>CM056049.1:566957058-566958413 GCA_029574335.1 Rana kukunoris | reverse complement strand
TGCAAAAAAAATCTACTTACAAAAAACTTATGCATGGGTTCGACAAATTCTGCTTCATTTCTACTAGTGTAGTAGTCATTGCAAAGGAAATGAGGAAATTTTCCGTCGCATTGGCAATCACTACTACATCATGTAAAAAAATGTTCATGAATGGGAAGTCGATATGTAAAGTATAGATGCTTACATGATCCGATCAGTGTGGATTTCTCCTAGTGTTAAATGGCTAGAAGAAGATTCGGTGCATACCATGCATTGTCCACAATTGTCCTTGATGCCAAATTGGACAAAGACATCAAGCATCTTGTACATTTTTGTCAGACTGGGATAATCGAAACATACCACAGTATGATACTAAAATTTCGGCCCAAAAGAATTCACTATCGATTCGATTCATGGGAAACCAGGACAAAGTTGGCAGCTTTATGCCACAATCATAATGTTATTCGTAAGCCCGCTCTGACAAAAAAAAAAAGATGAAAGTGGTCAAATAATCACCGTTGAAAGGAAAAATTTGGAATTTCCAAGGGGGAAAGAAAGAAATGGATCGTACGCAATGTTTACGAAAAAATGGACAATACACATGTAACAGAAATGCTCGCTAACATGTTTCTCATTGTTGATGGCAAACTCACCAGTTCTTGGAGATCTAAGAATAAAGACATGCCTAAAAAACATTGCACCAGTGGAAAGGCCAGAAAGAGTCTTGCTGTCAGACAACACATGAGTGAGTAGATTTAAAAAAACTTGAAAATTTACACAAAGATTTGAAATTATGATCTTTGTCTTAAACATTTAATTTTATCAGTTATCTGTTATATGTTGTTGAATTCAAACTGATAATGTGTGATTTGCATGCACTTTTCTTCAATATTTAAAAAAAATAAAAATAAATGTATATTGAAATAAAAATATATATTGTTTAAAATTTCTAAGTTATTATTTAAATGTTATTTTACTTGAACTTTATTAAGTTGAATGCAAATTAAAAAAAAAAAAACAGAAACAAATATATTCAAACTTTTTTTTTTTTATTAAATATAAAAAAAAATCTTCTAATTATACACATAAAACAGTTCTATAAAACAACAAGAAATATTAATCAATTCCTTTATTTTTTTTTATAAAAATATAAAAACACAAATCTTCAAATGATATAAATAAAAGAGTTCTATAAAGCACATAAAAAATATTAATCAATTACTTATTTGTTTATTTAATCAAAAGCCATATCAGAGGCATCATAATCCTGCGAGTATTTAAAAACCAACATAAATAGCATTTGGATCCGGGAAAATATCTCTAATTTTTTTAACGGCACAAGATGGGATTACTCTGCGGTTTCCCTTCCCTAGATA
>CM056049.1:564473464-564901958 GCA_029574335.1 Rana kukunoris | reverse complement strand
CCTACCCCCCCTTTTTTTTTTTTCTTTCCCGTTGCGTTACAACTTACTATATATGGCAAGTTATTAATCTGTTATATACAATGCTATCTTAATGGTATTTATTGCATCTATTATGGTTTGTTACACAATGTGAATTGGTTATATTCATTATTGTTCTTCTTCAAAAAATTTCAATAAATATTTGGAATCAAAAAAGTATCCTAATGTAGCCCAGCATCTGTCTATTATCACATATTTGTTGTTCTAAAGTGATGTCTGCTGGGGGGGGGGGGGGGGGGCTGTTTCCCATTGTGCAACAAAATATCCGCAAATCAAAACTAAGGTTGTCTTTAGATGAATCATTTCCTTTGTTTAGCTAGCAGGCTGAATGGAAAAAACAAACTGATTCCACCTTCCCAAAAGTCTAGATGGATAGACTCTCTGCTGAGCTGTATTCTGACGGTGGGTGCTCTCCGCTGAGCTGTATTCTGACGGTGGGTGCTCTCCGCTGAGCTGTATTCTGACGGTGGGTGCTCTCCGCTGAGCTGTATTCTGACGGTGGGTGCTCTCCGCTGAGCTGTATTCTGACGGTGGGTGCTCTCCGCTGAGCTGTATTTGACGGTGGGTGCTCTCCGCTTGAGCTGTATTCTGACGGTGGGTGCTCTCCGCTGAGCTGTATTCTGACGGTGGGTGCTCTCCGCTGAGCTGTATTCTGACGGTGGGTGCTCTCCGCTGAGCTGTATTCTGACGGTGGGTGCTCTCCGCTGAGCTGTATTCTGACGGTGGGTGCTCTCCGCTGAGCTGTATTCTGACGGTGGGTGCTCTCCGCTGAGCTGTATTCTGACGGTGGGGTGCTCTCCGCTGAGCTGTATTCTGACGGTGGGGGACTCTCCTCCTGAGCTGTATTCTGACGGTGGGGGACTCTCCTCCTGAGCTGTATTCTGACGGTGGGGGACTCTCCTCCTGAGCTGTATTCTGACGGTGGGGGACTCTCCTCCTGAGCTGTATTCTGACAGTGGGGGACTCTCCTCCTGAGCTGTATTCTGACAGTGGGGGACTCTCCTCCTGAGCTGTATTCTGACAGTGGGGGACTCTCTCCTGAGCTGTTTCTGACAGTGGGGGGGGACTTCCTCCTGAGCTGTATTCTGACAGTGGGGGGGGATCTCCTCCTGAGCTGTATTCTGACAGTGGGGGGGGACTCTCCTCCTGAGCTGTATTCTGACAGTGGGGGGGGGGACTCTCTCTCCTGAGCTGTTTATTCTGACAGTGGGGGGGGGGGACTCTCCTCCTGAGCTGTATTCTGACAGTGGGGGGGGGGGGACTCTCCTCCTGAGCTGTATTGGACAGTGGGGGGGGGGGACTCTCCTCCTGAGCTGTATTCTGACAGTGGGGGGGGGACTCTCCTCCTGAGCTGTATTCTGACAGTGGGGGGGGGACTCTCCTCCTGAGCTGTATTCTGACAGTGGGGGGGGACTCTCCTCCTGAGCTGTATTCTGACAGTGGGGGGGGACTCTCCTCCTGAGCTGTATTTGACAGTGGGGGGGGACTCTCCTCCTGAGCTGTATTCTGACAGTGGGGGGGGGGGACTCTCCTCTGAGCTGTATTCTGACAGTGGGGGGGGGACTCTCCTCCTGAGCTGTATTCTGACAGTGGGGGGGGGACTCTCCTCCTGAGCTGTATTCTGACAGTGGGGGGGGGACTCTCCTCCTGAGCTGTATTCTGACAGTGGGGGGGGGACTCTCCTCCTGAGCTGTATTCTGACAGTGGGGGAGGACTCCTCCTGAGCTGTATTCTGACAGTGGGGGACTCTCCGATGTCGCAATACCCTGAACAGTGGCTTCAGCCTATTGCCTGCCATTGCTGATAAAGAAACATTTTTCAACAACAAAAGCTTATTGTTACATCGACTTCTGTCGCGCAAATGTAGTACATTAAAATTTGATGTTACCTGCTGATCCGGACAAATTTCAATCCATCTATGGTGATATGGAAAAATAGGTTGTATGCAGAGCACACAGCCATTTCCCCTTGTGCTAAATTAGCACACATTTCATCTTGATGATATAATGCATCTAAAAATTCACTCACCATTCGTTCAATTTCCCATTCATTCAAGTCAAGAGACCTCATCATCACCAGACTGTTATGTTCTCATCTTAACATCCCAGCATCACTGATCCGCACCCAATCTGCCTCGACCTTTTTATTAACTTACGAGCAGGAAGTGAGGTCACGGCATGTGACCTCTTCCACCCAGGAAGTAACTATATAAGGATATACAGCTAATGCAATACATACATGAATACAACACAACACAAGACAACACAATACAATGATGGATAAAGTCTTAGGGGCATGTCCAGGCAGGGAAATCGTGTATGATTTTAACAAACAAAGCCATATTGTTTTAAAACATGGATGCTCTCCCTGACTCTGAGACACTCATAAGCTCTCATATTACCGCTGATAGGAATCCTTATTTTGCGCTATTCCATAGAACAGCGCATATTTGGATTGTACTATTATTGCTTGTAGAAGGGAGGCTATCTGCAGGCGTGTGCTATGAATCCTGACCAAGCTGATCAAACATAGCAGAGACAAGAGCGCACATCCACCTATAACCAATAATGTCTTTGCAGAGCGAACATATCCCCTCCTCAACGATCGTCTGTGCTAATGCAGAGGGCCCTTTGTTGGCGGACATATCCTCACTCTGCAAACATCATTTCCAACCATATGATGTTTTCCACTACCAGACGGAACTCAACCAGCGTCGGTCTGCCCCAGTCAGCTCTTAGAGCGGGTTGCGGGAGAACCAACACTGGGTGACACTATGACAATACATATTAAATACATCTTCGTAAAATTTCCATGTCAGCGGCTAACTTCAAGAATTCTAATCAGCCCATATATAGATCGCTGAAATTTGCACTTTTTTCTCAGGTCTGTTGCATGCCCTAAATTAGTTTGGGGAAAAACCCGTAGAGACAAGTCGTGCTTTTTTTAGGATCAATACATAAAGAAATGTGTACAAAACCACTATAGATGTCCACTTTACTGCATGTCAGTGGAGAAGAAGTAAAAACAGTGCTGCTACCAGCTAAGAGTATTATCTGCATAGAAACATCTGCAGAGTATGTATTCTGGTTCCGTAAGCTTCTATTATCCATTTCCTGGCACTTGCTGTATGCTATTATATGTCTTCTGACAGCTGGCTCTCTCATTTTATTGTCAGCAAAGGTCTGCAGTGCACGATTTGTGCGGCTTTTTTTCCCCCTCGTTTTTTGCCGCGATTTTGGACAGGTCTAGGGGTCACTAATGTTAAAAGCAAAAAAAAAGCCCAAATCTGCCTAAAAAAAAAAAGTCCCAAAACTTGTTTAAGCTTAAAGGAGTTGTAAAAGAAAAACAATGTTTGCCTAAAATTAATGTCTGCAAGGTAGATAGACAAAACAGTGTAATGATTCTGTTAACAAACAAGTAAATACCTATTAAATTCCTTCATCTATATCACCTCCGGCGTTCTAGTTTCTGTTCTCTCATTTACTTCCTGGTTTGCAAGAACGACATTTCCCAGTATGAATTGCGGCACGCCCAGTAATTCACACCTCCTTGAAGTCTCTAACACGTAGAGAGCGTCCTGCCACACAGATGTAGTTCCCAGGAGGGGGCGAGCACGTTACTGACCACCGCAGTAAAGTCTCCCTTTACGGTGGTAAGTAAAATCGGACAAGTAGGAAGTGAACAGAACAGAGAAGAAATAGAGCAACTTCTGAGCAAAAACGAACAATGAGGAAGTGAAAAGAGGAATGTCTGCAGGTAAAGGATGCTTATTATGAAAAAAAAATCATAAATAGTCCATTAAAAAAAAAAAAAAAAATTCTCAGTTTAGGCCGATACGTATTCTTCTACATAGTTTTGGTAAAAAAAAATTGCAATAAGCTATAGCGCTTACAAAATAAGGGACAGAATTATTATAAAAAAATTTTTTACTAGTAATGGCGGCGATCTGCGATTTTTATTGGGACTGCGACATTATTGCGGACACTTTTGACACGTTTTTGGTGCCATTCACATTTATCATTGCTATAAATATGCACTAACTACTGTATAAATGTGACTGGCATTGAAGGGGTTAACACTAGGGGGGTGAGAAAGGGGTTAAATGTGTACCCTGCATTGTGTTCTAACTGTGGGGGGAGGGGGGTGACTGGGGGAGGTGACCGATCTATGTCCCTATGTACATCGGTCTCCTCTCTCCCTAAAAGGACGTAGATCTGTGTGTTTACACACACAGATCCATGTCCTTGTCCTGGAACCGCTGATCGCGAGTGGCTGACGGACATCGCGGCCGCCAGGCACGTGCATCGGCATCCCGGGGATATTATATATATATATATATATATCTTTTTTTCAGGGGGAACTCGGTTCCACCACCTTTGGCTCAGACCCTTTGGTGCCCGCTCACCACAATAACTTGTAAACACAGAAGTCTGTTTTTTGTGTTTACAAGTGACAGCTCTGCACTCTGTGTGTAACCCCCTGAACTCTGCACTGTGTATGTAATGTGATCCTCCTATTTAATGCCCCTTTAAGACCTTTCTACTGTTTGTGAAACCTGAACAGGGTCGTCGTTGAGTTCCTGCACCTATTTTCTGAGAAAAAAAGCTCTGTGTGTGTGTGTGTGTGTGTGTATATATATATATATAATATATACATACAAAAGTGTGTACACCCCTTACATTTTTGTAACTATTTTATTATATATTTTCATATGACAACACTGAAGAAATGACACTTTGCTACAATGTAAAGTAGTGAGTGTACAGCTTGTATAACAGTGTAAATTTACTGTCCCCTCAAAATAACTCGACACATAGCCATTAATGTCTAAACTGCCAGCAACAAAAGTGAATACACCCCTAGGTGAGAATGTCTAAATTGGGTCCAATTAACCATTTTCCCTTCCCAGTGTCATAAGGTCTCGGGTGTGAATGGGGAGCAGGTGTGTTCAATTTGGTATTATCGCTCTCACGCTCTCATACTGGTCACTGGAAGTTCAACATGGCACCTCATGGCAAAGAACTCTCTGAGGATCTAAAAAAAAATATAAAGATGGCCTAGGCTTTAAGAAGATTGCCAAGACCCTGAAACTGAGCTGCAGCACAGTAGCCAAGACCATACAGCAGTTTAACAGCACAGACTCCACTCAGAACAGGCCTTGCCATGGTTGACCAAAGAAGTTGAGTGCATGTGCTCAGCGTCATATCCAGAGGTTGTCTTTGGGAAATAGACTTATGAGTGCTGCCAGCATTGCTGCAGAGGTGGACAACAAGCCGACTAAGAACATGGATTACTGTAACCATGTCCTGTGGTCTGATGAGATCAAGATACACTTATTTGGTTCAGATGGTGTCAAGCTTGTGTGGTGGCAACCAGGTGAGGAGTACAAAGACAAGTGTGTCTTGCCTACAGTCAAGAATGATGGTGGGATTGTCATGGTCTGGGGCTGCATGAGTGCTGCCAGCACTGTGGAGCTACAGTTTATTGAGGGAACCATAAATGCCAACATGTACTGTGACATACTGAAACAGAGCATGATCCCCCTCCCTTCGGAGACTGGGCCGCAGGGCAGTATTCCAACATAACGACCCCAAACGGACCTCCAATACAACCACTGCCCTGCTAAAGAAGCTGAGGGTAAAGGTGATGGACTGGCCAAGCATGTCTCCAGACCTAAACCCTATTGAGCATCTGTGGGGCATCCTCAAACGAAAGGTGGAGTATAAGGTCTCTAACATCCACCAGCTCCGTGATGCCGTTATGGAAAAATGTGAAAGAGGACTCAAGTGGCAACCTGTGAAGCTCTAGTGAACTCCATGCCCTAAAGGGTTAAGACCGTGCTGGAAAATAAGGGTGGCCACACAAAATATTGACATATGGGCCCAATTTAAACATTTTTCACTTAGGGGTGTACTCACTTGCCAGCGGATTAGACATTAATGGCTGTGTGTTGTGTTATTTTGAGGGGACAGCAAATTTACACTGTTATACAAGCTGTACACTCACTACTTTACATTGTAGCAAAGTGTCATTTCTTCAGTGTTGTCACATGAAAAGATATAATAAAATCTTTACAAAAATGTGAGGAGTGTACTCACTTTTGTGAGATACTGTATATCTCGGCATGAACTTCATGCAAATAACAAGGTCCGCAATGGCAGCTTTCATGAGAGGTTTTCTTTGAAGCTGAACTCCGGGATAAGCAAATATTATAAAGTACAAGTCATGCGTTGTTTCTTCAGTCTTGGTGTTCTTTGTGTGTTTCTTACAGATCTGTTCAGTAATCCAGTGTAAAACTTTGCCTCTGTGAAGAAGCTTTTTTTAATAAAGGCCACTGTTGCTCTCGCTCCTAGGTAGGGTGACGGGTCCCGTCTCTGCCCCCTCTGCAAAGAGTTTGTAGTGCGTGGAGCTTTGGTGCGCCTCCCACAGCTCCGCTGTCTGCACAGGCTACATCAAAGCGATGATGTCACTGGTAGATTTACTAGGAAATATCTGGGTTTGCAAAGGCATTTGGTGCACACAAAGTTGAGTAAAAGTCTTTGTGCCCGTAGTTCATCTTTAAGTGCTTTCATAAATGAAAACATATGGTAAGGTGTCTTTACCATCTTACTAAATAATTACATTAAACTTTTTAGAGTTCTTCTCCTTTACAAAGGTGTCTGTTGTGTACGTGACAACATTTTGGCTTGATGAAAACAGCTTGTGCTCTGTTAAATTGATGCGTGCGTGTTTTTTATCTTGTATGAATCTCATGGGAACAGTCATCTGGAGACTCCAGCTTCTCTTGCAGATAAACGCATAGTTCATCCTCCAAGTGCTTTCCCTGTAGCAGAGAGCCTAAGCTCTCATCAAGGCAGCCCGAGGACAGCAATACGAGTGCCGTGTGTGTATTTTTGTCTATTTCTTGCTTTTTGTTTCACAGGCAACACAAAAGCAATCCAATTAAAACAGTACGAATTGTGCTTTTTATTTGTTATACGGCTGATTCACTTTCAAGATTCTGGTTTCCATTACAGAGGGCTGAACCCGGGCTGGGATCAGGAGATTATTTTACAGTGCTGGCATATATATAGTAAACTGGCTTGCGATATTTTTTTTTTTTTAAATGATGGAATGCTTGCAAGATTTTGTGCTTTTTGTTCCAAGTTGTTTTGTTCCATATCAAGTAACCAATCCAACCCTCTTTTTCAGACAAGGACCTTTGTCATCAATACGAGCTGTAATTAAGAGAAGTAAGTACTTTTCTTCCTGCTTTATTGCATTGCATCTATCTGTTTTAGCCCAAAAAGATTTATCTGTGTTTTTATATTGTATATTTGGATGACGTGACCTTACAGGCTAAGTTCACCTTTTTAGATCATGTTACACCCATATTAAAGGTGTAATATGTTCCAGCTCCTGCTCCGCTCTCTCCTTGCAGCTGCGCTGAATTTAAATTTTACAGCAGCTGCAGTGAAGAGGATCCCCAGCCCGCTGTCATATTTAAATGCAGTCAGGATACATGGGGCACTACCCACACAGCTACATCTTTCATTCACAGGCATCTGTGAATGAATAAACTACAGGTACCATCTTCCACCATAGCAGGCGGCTTGTAGTTCTCAGTGGACTCTCAGCATGCCGATCAGTCCATTCACTCTCCAGTTTTCTATCTAAAAGCTCATATAGTGGTATCATCAGAAAGCTGGAGGGAGAGTATGCAGGAGCCTGACATTGTACCCATGATCCACTAATTGCAGGTGCAAGGCTCCTATAGAAAAATCAAGCACATTTTTATTTTTTTTCCTGAAAAAAATTTTGCATTTATTTACACACGATCGGAATTTCCATCTGACTTTTTCCATCTGACTTTTTCCATCTGATTTTCCGATCGTGTGTAGCCCCATCTGAGTTTTCTCATAAAAAATTCCAATGAATTCCATCGGAGTTTAGATATAGAACATTGCGATGTGATTTGGCCGGGCAAAAGCCAGATCGTGTGTACATGCCATTAAGCAGTCCTTTTAAGAACATAAGTCATGCCGAGATTTTCATTTTGAATGGTATTTTTCACAGTAGATCCAAACACTGTTTTTGCCCCTTCTTTTTAAAACTTCATACTTAACCACTTCAATACCGCACATAGTCATATGACGTCCACAAAGAGGATCTCCCATCCCGGATGGACGTCTTCTGACGTCCTGGACTTTGTGCGGTGATATCTGAATGATGCCAGCAGCTAGAGGCATCATTCAGATATCGTTGTGTTCCGGCGGCGATCCTGCACCCCATAAGAACGATCATAGCGGATGTCCACTCCCTCCGCCGGATAGGAAGCATAGAGATGACTGGTGGCCAGATAGTCACCAGTCATCTCTATGACCGTCGGAGGCCCGGGCACAATGTGATGACGTCACGCACGGGTACCCGGAAGTAAACTAAGTCGCAATTGCGGCTAGTAAGCATGAGATTGGTGAATTTTTTTTTTTCATGATCTCATGCTTTTCAGCCTGGAGGAGTGATGTGGCGTCTTATTGACCCTGCATCTCTCCTTAAAGAGGACCTGTCGCACACTATTCCTATTACAAGGGATGTTTACATTCCTTGTAATAGGAATAAAAGTGAACACTATTTATTTTTTACACTTAAAAAAAAAAAAAAAATACCCTGGTAGCTCACGCTCAGAAGCGAACACACACGTAAGTCCCGATCCTTTTAATGATCTATAGCTGATGACCGCCTTAATCCAAAAGAGATACTTCAGTTAGTGGTATCTGATGGGCTGACATTTTTTATGTCAGTTTTTTTATGTTTTATTTGCTTAAAAGACAGAACTTTAAGAGGGGGGAAAATAATACTGTATATCCCCCCTCCCCACCTGGAAATCATCTGAACTATAGTGCCTTCAATCACATCAATAGAAAGCTGGTCTCTCGGCCTGTCAGGCTGTGGACAGTACCATTGCAGGGAGACCCCTGAGGGAGGGTAGAAAAGGATAAGTGCATTTCTTTTACTTCTTCAGGGGGCTAATACACTAACCTGAAACTTGTCTAAAGTACCAAACAAGCTTCTGTCTGAGTACATCAACAGGGAAGATTTTATCAAGACGCAATGACTAAGCACTCTTAAAGTCTAGTCATAGCGTTGGCCTCATGTCTGTAGTTTGTTAGGATCGTCTAACAGAGTGCACTCATTTTCCAATGACAAAATCTTTGAATACACCCTCTTTCTGCACGGCCCCTGAAAATTATATACATACACTACATGGGAGGAAGCTTGAATTCCCATGTGGTTTCACTTGTTATGGAAATGTTGCATCAGCGTCTGTATGCTTTTGGTAATTGCAATGCTTGCATGAGTTCACCGAGGCCGTGCACTAACCTATAACAATCAGTAAGATTTCTCCTTTTACCACGTAGGACTGAAATCTCACTGAGTGTTGTAGGTTACTGCAGTCTCTAGTCTCATCACTTTGGCTTTAAAGCGGAAGTAAACCCATCTATTGGAAGTTTAAAAAAACAGTTAACATACCCGGCATGCCGGAAATGCTAGATGTCACATTGGTTGTGCTCTCAACCAAACTGTCAAACCATCCAATGGCTGGTTTCATAACTGATCACATGTGCAGCATCATGGCAGTTGCAGATTAAACATAGGCCAAGATGGCAGCTTCCTTGGCTGAAAACAATAGGAGGGTTTACTTCCACTTTAATATTAAAACTGGGTTGTGGTTCATTTAGTTCACTTGCATCAGAAAATAGATTCTATGATGGTCATTCATAAAGCTGGCCACACATTGCTCGATTTTGGGTCAATTCATGTTGGCTTAGCCGAAAGTCAAGCAGTTTATGACCCTGCTGGCACTGCTACATTCAACAAGTCGATTGTTAAATCGACTTTTGTCAAAGGAGCCAGGCAAAAAAAAAATTGTCAGCTGAACAGCATCTGTATCCATTCAGATGCAGGCACTGTTGGGTACTTTGACAGCCAACAGCACCAGCTGGCATATTACAATAGCCTGGGAGGGGGAATTCATCCATCCGCTCTAAGATGAAGGAATCTATTGAATACTTTCAGTTATCCCACAGGCTGTTCTGTTCTTTATAGGACAAATGTCAAAATATGCATATATGTAGCTTGAACTGCATGCCTCATTACAGGCTCATTACAGGCTTAGATGTGCATCAGTCGAGTATCACTAGAGTATCTGCTATACATGTTAGCAAAGCCCACAGTTTGCATCTGCCAGTGCAATACTAAAGTTGGCTATTTCCAGCAATGTTGCCCCCATATGCCCTGTGATTATCTTAAACCTTAAAAAAATCACACATTTTAAAGCATCAATATTTCTTGTGTGGTAGGTTTGTGGTAATTGCTGTAGTTGTTTTTACAGCTACTGTTATCCTGCATTCCATTATTTGCTGTAGTATTTGCTGTTTCCCTATCTTATTACAAGCTATATAAAGAATAGGCATTCACATAATGCAGTGACCTAATAATAATAATTGGGTCACACAAAGTATTGTGCATTTTACTTTATAAGACAAGAATACAGTACATATAGTAGAACAAAAAAAATAGTTTCCTCCTATTCAGATGGGTACACATGGTCCGCATATTGGCCCATTCAGCAGGAACCGGTCGACATTCGGAGCCATGTGTACAGTCGTCCTTCTGACAGAAGCCGATCTAAGGACCGTCTTTTGTCAAAGGAACATACTGGAAAACATGCATCCGATTAGCCACTGACTGCGAGCGCTGTGTTTGGAGGGGGAAGAGGAGAAGCACAGCGGGAGAGATCCCTGCATTAACATTGCTTAGTTAGTGGAGCAATCTCTCTGCTCAGCAGGCTGGGCTGAACGAAAAAAAACCTGAATGTGTATGATTATTATTTTTTATACCTCCTACGCTTTATTATTATTTTTCTTGTATGTTAAATGCGAATAAGATAATTTACGGGTATACCAGACTTGATTTTTTTTTTTTTTCAAAGTATAAATATATTTGACATTTATTTTTTTTATTTTATTTTTTTTGCAGCTTCCAGAACTACTGCACAGAGTGAACAGCAAAGAGATCGAAGGTAATACTGTCAATCCTTTCTTCTGTTTACACTCTGTGGCCAAATTATGAGGTACAACTGCTCATAAACGTTGAATCATGTAAATGGAATTCATTAAAGCCTGCAGACATGGTCAAGAGTTTCACTTGTTTGACCAAATTTAAGAATGTAGAACGTGTGCAATCTAAATGACTTCAACTGTGGCAGGATCATTACTGCCAGACATGGCAATTGCAGCATCTCCGACACGTTCACCTCCTGGGACTGTCACATAGTCTTTAGAATTTACAGAGAATGATGTGAAAAACATCCAGTGAGCTACAGGGATTTGTGGGGAGAAAACCCCTCAATAATGAGGTCAGAGGAGAATGGGCAGACTTGTTCAAGCTTTTAGGAAACCCACAAATGCTTAAAAAATCCCCCTCTGTACAGTGGTGTGCAGAAGGGTTTTTGTTGGCATTCAAACTTGTCACACATTAATCACTTAAGCCCGGACCATTTTGTAGCTAAAGGACCGGACCCCTTTTTGCGATTTGGCACTACGTCGCTTTAACTGACAATTGCGCGGTCGTGCGATGTGGCTCCCGAACAAAATTTACGTCTTTTTTTCCCCCCACAAATAGAGCTTACTTTTTGTGGTATTTGATCACCTCTGCAGTTTTTATTTTTTGCGCTATAAACACAAATAGAGCGAAAATTTGGAAAAAAAAACAATATTTTAAACTTTTTGCTATAATAAATATTTCATATACACATAATATATATATATATATATATATATATATATATATATATATATATATATTAAGAAAAATTCCTCAGTTTAGGCCGATACGTATTGTTGTACATATTTTAGGTAAAAAATCGCAATAAGCGTTTGATTGGTTTGCGCAAAAGTTATAGCGTCTACAAAATGGTGGATAGTTTTATAGCATTTTTAATAATAATTTTGTTTTACAAGTAATGGCGATCATCGATTTTTATTGTGACTGCGACATTATGGCGGACACTTTTGACACTGTTATGGGGCCATTGTAATTTTTACAGCAATCGGTGCTATAAAAATGCACCGATTACTGTGAAAATGACACTGGTAGTGAAGGGGTTAACCTGTAGGGGAGGGCTGAAGGGGTTAAGTGTTTCCTAGGGAGTGATTACTACTGTGTGGCGGCATGACTTAGTGTGTGACATCACTGATCGCTGTTCCCTATGACAGGGAACAGACGATCAGTGACACTCGCACTAGGAAAAATGGGGAAAGGTTTGTTTACACTTGCCTCTCCCCGTTCTTTAGCTCTGTGACCCGATCGCAGGACACCGGTGGCGATCGGGTCCTGAGGTCATGGAGCTCAAGACCGGGTCGCCATTGCGGCGCACGACCTGCGGCTATGCTCTTAAAGGGCAACATACCTGTACATGCCTATGCCCAGCCGTGCCTCTCTGCCGACATATATTGGCGTGAGGCGGTCCTTAAGTGGTTAAAGAGGATAAACTATGGTATCAGAAAATTGTCAGGTTGTACTTCTGTCAACTAAGCATAGGAAATTCAACTCTGCATCAGAGAACTGAAAAACATATACAGCCCCTTGTTGAAGCCATTCAGTGAACAAATCAAGCAGTTCTGAAAGTGGGGGGGTGGTTAGTCCGACCCAGTAGATAAGTGTATCTAACAAAATGACCATAAAACAATTCTGCTTACTTGGCTTACATACTTAAAATATTGTATTATATGTTTACAGTGGCGAGAATAATAATTTGATCACCTGCAGATTTTGTAAGTTTGCCCACTTACAAAGAAATGAAGGGTCCATAATCATTGGTGTATTTTAAATGATAGAGACAGAATATCAATCCAAACTCCAGAAAATATACATGATACAAATGTTATAAATCAAATTGAAGTTAATTTGGTAAAATTAAGTATTTGATCCCAATCTTTTGCAATCAGATAGGAAACCAGGCAGGGATGTCTGCTGTCGCCGTTATTGTTTGCTCTTGCTATTGAGCCACTAGCGATTAAGATCCGCTCGAGTCAAGACATCAAGGGAATTACTTGTGGGGGCTATGAGCACAAATGCTTACTTTTTGCTGACGATTTGTTGATGACCATAGATTTCCCTACCTAATCTCTATGCCATGCTACAGCCATAGCAAATTAAATTAAATTTAAATTAAATTAACCATAGCAAATCTAGGGCACTGAATCTATCGCTGCCCGATTCTACTCGGACAGTGCTGGAGCAGTCGTTTAGTTTTGGTTGGGAACCAGAAGCTCTTTCTTACTTGGGTGTTCGTCTGACCCCATCTATTGAAACAATATACAGGGCCAATTACGCAGCTCTTTTTAAACGACTGACTGAAGATATGGCTAAGTGGCAGATTCATCCTCCATCGTGGTTCGACAGACTCCACTCTGTGAAAATGAATGTTTTACCTAGGTTCAGGGCTTTTTTTCTGGGGGAACTTGGTGGAACTCAGTTCCACCACCTCTGGCTCAGACCCTTTGGTGCCTGCTCACCACAATCACTTGTAAACACAAAAGTCTGGTTTCTGTGTTTACAAGTGACAGCTCTGCACTCTGTATGTAATGCAATCCTGGTATTTAATGCCCCCTTAAGTCCCTACACTATTTGATGTGATTTGGAGGGTGCGTGTAGGGGGAGGGGTTTTGTGGGGCCGTTGTTAAGTTCCAGCGCCTATTTTTGAGAAAAAAAGCCCTGCCTAGGTTATTATACTTGTTTCGCACTCTACCAGTATCCTTGGTCCAATCCGACCTAACGTTTTTCAAAGAATGCTGCTCAGATATATTTGGGGGAACAAGAGGCCCAGGGTGAATAAAGGCACTTTGAATACACCAAAATGTAGAGGTGGACTAGGTCTACCTGATTTGCAGAAATATTTTCATGCTGCTCAACTGGCGCAACTCGCCAGATTCCATTCTCAGCATGCCCCGGCAATCTGGATGATTATGGAATCGTATTCCTGTCGCCCCAGGCCTGTTTCTCACATTATGTGGCTTCCACTTAAAGAGAGACCTTTGATATTATGCCCTTCCCTGTCTTCCTTATTGGACTTATGGGATAGGATCTCCCAAACCCAACATTTGAAATCTCCCCATTCTCCCTTGGCACCACTGTTGAAGTATAGAGCATTCACCCCAGGCCTCACTCCCCTTGCGTTCGAGTGGTGGACCAATAAAGGTCTACTGCGTATAGCTGACTTTTATGATCATAGGGGTATGTTAACGGTACAGGTAATGAAGGACAAATATGATATGCCTCTAAAGGAGAGTTATAGATGCACTCATATTTCTCGGTATATACGGACTTTGGCCCGTAAAAGTGACCTACAGTCACTTACACCTATGGAACGGTTGTGTATCCAGTTTGATAGGATGAAAGGTCATATTTCTTCTGTTTATATGCTGTTGATGGGAGAATGGAGAAAGCTGACCTATATGATTCAATGGGAAACAGACCTACAGGTAGATTTAGACCTGGATAAATGGCACTCGTTGGCTAATACAGCTTCTCGATCTCTCACCAATACCTCCATAATAGAGGCAAATTATAAGGTTCTTTTCCGATGATATATGGTGCCAGCTAGGCTGGCTGCCTTTTGTATCAGGTGCATCCCCCCTGTGGTTTAGAGAATGTGGCCAGATGGGCACTGCCTATCATATATGGTGGACGTGCCCTAAAGGCTCCCCTTTTCTCCCCCCCCCCCCTCTTTTCTTGTTCCTCTTTGTTCTTTCCTTAACCTTTCTTTGACTTTCATCTATCCACCTACTCCTTCTCTTTACCTTAATATGTAGTTTGTATATTTTGGTATGTTCGTTGTTGGCTTGTGTCGACTGGTTTGGGGCCTGTTCGGCCTGGGGGCCGCGCTCTCCTCCCTGGCTCTGCTGGGTGGGGGGGTGGCCCCTAGGGCTGCTGAAATTAATCGTTTAATCGATGCATCACGATTATTCCTCCGGCGATTCTGCGCCGATGCTGTCCCTTTAAATAATCGATGCATACTGATGACGTCATTGCCGCCCGCCGAGCAGCCGTGCAGAGCCGAGTGGAGCCGACTGAGCCGCCCGAGTGGAGCCGAAGTTTTGGCGCCTCTTTTCCCACCCCCCACTGCTGATGCAGCCGTAGACAGCCGAGTACTGAAGGCAGCAGTGACATGAGTCAGATTCATCATCATCAGGTACTCGGGGCATGCACACTGGCAGAAATTGATGGGCACAGTTAGAATGGGCAGCAATTTGTGGCACACTGGCAGCAATTGATGGCACACTGGCAGCAATTATTGGCATTGGCACACTGGCAGCAATTGATGGCATTGGCACACTGGCAGCAATTGATGGCATTGGCACACTGGCAGCAATTGATGGCATTGGCACACTGGCAGCAATTGATGGCACACTGGCAGCAATTGATGGCACACTGGCAGCAATTGATGGCACACTGGCAGCAATTGATGGCACACTGGCAGCAATTGATGGCACACTGGCAGCAATTGATGGCACACTGGCAGCAATTATTGGCGATGGCACACTGGCAGCAATTGATGGCATTGGCACACTGGCAGCAATTGACGGCACACTGGCAGCAATTGACGGCACACTGGCAGCAATTGACGGCACACTGGCAGCAATTGACGGCACACTGGCAGCAATTGACGGCACACTGGCAGCAATTGACGGCACACTGGCAGCAATTATTGGCATTGGCACACTGGCAGCAATTGATGGCATTGGCACACTGGCAGCAATTGATGGCATTGGCACACTGGCAGCAATTGATGGCATTGGCACACTGGCAGCAATTGATGGCATTGGCAGCAATTGACGGCACACTGGCAGCAATTGGCGGCACACTGGCAGCAATTGGCGGCACACTGGCAGCAATTGGCGGCACACTGGCAGCAATTGATGGCACACTGGCAGCAATTGATGGCACACTGGCAGCAATTATTGGCGATGACACACTGGCAGCAATTATTGGCGATGGCACACTGGCAGCAATTATTGGCGATGGCACACTGGCAGCAATTATTGGCGATGGCACACTGGCAGCAATTGATGGCATTGGCACACTGGCAGCAATTGACGGCACACTGGCAGCAATTGACGGCACACTGGCAGCAATTGACGGCACACTGGCAGCAATTGACGGCACACTGGCAGCAATTGACGGCACACTGGCAGCAATTGATGGCATTGGCACACTGGCAGCAATTGACGGCACACTGGCAGCAATTGGCGGCACACTGGCAGCAATTGGCGGCACACTGGCAGCAATTAATGGCATTGGCACACTGGCGGTACACTGGCAGCAATTGATGGCAATGGCACACTGGCAGCAATTGATGGCACACTAGTTTATGTATGTCTTATTGTCTTAGTGATTGATTAACATCACAACTTCATTGATTTGAAATTGATACCCTTTTTTTATTTTTTTTTGTATGATTTTTGCTTTTGCTCATCACTGCCACACACATGCAGCCATGCATTGCACGTGTGGTAGTAATGAGCAAAACTAAAAATCGTACAAAAAAAAAGGTATCAATGAAGTTGTGATGTGAATCAATCACTAAGACAATAAGCATGGCATACATTGTCCCCATAAAGTCCTGCCAAACGACAATGTCCGCAGTCTCTGACCCTCGCTAGTATCATGTCTGCAGTCTCTGACCCTCTCTAGTATCATGTCCGCAGTCTATGACCCTCTCTAGTATCATTGTCTGCAGTCTCTGTCCATCTCGTAGTATTTGGGGGTCAGTCTGGAGCTCCTGTTTAAGTTGTCTGCTGTGTTTACAGTTTGCTACATGCAGAGAGTTTTTTTAAGAACAGATAAAAACCGTGCGCAGTAATCTTGATGCATCGTGATGCATCGCGGAATCGAATCGAATCGAATCGTGGACTTGATAATCGTAATCGCATCGAATCGTGTGACCGGTGAAGATGCGCAGCCCTAGTGGCCCCTTGGGTCGGGAGAGCCTCCTGCGGGAGCTGTGATTGTCCAGTGTGATGTTTGTCCCTGAAGCAACAGGTCTGATTATGCTAGGTTTGCGCATTGCTGGGCCCTGACCCGAGTTTGTATTCTGTCTTGTTTACTGCTTCTGATTGGGCTGTGCTATTCTGTTCCTGCGGTGTTAGTTTAATCTTGTACAACAAATTCTTGAGAATGTACCACGTTATTTCTGTATGTATGTAAAATTCTTTAATAAACACCATTGAAACATAAAATACACCTATGATAACAATTATAGACCCCTCATTTTTTTTGTAAGTTGGTAAACTTACAAAATCTGCAGGGTCAAATCAAATCATTTTCCCCACTGTATCTGTTCTTGTAATTGGTATGAAAGTTAAACATTTTATGTGAAATAAAAATGTTCTTTCTTGACCTTTTGAGGGAAACAGGAATTCTTAAGCCTTTGGTTTAAATTGCTGCCTACAGAAGAAAAAAACTGTAGGCCAGCCCAGGATAACCATTTCTACTACCAGCTTGGCTCAGTTTTTTGTTAATGTCCCAGGAGGATAGATGTCTTTTTCTTTAACTCTGCTGTTGTAAAAACTAACCTTAAGCTATAGAGATGGTTCTTAAACGCCTGTCGCCTGAAAAAAAGTCACCCTTTTTTTCAAGAGCCTAATATGGGAAGATTTGTAAAAAAAAAAAAAAAAAAAATCAGCCAGTAAAGCCGCGTTGGCTGGTTCAACAGAAACCAGCCAACAGAAACCAGCCAATATTCAGCCCATGTGTATATCAGCCTGTCCGACAGAAGCCAGCCAAAAGGGCATGCTAGAAAACCAGTATCCGTTCAGGGCTGACCGGTGTGTTCTGGCAGGGGGAGCAGTCCTCTTGTCAGAACACAATAGCTCAGCGGGGAGATCACTGTATTAACATTGCATAGTTAGTACAGGGAGCTGGTTTGGTGTGTACCAAGTCCTGCTGTACCTGGTGCTACAGGACAGGGGCATCTCTGACCTTATGATTCCTGTGATACTTAAGGCTGGGAAGTCTACTTCCCACAAGGTCCATCATCAGATGTTGAAGGTATACTAAAATGGTATGAGTCTAGAGGTCACCCAGGAAGCTTCTCAATGGAATGAAGCCTCTCCTTTCGGTAGCTGGCTCCCTGTACCAAGAAAGGATAGATGTCTGCCCTTTAAATTCTATTTTAGGGACCGTTGGCTTTTCACTCTTTGAGACTTGTACAGGGGCTTGCATGTAGCTCACCTCTCTGTTCCCCAGTGACTCATGGAATTTGAATCTGGTTCTCTTTCTGTACCTTAAAAACCACCAACCCAGTAGAGACATTCTTCTTTACTCCCACCCAAAATGTGGTTTTCCTTGTAGCCATCACCTCAGCAAAGTACTGCAAAAATCTGAACTGACAGCCTCACCTTGCAAAGAACCCTTTGTGGTCTTGCATAAGAACAGGGTGGTGTTAAAACCCAAGACAGAAAGGCAGGAACCGTCTTCTTTCTTTCGGCTTCACACTCGGCTTCCCACTGTGCCTGTGCGAGCTGCATATTTAGATTTAGGGAAAATATTGCCATTAAAGTTTTATTGCTGAAGATCTATATTAAAGGTCTTGTCCTTTTATGATTTTCTTACACAAAGCTAGTTTTTCTATATTTAAATTTAAGCGACATTCACATTGTTCTCTATACTAGACAAGAAGCTAAGGGGTTGATTTGCTAAAAATAGAGCGTGCAAAATCTGGTGCAGCTGTGCATGGTAGCCAATCAGTTCCTAATCTTAGCTTGTTTAATTAAACAAAACTTCAATTCGATTGTTTTCTTTGCAGAAATGCACCAGATTGTGCACTCGCCAGTTTTAATAAATTAACACCTAAAGGAGAATATAAAGGTCTTGTATGTGTGAATTCAGAGAATGTTGTACTCTAATGCCTCGCCTCAAATACTTCAAACTGAAATGATCTATATTAGCCTTTCATACTATAACTTATTCAATAAAGCAGTGATTTTCTTATTATCTAAAAAGAATGTGTTTGCGTTTGTTTTCTTATAGGGATGAGCAAAATTACTTGTTAGTGGTCTGAACTTATAAAGCAAACTTTTAATTTGTAGATCTAAAAGGTTTTATTAATGTATTTGCAAACACAGGCAATCCATGTGAAGTAAGTTGTGCCAGCTGATCAGAAATAATTGGGTTTTTTGGAACTATGGCAATAACTCACAACCACTATGAGCTAGATCAGGGGTGGGTAAACTTTTTTACTCGAGGTCCACAATGGGTTCATATATTGGACCCGGGGGCCGGACCAAGAGTAGATGGACGGTGCGTATGTGTTAAATGTTTAGATTAATCGGAGAGCCTCCCCTTACATCAGGCTGCCAAGACAGACTCCCCTTACAAGGTCCCCAGAGAGCCTCCTTACTTACATCAGGGTCCCTAGAGAGCCTCCCCCTACATCAGGGTCCCCAGGGAGCCCCTCCTTACATCAGGGTCCCCAGGGAGCCCCTCCTTACATCAGGGTCCCCAGGGAGCCCCTCCTTACATCAGGGTCCCCAGGGAGCCCCTCCTTACATCAGGGTCCCCAGGGAGCCCCTCCTTACACCAGGGTCCCCAGAGAGCCCCCCCTTACACCAGGGTCCCCAGAGAGCCCCCCCTTACACCAGGGTCCCCAGAGAGCCCCCCCTTACACCAGGGTCCCAGCGGTGTTCCAGAGAGCCCCCCCTTACACCAGGGTCCCCAGAGAGCCCCCCCTTACACCAGGGTCCCCAGAGAGCCCCCCCTTACACCAGGGTCCCCAGAGAGCCCCCCCTTACACCAGGGTCCCCAGAGAGCCCCCCCTTACACCAGGGTCCCCAGAGAGCCCCCCTTACACCAGGGTCCCCAGAGAGCCCCCCCTTACACCAGGGTCCCCAGAGAGCCCCCCCTTACACCAGGGTCCCCAGAGAGCCCCCCCTTACACCAGGGTCCCCAGAGAGCCCCCCCCCATTACACCAGGGTCCCCAGAGAGCCCCCCCCTTACACCAGGGTCCCCAGAGAGCCCCCCCCTTACACCAGGGTCCCCAGAGAGCCCCCCCCTTACACCAGGGTCCCCAGAGAGCCCCCCCCCTTACACCAGGGTCCCCAGAGAGCCCCCCCCCTTACACCAGGGTCCCCAGAGAGCCCCCCCCTTACACCAGGGTCCCCAGAGAGCCCCCCCCCCTTACACCAGGGTCCCCAGAGAGCCCCCCCCTTACACCAGGGTCCCCAGAGAGCCCCCCCCCTTACACCAGGGTCCCCAGAGAGCCCCCCCCCTTACACCAGGGTCCCCAGAGAGCCCCCCCCCTTACACCAGGGTCCCCAGAGAGCCCCCCCCCTTACACCAGGGTCCCCAGAGAGCCCCCCCCCCTTACACCAGGGTCCCCAGAGAGCCCCCCCCCTTACACCAGGGTCCCCAGAGAGCCCCCCCCCTTACACCAGGGTCCCCAGAGAGCCCCCCCCTTACACCAGGGTCCCCAGGAGCACCTCCTTACACCAGGGTCCCCAGGGAGCACCTCCTTACATTACTGTCCACAGAAAGCCTCCCTATTACATCAGGGTTCCCAAACAGCTAACTCCTCCCTTGCAGAGGGTTCCCTGTACCTGGCAGGTAGAGGTGGGAGGCAGCGATCGGCAGCTCTATGGAGTCCACAGGCAGAGGGGTCTCCCTGGGGCTTGTAGTTCTACTCCGAATGTATTACAGCAGAGAGGGGAGGTGCTTCTGACCCGGACATCAGCAACAGTGTACAAGCAAAGTGAAAGTGATACCTTCCGGGTCGGAGGCCCCTCCCCTCTTCTCTCCATACGCTGACACAAGCCCCAGGGAGATCCCACCGCCCACACCACAAGAAGTCCAGGAAGTCATTGCGCGCCGCGTGTCTGGCTATGTAAATGCCAGGGGCGGGCCGCGAAAGCTGTGAAGTCGCCGTAGGAGCGGCGCCCTGCACCACTGCTGCCCCTGGCTCCGCGGGCCGTATTAAAAGGTCCACCGGGCCGTAGTTTGCCCATACCTGAGCTAGATGAATGTATTTTAAGTATTTTAAAAATAGAATTATTACTTCAGTTTTCTATTATTGCAGACGTCCTGAGATCACCATTGTTGCTGCTGAGCCGATTGGTCCTGGATCCTGGTTTCATGGTGGTCCAGCAGGGGGACTAGGGTTTCCTCCCCCACCCCCACCTCAGTGGAGACCCAGTGATTCCCATCATCCAGAGGTCCGTAGCAGTTAATATTTTTCCCTTTCGTTTTTTTTTTTTTTTCTTTTACATTTTTTATTTATTAATAATATAAACTAATCTAGAACATGAATGAGCATGTAAGGTGTTTAATTTTTGTATATATATATATATACATATATATTGTTGACATTAACTAAGAAGTAGGTTAGTGTTTTACAATGAACATTCCAACTGGTAGTCTTTTGTAGTAATGTCTATTGTGCATTAGGCAAAGTTCACACTCACCCATTCCCTGCATTCTGCAGTGGATCGCTTTTTACAATGTGGCTAAACGGTTGCTGCCAGGCATTCAGGAGACTATCCTCCTTCCTTCAAATTTTTTTTTTTTTTTTTTTAAAGACCTATTTACAATAGGACTAATGTGCTGCAACCACAAACCAAGTGTTTAGGTTTGCAGTTTTGGCGTGTTCCTGTTGACTTCAATGGTTGAGTTTGCCAAATAGGTTGCCACCTGTCAACTCGACGTGAACATTAAATTTGCTGTGATGCAAATCCTTAGGTGGGTGGTAAAAATGCAGCTCAATTACCTGTTTTTTTTACCGCCCATGTGAAAGAAGACTAAATTTACATGTGGCTTAGGTTTAGATATATTTAGTATTGAAAAATATTAGGTATGATATTATTCTAGTTTATCATGTTTGCATCAGGGCAGAGGAGCCCTATGAAGCTGTGCTTTCAATTGCCTGCAATGTAACAATTGCTTTCTTTTATTTGTGAAACAGCCTCCATCCTATGAGCAGGTCATAAAAGAAATCAACCAAGTCCAAGTTACCACACCCAGTACTAATGTTGAGCCCAGGCGGACATCAACGTGTGCTACACAGACAGATTTTCCTTTGGAGGATGATCGCCCTGGGCCTGGCAATAATGTAATTCATCAGCCTGTTCTCTGTGATCAAGCCACAATCACAGGTAGGTTTAAAATTCTGGTTGTACATTAAAAAGGTAATAAACTTCTACATTGCACATAATATATAATGTTAACGAAAGGGGGTGTACTGACTTGCCCTTAAAGCAGTGTAAAATCTCTCTTAAAATTACATGTGGTGCACACATGTAGATGTACAGTTAGAAACACATTTTTAAGAAGCATTTTTCTAACACTTTATACACCTCTTCATTAAAAGTCACTAATCACAAAAAACGGTTTCTCCCCCTGAAATTAACACTGATCGATAGAGCATGAATGAGTAAGCTGGTATAGGTGAGCCGACGGAGTCACAGTAAATTCAAGCCGTAAGTCCCTTTTCCACACTTGTATATAAGTAGGCTTAGATTCATGAGTGACCATATGAGGTGTCAGGTCTTCATCTACAAAAAGGTGTTCAAAAGGTGTGAGGGAGGAAATATCACTCATAGAGTTACCACGTATCTCAAAAAAGGGATGGAGTTGTCTATATCTTCAAAAATTCAGTCGGGAACCTCTGTCTAGCCTACAGGGTGTCAAAACTCAATAGCTTACCGCAACTGGCAATGCCATCGTCCACCCGGGGGGCAAAAAAAGGCCATTTGTTCACCAAGCTCAGGATTGGGTTGATCTGATCCCAAACTGAAAGAGCATAGACCATCAATGAGGAAGTGGTATCGGACAGTCCCCTGTGTTCCCGGGGCAGCCATGATGCATATGATAAATTCCTGCCTGCCATACATTTCTCCAGGCAGACCCATAGCTTGAAGTGAGTATGGAAACGCCAGTTGGGAATCCTCTGAAGAACAATAGCCTGGTAATACCGATTTATGTCTGGGATTCCAAAGCCACCCGCATTTTTTTTCGCCCGCCTCAGCACCCTCAGGGCTATTCTTGGTTTCCGTTCATTCCACACAAACCTGGACAGCACACTAGACAAATGGGTGAAAAAGCTTCTAGGCAGGGGTACCAGTATCCTCTGCAGGAAGAAAAGTATGCGCGGCAGAATGTTAATTTTTATGATATTCACCCGCCCCAGCAGCGTGAAAGCAGTCTTTGTCCATTGTAAAATGTCCTTCTTAACGGCATTGAGTAACTGAGGATAGTTGCTAGCATGTAGAGTATCAAAGCATGTAGAGTAAGCTGTATGCCCAAATATCTAAGGGAAGACTTAGCCCAGGTAAAAGGGAAGGCAGCCTACAGGCTATTTTCTAAAGAGGGGGTCAAATCGATAGGCAGGATCTCGGACTTTGTGACATTGAAATTGATTTTAAAGTTACATAGCGATCAAAAATGTTTAAGTTCTCTCACCAGGCTGGACAACAAGATCGGGGGATCCGAAAGGTGAAATGGCACATCGTCGGCGTATGCTGAAGGCTTATGTTCAGTATTGCCAACCATCAGACCCTTAATGTCGGTGCTCGCTCGTACGGTGCGTAATAGTGGCTCCAGCACCAAGGCAAAAAGGAGGGGTGAAAAGGGGCACCACTGTCTCGTGCCATTCCTGATCGGGAGGAGAGAACCTCGTTCACCTTAACCTGTGCACTGGGGGTGGAATATAGGGCCATAATCAATGTCAACATACGCAGTCCCAACCCCTGTGCCTCTAGCACCGCTTATAGGACCAATCAACACGGTCGAATGCTTTTTCTGAATCCGTCGATAAGATTATATAGGGCCAAGGATTGTGCGGTTACGGGCCCAATTAATAAGTTGGATCGCTCTATGAAAGTTATCCCTAGCTTCCCTACCTGTAATAAAACCTATTGGTCAGGGTGAATAAGGGGCATAAGTTGCTTCAGCCTGTTGGCTAACAATTTTCCCAGAATTGTAATATTAAGGAGGTATAAGGGGTGATAACTCTGGGGACAGTGGGCCAACAGCGCCTCTATTGCAATAGCATTGCCCCCAGCTATGGAGTTAAAATAACTACACATAGGTGCTGCCAAAAGGAAGAAAAGAAACCTTATAGTACGCCCTGGTGAACCCATGAGGGCCAGGGCTTTTCCCATTGGGCATGGATTTCACTGTTCCCTCAATCTCAGCGGGAGTGATCGGCAGCTCCAAAGTGGAAACTTGATCTTCGGTCAGGGGAGGGACATTTGCAGAGGCCAAACATTCCATCAATCTGCTCGCCTGTGCATTAGGGGAGGGGACAGACCAGAGTCTGGTGTAATAATATTGGAACCCTGAGGCAATTTTAGAAGACTGTACCACAACTTTTGTATACATGCCTGAGCATGCTTTTTTCAGAGGACCCTTGCGAGCATACGGCCACACTTATCGCCATGCTCATAATATTTGAGACATATATCTAAAGTGTTTACGTGTTTGGTGATCCAACAATGCAAAAATAGCTCCCTCAATTCAGTCAGTTTCTTCAGTGCCTCGGGGTCTCAGCTATGTTTGTTTGGAGTTCTGCATTTTGAAGGACATCAAATACCCTTTGAAAGTCCGCTCGACTTAGAGCTTGGAGCCCAAGGAGATCAACTTCCTCCTAACCACTACCTTATGGCTCTCCTACACAATGACCTCACTAAGGCCATTCTTGCTATTTTCCTTGAAGTAGTGAGTTAAAACTTTCGCTACGACACCACCACTGCAGTATCGTACAGCAGATTTTCATTCAAACTCCATGTCCAGGCGAGCGGGGGAAACATCTTGACAGCGGCCCGCAGCTCTCCCCTATCACAGCGCCGCTGCTGACATCTCTTCACATATGGGGGGGGGGTTTGAGGCTCGTGACAGCACCCGCTTCATCTGACTGGTATAACCCGGGTGGCCCCCCCCCTGCACCCCCATAGCAATGCGGCTGCCATTGAGACCCCACACCTTGTACAGAAGGGCTGGAGTGTAAGTAGAGACAGCAGAAGAGTGGTCCCATTATTTCATATACTGACAAGAAGCATGCTGATAGGAAGAAACAGCAGACAGGGAGATGAGCTCATTGCTGTGCTACTTCTCCTTTCAGTGTCTAGTCACAGGCTGGGGCAGGCCCAGCCAAGACCTGGACTCTGAGGATGTGGGTTGAATGATGCTGACTGTCAGACTGAGGACATCTAGTGGCAGAAAAAACATTGCAGGGGAAATCTATAGATTAATGGTGAATAACGCAGTTGTTATTTTTACTTGATTTTTATTTTGGGCTATTTATTTTTTTATCTTGTTTTTTGCTTCTGCTATAAAATGTCAAAAGAGCTTGCCTTTTTTTTTTTTTTTTTTTTTTTACTGAAAATATTTTGATGTTCATTGGTGCACAATTTAATGAATATTGTTACTAATTTTAGTGCAAAGAACAGAAAGGCCAGAGAGACCCCGACAGCCAGTACCATTTGTGAAAAACAATGTTCAGGACAGTGGTCACCAGATAGCAATCAGTAACACTGCTGGGACCAGCATCTGGCATGAAGACACAAATGTCCCAAATATCATCAGATATCCAGTGCCAAGACCAAGGACAAAACCAAATCTTAAACCTTTAGGAAACAATAGTCTAAGTATCTTTCAAGGAAACGGTGAGTTCTTCCAGGCCACTGCTGAGGGAGAACTGCCATCCAGCCAGTCTTGTCCAGGATTTGATGATAACTTCCTAGGGGAATTATTTGAAATAAACAATATGAGCCATGAAAGAAGCCAAAACAGTATTACGGCACGAATCAAAGCCTTCGAGTCTCAAGGCGAAAGTACCGAACATCCTCGACGACCAGAAATTGCTCCACGCTCCATCAACACTAAAAGTGGTGTTCCTGGTAAGCCTTCTGTAGCTCCCAAACCAGTTTCTAATAGGACATCTGGAGAATGGGAACCAGGGAAAGACAACAAACCAAAATGCACACCAAGAGAAGGGCTTATTCCAACCAGTGTGTCAGATTCTGGTGGTGTGACCAAACCAGAGCTGCCAAAGAAACCAAAGTCAAGTGTTGTAAAAAGCAGCAGCTGTGACATCCCAGATGTACTCCTTGGAACATCTGTGTCTGTAATTAACAGTAAAGAGTTGGACAGGATAGTCCCAGTTCCTGCCCCAAGGCCTATGCTACCGAAGAAAACATTGCAGACTGATAACTCTGTACCGGTAGGAGCCAAAGCATTGATTTCTGCTCCAAAATTCTCTATAGCAACTCAAGCCAAAGCATTTAATGCAGTGGAAACTCCTGGAACCCGAGTACCTGCACAGGTCACACAAAGCAAGTCAGTGGGTGAATTAGACCTGATCAGCTTTGATGATGAAGTTTTACCTCCTGTGTTACCAAGTCCAGAAGTTAATGATTCCAATGCAAATTCTGGTAAGCGTTGATACACACATATGCTATTTTTTTTTTTTTTTCATTCCTCTGTTTCTTCCGTCGTTTTTTTTTTCTCTTTTTGCCTAGACAGATTAAAGCAGTTATGTTTCTGTGCCTTTACTGACTTTTTTTTAACAACTCTTAAATTCTGGCTAAACTCAGGATTGCTAAACATTGCAACATTTGATTTCCAAAAGAATGCATTTTATTTTCAGATCCATTCCAGCTGTTTTCCAAGGATGAGACTGAGAAGGAGCAGCCAGGTCCTCCTGTTATATTAAGAAAGCCTACAGTCATCCGGATCTCCGGCAAACTAGGCAAATGTAAGCAGCATGATCATGTCATAGCACAGGTCACTATGGATCTTGTTAGCATTTAAAAAAAAAGAACTTTGTTGCTCACAGCCATCCAGGGCTGCTGTTAAAAAGCATGGGGCCTCATACAGCCAAGCTGACAGCCCCCCAAATACAGTTTACTATGCTTCAGTTATGAATGAACACGGTAAGTGATCAGTACTGCTCACTTATTGTGTTCAGGAAAGAAAAAAGGGACTGGTAAATGTGACATATTTATTAGACCCTTCCCCCACTCTCTATCCTGAATGATCCTATTGTGTCCTTGCAGCTGCCATTGGGAAGGAAAGGAGGGAAGCTGGCAGCACTGCAGCAGTGAGGGAGAGGCACACAGGGGGGCCTGGGAAGCAGAGGGAAACGTATAATGCACATGGAGGGTGATTGGCATGGAGAGGGGGGGGTAGTTACTGGGACTGATCCCCCTTATGGCTCTCTGCAGCTCTCTCTGCAGAAGCTGAAGCCTGAAATTCACTGCTGGACAAGTTGCACAGTTCTTACTATAGAATATATGAATAAGGCCTAAAGTATCAAAACAAGCTATAAGTGAAACACAATTCAGACACGGCAGCATCTAATTAAAAGGATAAATAAATCCTATAGTGTATGGTAATCACAAATATTTATTTGGAACCTGGGATTCATAAAATGTACAGATCTATATGCAGCCAGGAGTTTCTCTGTTTGTTCTTGATGGCATTGTGTTTTCAGCTGAAAGCACACTACCTGTCTTACAAAGGGCTGTGTGGACAGTTGTAACTGGAGAGATACCTCATGGATCCCTTCTGTTGGGATTCCCAACCCTGTTTATAGATGGAAGAGATCAGCAAGCAACACACTGTTTGCGTAGTAATGGAAGTAAAATTGCTAGTCTGCATAGATCCTAGGCTATCTATTAAAGCCCAACTCCAGGAAATTTTCGAATTCCCCCCTGCTGTGCGGCTGTGCCTAAAGTGCTCGTTTAGAGAGGAGAGCACTCTACCTTACCTGATCCTCCTCTCCACTGGCAGATGTTGCTCCCGCACACTCTAGCGATGGACTGTTCCCTTAGCGTCGTCGTGTTCAGCGCATAGCTATGGGCCCTGAATTGATCCTTAGACCAGTGGAGCATGGAGAGAAGATGCTGCAGAGTGGAGCATTGGGTAAGTAGATTTTTTTTGTTTTATTTTTTTATGTCCTGCAGACCTGAATGAGCAATCAACCTTTGCAGTGTGGTCACAGCCCCACTTCAAGGGATGGTGTTGAAGTCTCCTAGAGTTGGGCTTTAGGTCTTTTTAATTTAACACCCCAAGCCTAGTACAACCAATGTGGAATTTACATATTAAGAGCATTTTCTATTGGAAATCACATTATTCTGTGAGAGTAGGGTAAGTCTGACATGGGGAAAAAAAACGAAGATACAAAAGTGCAGAGGTGAGTGTAGAGCAGTAATCAAAAGTCCTGGCTTAGTGCTTTGTCTTTGGTCGTTTCGTATGACGTGGCTTTGTGGTATACTTTGTGGGGAATTTCTAAAACTGGTACAGACAGAAGCCATAGCAGCTGTGCATGGCAATCAATCGGCTTCCAAATTCAGATTTGTAAATATGCCGCGTACACATGGTCGTTTTTTGTGATGAAATAAAACGACGTTTTAAAAAACGTTATTTAAAATGATCGTGTGTGGGCAAAATGTCGTTTTATGTCTTCTGAAAAACGACCAAAAAAAATTCGAACATGCTTCAATTTTTTATGTCGTTTTTCAGAATGTCGTTTTTTGTGTCATAAAAAATGATCGTGTGTGGGCAAAACGACGTTTAAAACAACGTTTTTAAACCCGCGCATGCTCAGAAGCAAGTTATGAGACGGGAGCTTCAATGGAACAGAGTGCCGTCGAACGTGGTGGACGTAACCGCGCTTTGCAAGAGCATTTTCAGAAACCGATGGTGTGTAGGCAATGTTGTTTTTTTTTAAATGAAGTTTGAAAAACGCCGTTTTGTTTCGTGAGATAAAACGATGTTTTTTTACATCACAAAAAGTGATCGTGTGTACGCGGCATCAGGCTTTGAAAATGAAAGCTAGAATCTGTTTGTTTGCTAGGTGGAGCTGAAGATCTACCTCTAAAGATTTTGTCTTCCTCAGTCTTTGTAAATTCCTCTCATTGTATCTATTTACATTTGTAGAATTTAGTTCTCTTTTTATCAATCTTATTATATTTTTCTTTCTATTTTCTTAGTATGTTCAATCGGGTTACTTGCCAGTATAGCCTAAAGCTAGTCATACAAATATCAAATTTCGGCCGGTTCATCAGGGACTGGCCAAATTAGGATCCATGTATGGGCACCCTGGTTGTACAGTAGATTTTGTAGACTTTTGTACAACCGCCCTGTCGAAAAAATGCCTTGCAATTAACTCCGCCATCCATACCTGGCAGTGCTGATCAGTATGTTTCAACTGCGGGGAAGTATCTCATCAGGACACAATAGCTCAGCAGGAGTGATTCCCCCATCCACATTAAATGTGTGGCTGGGGGAATCCAGGTAAATAGTTTTCGTTCAGCCCTCTGGTTGAACAACAAAAAACTGTAATGTATGGGATGCTTAAAAATATGTGGGGGTATTCAAGGTGTTCACCTGCATGGTTAAAAACCCTGAAGCCTATATAGATGACTGCATAGTTATGGCTAAGCCCAAACCCAGCCAAAACATTTATTTCACTTTAGAGAGGGTAAGGGTGTCTCTGTCAAGTTTTTATTATTGGCTGTGCCCCTGGATGCCCAGATTTTCTGTTACTTCCTGTCAAGTCTGGAAATGATAGCAAATCTCTCCAAAAGGGACACCTACAAAAAAACTAATTTTTTTGTAGCGTGAGGAACAGTTAGTTTCTGGCAATGCTTTTTAGTTTTGTCCTGGCCTTCCAAATGTTCTGTTTGTTGACCCATACATCAGGGTTTCTTGGTGTTTCATTAGTTCATTATAATTCTTTATATTCCACGTTGAATCTGCAGTTAGCATTTCTTCCTAGTTTCTTATGTTGACTAGTCTTCATGAAAGATCATAGTGTCTTCCTGTGTTCACAGCATGTGAAGAACTTCAGGCTCCCCCGCCGCTTCCTGCAGAAAAACCAGTTGGTCTTTACAATAAATGTGCTACAAGAGCACGCCCCATGGTTAGAAAAGTAAGTACTATACAGTATTATTTATTTTGTCTGGTGTTTGCCAGTTATTTATATATTGTCTTCTTATGATGGTTCTTTCTATTTGTACTGGCTGTAACTGATGTACATAGAAGTGAACTCCTATAGCCCAGCATGAGGAAAATAAAATGTAAATCCCAACTGAATGGCATGTAGTTTGCCAAAGTATAAACAACTGTTTTTTTTCCCATTTTTCTTTGTTGCATCTGAGTGCTACAAATCTCCTGCAGCCACTTTTTGTTTAATGCATGCACTCTAGGGATGGCTGCATGGCGTTTTCAAGGGTGATCCTGATGGTGACAACAGAGAACTGTGCCTCTGTAATGTGTGTTAAAATTGACACTTCTAGTCCATCAGAAGCCTATAGAACAGGGAGATAATAGATGGGCAAAGTTGAGGAACAGGGACAAAGCATTGTTACCTTTAACAGGAAGAGCCTGAGCAAGGACCTTTGTGACAGGATCTCCAGGTACTATAATTAATGGTAAGCCACACATTTAAAAAAAAAAATTTAAATAATCTAACATGTTAAAGCTTACAGTATGTGAGATTTTGGTAAATAGGTTTACATATACTTTGAATTTAAATGAGGAAGTCACTAAAAACATGGAATTATTTTGGCATGGCTGTGAAGTAAAACAGTACAGCCTGCACCCCATTTTCTTTTTTAGTTTTATAAAAATGTTGAAACTGTTGTTACTATTTACAGTACTTCATATACTGAAGCAAACTTTGTTTTCGGTTTCAGGAATGGGAAACATTTGATAGTACAGAAGAGCCTTGGCCGAAGCCAGTTCTGCCTACTAGGTATGCACTGTATATATTTTGTAAAGTAAATCTTATTAAACACATTTGGCAAATCACTTCTCTGAGTTGTGTTTCTCCCACAATATCAAGAACTCTTTGTACATTGCTAAGCAATAAGGTTTCATAAACATCTGCAATTGATGTTGGCCGTTCCTGTACCCAGTCAGGAAGCAGTCTCCTTTTGATGGTATAATTTTACCTTGCATTCCTGTCTAGGCCAGCTGGTGTTAAAGTAATGGAAACTGCACAGCAGCCTCCACTGAAAGGTCCCCCAGGTCGACCACCACCTCCCAAACTTTCCAGAAACGCCTCAAATCGAGATGCCGTTCCTCGTTCATCCTCTGATGCAGGCCTTGGTGCAAAACAGAACACATCTGGTATCAACAGATCAAAGAGTCAAGTATTTAAGAGACAGCAACCAGATCTACCTCCTCGACCTAAACCTGGGCATCCTCTGTATAATAAATACACGGTGAGTCTTTTACTGATGTTAGTACAGGCCTCTTTTGGAGTCCTTTGCGTCGTCTTGTCCGTTTTTAAGGTCAGAATTCAGCCCAAAAAACGCATCCTGCTGTGAACTCAGCCTTAAAGATATATCCAGAACAGTAGGATTGTTGAGATCAGTCAAGAGGCTCTTTATAGTTCAGGAAACCGACTCTGCGGTTGGATGTAAAGCAAACGGCATTGTCTCCAGTAGCACATTTCAGAAGTGGTTTTTGTTAGAATAATCACATGACACAATGAGCAGGGCTTGTACATAGGTGTGTCATCATTCAGGTAGGCCTAGAGCAGCATGATGTCTAAATATAGCCTCGGCTCTATTACCACTTGCTATGGTCATGAACAGTCTGACAAATGAAATGTATACACCAGCAGATACAAAGATTGTGCTTAGGGAGTTTGTGCTTAGGGAGTTTGTGCTTTGAGTTGATTTATGATAAATAAATGTAGTTACACAAATAGAAAAATGAAAAAGTCGACTAAGGCCCATTTCACACGGACGGATTGAATGGTGCTTTTAGCTGCGGATTTTGCACCCTTCACACACTACGGTTACCTGCGGTTTTGTTACCTGCAGTTTTGTGCGGATAGAAAAAATAAAACTGAATGCGTCCAGCTGCAATGTCAGCTGCATTTGGTACGAATCTTGAGGGGGAACGGCATGGGTTCCCCCTCCAAGAGCATACCAGGCGCTTTCTTCTTTAGCTTTTTTACAAGCCCCCCCCTTCTGCCTTCTTCTTCTCTTCTTCTCTTTTACGGAGGAAGGGATCCAAGTCGGATCCCCGTTCAATATCGTGCTGTGGGTAAACGCAACTGCAGCTAATCGCACTGTATCAATGTAGCTGACCGCTGTACCTGGAGTCTTGAATTCCAGCAAAAGATATACATGGTTTTATCTGTGGCAAAACAGCTGTCCGTGTGAAAGGGGCCTAAAGATCAAAAAAAAATGTATGCCTGTTCTCAGTATTATTATTTTGTTGTAGACGTGTTATTACAGTGTATTGTGTACTCATGGGTGACTGTTTTCCTGTTTTAGCTGCCTCTTCCTCATGGAATTGCTGAGAAGGACATTGTAGCTAGTAACCCTCGAGAGCTGTCATGCAAGGTAAATCTACAGTAACAGCTTATTATGTGTAAAATGTGGTGGCAAGATATGGTGATATAAATATTATGTGACCAATATGTGAATTTGCAACCTGAGTTCACCTCTGCCATCCTTTTCTGTGACATCATTGGGAGGCAGCTGTCCTTCATTTGCTGAATGGAAGCTGATGCCTCCTGGGGTATGTGACATCCATATCCAAGGAGGCACCAGAAGCAGAGCATGGTATTCTCTCCTAGACAAGAATGGAGGTCGGGGGGCAGATTGGAATAGAAAAAAAACAATGAAAACCAACATTAATTAAATAAAGAGGTAGTGCGGGTGGGTTCAGAAGGACATCTTACTTTTTAGGCCTTGTTCACGCAAGGCGTAAATAATCTGTATACCCATGAAGGGCCATGTTTTCCAGCACAGGGATGAATGTGTGTTCCATTCATCCCCTGTGCAGGCAGTCCAATAGCTGTCAATTGGGATACAGCAGCTGCACAGACACAGCCACTCGTCCCAATGTGACATGGGTGTCGGTGTTTGGCACAGAATGCATGAAAGGTGTATGTCTCACGTAAATAAGGCTCATGTATAAACTTCTTTAATTTGTTTTGGACTGGGTGGATTAGATGGAATCCCTGTCAGGTCTTAAATGTGCTCTGTCTCGTCCCCTCCTTAAATAACTAATCAGGAGGGTGGGGGGATAATTAAAGGATGTTGTTTGACATTATATATACTGTATATATGAGGTCTATCCGGTAAGTATCCAGCCATGTAATATGAAAAATTGAGACATTTACTGAAGAAGATACACGCTAACACTGTACATAGGACAATGGTGCCTCCGTTGCCTTCAAAGTGAAGGCCTTGGGACCTCGCATACAATAGTTCTCCCAGCATCTCTACTGCTGTTCAAAAAACTCCTTTGTGGGAATCGCTGCTTCGTCGTATTTTCCTAATTCTTTGACGGTATTAAATCTCTTCCCTTTTCAATGGTGATTTTAGTTTTGGGGAAAGCCTAGAGTCACAGGGCTCCAAATCTGGGCTGTAAGGGGCTGAGTCACCTGGGTGATTTGATGTTTCGACCATTTATGAAGCGTTTGTGCCAAACTTTTATGTGCGCTGCACTGATTGCTTCATCCCCAAAAGCCACCTGAATAGTTTCCACTGAGGAATGTTCAAGCTTCACACAAAATTTGATGCATATTCGTTGCTCTACTCGCGCAGTCATTTTGAATGCAACGGCCACACAGTACACATGTTCATTCAGCGGTGACTAGCATCCCCACCTACTAGTACAGTGAAGTCATCAATGTTCACGCATGCGCATTCCAGTCCTCTCTCATTGCCTGCCAGGCTACATTGATGCAAAAAGTTAATGTTTATATTGTCATCTGAGCTTCTTTTACTTATTTGGGGAAAAAAGACTGTAATATTAATATTTAGCAGTGTGTTTGTATTATGTGAAACATAATTCTTCCTGTGTCTCTATACCTACAGCGAGGAGAGGTGTTGGTGTTGCTGGAACAAACAGATAACAGTCGTATCCATTGCCAGAAAGGTGGTATAACAGGGGATGTTAAAGTGACCAACATGAAGATCATTACTCCACTAGATGACAGTGTGGAAAACAGACAGAAAGTAAGAACCCCCCACTATAGTACTTTTGAAGTTTAACTATCATTCTCACTACAGTGTATATATCTGGGCTAATTAATGATGGATAAATGGGCAAGGAGGAAATAGTTAGGATAGGTATACATGGCCATGTTTTGGTCTTAAATTTGAGGCTTCATCTGTGACCTTTAAGCATGGATGCAGGGATCTTGCTGTGTGACAGCCATTGATCTATCTATTTCTAGTAGAGTAAAAGGGAGCTGTTTATCACACATACTGTACACTTGATTTACAGTGGGGCAAAAAAGTATTTAGTCAGCCACCAATTGTGCAAGTTCTCCCACTTAAAAAGATGAGAGGCCTGTAATTGTCATCATAGGTATACCTCAACTATGAGAGACAAAATGTGGAAACAAATCCAGACAATCACATTGTCTGATTTGGAAATAATTTATTTGCAAATTTTGGTGAAAAATAAGTATTTGATGAATATCAAAAGTTCATCTCAATGGGAAGCCCACAAAGCGGTCGTACGAGGCATCCTTATTAAACACGGGGCCAGGAAGAAGAGGGTAAGGACGGAACAACTTGACTGCTCTGCTATCCAAACTGCAAACCTTAGAGTCACAACACAAACTGATGCCGACGAGACAGCTGGGCATTGAGCTTGACACCACGCGGAGACAGGTCACAGACATTCTTACATACAAAGCTAAGGCAGCCATTCAAGTATGCAGACATAAGGTATATGAGTCGGGAAACAAATGTGGGAAGATGTTAGCCCGCTCTCTGCGCACACAAAACCGCGCGTCCTACATCCCTCACGTGGTTAATCGGGAGGGACGGAAGGTATCGGTCCCACAGTCAATCTCCCGGGAGTTTAGGAACTTTTACAATACCTTATATAATCTACCCACTACACCCCTGGACTCCGGGGCAGACCTTTCCAGAGAATACCTGAACTCCTCGGCTATGCCAACCCTATCCTCAGACGTTCGAGACCTGCTTGAGGGGCCTATTACCATACCTGAATTGCAATTAGCTTTGGGCAGCACCAAACCCGGTAAAGCCCCGGGCCCAGACGGGCTAACCGTGGCATATTACAAAGCGTTCTCTACTCCCTGAGCCCCCATTTGATCTCCTTGTTTAATAATCTTAGTACAGGGACGACACTACACGTATCGACGTTGCAAGCACAGATAGCGGTTATCCCTAAGGAAGGGAAAGACCCAAGCCAATGCGAAAGTTACCGCCCTATTTCGCTGCTGAACGTCGATCTCAAACTCCTTACCAAGATCCTCGCAACCAGAATCCAAAGCCACCTGCCGAGCCTAATTCACCTTGTCCAGGTTGGGTTTGTCCCTACCAGGGAAGCAAGGGACAACACTGCTAAGGTCCTGAAACTCGTACATGCAGTGAACATTACGAAAACACCTTGCGTCTTTGTGAGCATTGACGCCGAAAAGGCGTTCGATCGTGTCAATTGGCGGTTCATGTTCGATACGCTAAAACACATTGGGCTGGGTCATAAAATGTTGAATTGGATATCAGCGACATACACAGATCCGACTGCCAGAGTCAGGGCCAACGGAGTGTTGTCGGAACCGTTCCCGATTAAAAACGGGATGCGACAGGGGTGCCCCCTGTCGCCCCTACTGTTCGCACTCACCCTCGAACCCTTCCTGCGTCACGTACAAACGAACCCAGACATCTCAGGCGTTAGAGTGGGAGATGGAGAATATAAGGTCTCCGCCTATGCGGATGACCTGCTTTTCTCTTTGACAGACCCAGAAACGTCCCTTCCCAGCCTGATGAAGGAGTTCGAGATATATGGATGACTCTCCAATCTAAAAATAAATATGAGCAAGTCGGTGGCGATGGGGGTGGGAATCCCGGGCCCAAGTCTGGAACGCCTCCGCAGCAGTCTTGGACTGCAGTGGACAGATACGACTCTGAACTACCTTGGCACACGCATCCCCCCGACCCTTTTCCCAAACTTTTAGATTTAACTTCCCACCACTTTTGAAAGCGGTCCAGAAGTTGCTAGACCAGTGGACCACCGGTCTCCACTCATGGTTCGGCAGGTGCAACATACTGAAGATGTCCATATTGCCAAAATGTATATACCTCCTTCAAGCCCTCCCCATACATATACCAGCAGATTTCTTCAAACAGGTTCAGACCATGTTTAAGACCTTTCTGTGGGCTGGGAAACACCCTCGGATAAGCAGATTGGTACTGTCCCTGCCCAAAAGTCATGGGGGAATGGCCATGCCCGATGTCCGGGCATATTATCACGCTGCTCACTTAAACCGCCTTGTTGACTGGTGCCGACATAAAGACACCAAAATGTGGCCTCACCTGGAACAAGCCCAGAGCGAGATCCCGTTGCAGAGAGCGCCGTGGTGCCCTGCGGCACTACACAGAACGGTCCGAATTCACCCCCTGATAGGAATCACGCTTAAGGTCTGCGCTAGGCTACTCCCTCAGGCAAGGCCCACAATTTGAACCAGGAATACGAGACATGCGATTTTGTACTCGGAGAGAATCTGGCATATTTCAGGCCTCCCATTTTAGCATTGCGGGACGCCGGAAAACGCTTGCAGAACTAATGGACCCAAGCGGAAGTTACCACTTGGATTTCTTGAGGGCCAATCAACTCAATCACGTCCTACATACCATGCCACCCCCCCTGCAGGGACCCACACTCTCACAGCTTTGGAAGAGCTGTGCTCGGGCACGGAACCACTACCACACGCCTTGTCCGTTATATATAACACACTAACCGCGCCGGCGGAGGGATATCGTATCCCATGCATAGCTAAATGGGAGCAGGACCTACACTGCACATTCTCTGCCAAGAAGAAACAACAAATATTGACATTCGCACACAAGTCCTCCATCTGCACAAAAGTCCAAGAGACAAATTATAAAATCATGACTCGTTGGTATCGTACACCGACCCTACTTAGCAAACTGTTCCGGACGACCTCGGACTCGTGCTGGCGTTGCCAGACCGAGAAGGCCACGCTGCTCCATATCTTTTGGTCCTGTCCACTGCTGAGACCCTTCTGGACGGAAGTCAGGAGGATCTCCCAAATGTTTACAGATCGACAACTCCCCGACGACCCAGCCTTTCTACTGTTACACACCAATGACATCCCCACACGTGTTTATAAAAAATCAATCATCCGACACCTTCTTGACGCCGCTAAGGCCTGCATCCCCATCTGCTGGAAATCCCCAGAACCACCGACTGTAGCAATGTGGCTACGGAAAGTAGACAACATTAATAAGATGGAAGATCTGATTCTTTCAAGCCAAGACAGACAGGAAGTTCACACAAAAACATGGCGGCTGTGGAACATCTACACCTACTCAGATGAAGGACAAAGTCTTAGAGACCCGACCTAAACCCAGGGGTTAGCCCCCTGCCCTTAATAGCGTAGGTGCCGATATGCCGGACCAAGCGAAATGCAGATAGAGCTGTCGGACATATGGACCCATGCTCGCGGGTACTTCCCCTCCCTACCTCTACCTACCCCCCCAACCGGGAATTTCCCCCACGGGGCGGCTACCCTCCTTGACTCCCCAGGCTATGCCTGGGGAGTTACTACTATTTACTATCCCTCTTTTCTTCCCTCTTGCTATCTCCTAGAATGTTAGGAAAAGGTGAGCGGATCCGTAGTTGCATGACACATCCCATGGGTATTCATTGCCCTACCGACAACGCCGATGGAGTGCCACCAATGCAGTGCTGGCTGCGTATTGCCCGTAAGGGCTAGTGGCCTGACGCTATATGATAACCTATCGGATAACTTGTTGGAATTTAATAACGGTGTTTTTATGACTGAGTTTTGTTCGTTTGTACATCTCTGGATATCACTGTTTTACAATGTTGCTGTGATCCGTGTGGAAACGCTCTTTGTTGTGTATAAATAAAGAATTTTGAAAAAAAAAAAAAAGTTCATCTCAATACTTTGTTATATATCCTTTGTTGGCAATGACAGAGGTCAAAGTTTTCTGTAAGTCTTCACAAGGTTGTCCCACACTGTTGCTGGTATGTTGGCCCATTCCTCCATGCAGATCTCTTCTAGAGCAGTGATGTTTTGAGGCTGTCGCTGGGCAACACTAACTCCCTCCAAAGGTTTTCTATGGGGTTGAGATCTGGAGACTGGCTAGGCCACTCCAGGACCTTGAAATGCTTCTTACGAAGCCACTCCTTCGTTGCCCGGGCATTGTGTTTGGGATCATTGTCATGCTAAAATACCCAGCCACGTTTTATCTTCAATGCCTTTGCTGATGGGAGGAGGTTTGCACTCAAAATCTCACGATACATGGCGCTATTCATTCTTTTATGTACACAGATCAGTTGTCATGTTACCTTTGGAGAGAAACCGCCTCAAAGCATGATGTTGCCACCCCAATGCTTCACAGTAGGTATGATGATCTTTGGTTGCAACTCTGCATTCTTTCTCCTCCAAACACGACGAGTTGTGTTGCTACCAAACAGTTCTACTTTGGTTTCATCTGACCATATGACATTCTCCCAATCCTCTTCTGGATCATCCAAATGCTCTTTAACAAACCTCAGACGGGCCCGGACATGTACTGGCTTAAGCAGGGGGACACGTCTGTCACTGCAGGATCTGAGTCCCTGGCGGCGTAGTGTGTTACTGATGATAGCCTTTGTTACAATGGTCCCAGCTCTCTGCAGGTCATTCACTAGGTTCCCCCTGTGAGGTTCTGGGATTTTTGCTCACTGCTCTTCTGATCATTTTGACCCCACAGGGTGCGATCTTGCGTGGAGCTCCAGATCAAGGAAGACTATCAGTGGTCTTGTATGTCTTCCATTTTCTAATTATTGCTCCCACAGTTGAGTTCTTCACACCAAGCTGCTTGCCTATTGCAGATTCGGTCTTCTCAGCCTGGTGCAGGTCTACAATTGTGTTTCTGGTGTCCTTCGACAGCTCTTTGGTCTTCACCATAGTGGAGTTTGGAGTGTGACTGATTGAGGTTGTGGTCAGGTGTCTTTTTATACTGATAACAAGTTCAAACAGGTGCCATTAATACAGGTAATGAGTGGAGGACAGAGGAGCCTCTTAAAGAAGAAGATACAGGTCTGTGCGAGCCACAAATCTTGCTTGTTTGTAGAGGAGACCAATACTTATTTTCCACTAGGGATGAGCCGAACACCCCCGCGTTCGGTTCGCACCAGAACAGTCGAACAGTCCGATCGTTCGCACGAACATTTAGAACCCCATTGAAGTCTATGGGACTCGAACGTTCGAATTCAAAAACGATCATTTTAAAGACTGATTTTCAAGTTATTGTTGGAAAAAGTCTTTGAGAACCCGGGTCTTGCCCCAAGGAACATGTATCAATGGAAAAAAAGTCTTAAAAACGGTCTTTTTTTTCAGGAGCAGGACTCCTGAAAAAACGACTGTTTTTAAAACTTTTTTTTCCATCGATAGTAGTATCAATGGGAAAAAAGTTTTAAAAACGGTCGTTTTCGTTTCACTCGAATTTGCCGCGAACGATCGTTTTTGTTCGAAATTCGACGAACGATCGAACAGACGATGTTCGAGTCGAACATACGTTAGTTTCGAACGCAAAGCTCATCCCTATTTTCCACCATAATTTGCAAATAAATTCTTTCCAAATCAGACAATGTGATTGTCTGGATTTGTTTCCACATTTTGTCTCTCTAGTTAAGTATACCTATGACGACAATTATCTTCTTTTTAAGTGTGTGTGTGTGTGTGTGTATGTGTGTGTATGTATATATATATATATATATATATATACGCTGGTCTATATATATATATATACCTGGTCTACCATTTCCTCCTGCGCCTATTGTGTGGAACATTGCTATACAGTCTAAAGCTGAAGTTTAGTATTTTTTTGTTGGGGGGGGGGGGGGGCGGCGACATACAGCAATATGCACATTATATATGGTAAATCCCCCATCACCGGCAGGTGGCTGCTTCTGCTAAAAATCTTCCATGCTGTGCCACCACCAGCGCTGTCATTTAACTGCTGTACCCCCCCCCCCCCCCATAAAAAAATAAATACAATTAAACTTCAGCTTTAACAGGGATAAGATTGCTGGGGGTGCTACAAAAAAGGCTAGTTATCTTTTCAATATAATTATAACTTACGAGGCATAGGCCTTGGAACACAGAACAAATTTCAGCAAGCTCCAGGCTTTGAGAATGACAGACATTTAATAGTATACTAGTATTTTACAGTTGTAATAGCTTTATTATTAAACGTTGCCTTATGGCTCTGCCCTTCCTAGGATGTGCTGCCTAGAATGGAGGACAGCCATACTCCGCATGCTCTAGTGCTACATGACTATGCAGGAGGTAAGTAAAGTAATTTTGTTATATGCTATTAATTCATACACATTTAGATAAAAAAAGATAAGTTGGTTGGGCTGTCTGTCAATTTTCAATCTATCATTTGTTGTTTTTAACCAATTACACTTGACTGTAACTTTTAACTATAGCAATATTACCTTTTTGTGTTTGTGAAGGCCATGGTATTTGCAAAGTTCAATTAATGAAAAGGTTAAGTGGTTCTAAAGGCATACTTTTTTTTTTTTTCTACCTTTTTAAAGTGGTTGTAAAGGCATAAGGTTATTTACCGTAATGTATTTTCTGTCGGAAGGTAATAAAGCTTCTGTGATCAGCCACTCCCTTCCCCAAGCCCCACTTAAATACTTACCTGAGACCCGATCTTGATCCAGCTCTGTGCCTCACTCTCTCCTCATGGACAGCCTCACTCTCTCCTCATGGACATGGAGGCAGCAGCAAGAGCTATTGGCTCTTGCTTCTGTCAATCAAATCCAGTAAGGAGGGAGCAGGGGCTAAGTCAAACCCTGCGGTGTGGGTGTCAATAGATGTACACATCCCGAATCTTGATTGAGCCTGCACAAGTGCCCCCAGAGCAGGAGACTTGCTATGGGGGCCATCGAAAGAGAGCAGGACTACAGAAGCAGAGCAGGCAAGTATGACATGTTTGTTATTTAAAAAATATGTGTTCCTTGTCTAGTCTAACTGTATTTTTCATTAAATTTCCCTGATTTATATTATATCTTTTGAAAATCAGATGTTAATGGACACTTTTTGTACTTTTGGCTAAGTTCTTTTTCTTGTTTGTGTGTCTTGTCACCTTTTATAACTTTTTACTAAAAACAAAATGTGGGGAAAAAAATATGCATCTTTACAATCACTTCAATACATTATATACAGTGAGGGAAATAAGTATTCAATCTCCTGCTGATTTAGTATGTTTGCCCACTGACAAAGAAATGATCAGTCTCTAATTTTAATGGTAGGTTTATTTTAAAAGTGAGAGACAGTATAACAACAAAAATATCCAGAAAACTGCATTTCAAAAAAGTTATAAACTGATTTGCATATTAACCACTTAAGCCCCGGACCAATACGCTGGCAAATGACCCAAGGGGTTTTTGCGATTCGGCACTGCGTCGCTTTAACAGACAATTGTGCAACGTGGCTCCCAAACAAAATTCGCGTCCTTTTTTTCCCCACAAATAGAGCTTTCTTTTGGTGGTATTTGATCGCCTCTGCGATTTTTATTTTTTGCGCTATATACAAAAATAGAGCGACATTTTTGAAAAAAAAAACAATATTTTTTTACTTTTTGTTATAATAAAAAACCAATAAACTAAATTTTAGTCAAACATTTAGGCCAAAATTTATTTAGCCACATGTCTTTAGTATAAAAAAAAATCGCATTAAAAAAAAATTGGCTACCTAGCGGGAACAGCGACACTAATACAGTGATCAGAAAAATGATCGCTTAGTGGTGCTGGCAATAGGGAGTGAAAGGGTTAACTAGGGCAGTGATCAAGGGGTTAAAACTTTATTGGGGGGGGGTGGGGGGGGCTATCCTGACACTAACACTAACTGACTGTCACACTGTCTGTCACACTGACACTAAATACAGTAATCATACATGTATGATTACTGCATTCAGTGACACTGTGACAGGGGGGAGGGGGGGGGGGGGCGATCGCGGGGGTTAAATGTGTTTTTGTGTGTGTGTAAGTGTGCTGTTGGTGCAGACTTACTTGTTGTGTTGTGATCTCTCCTCAGCGGCGCTTGAAACAAATGCCGAGGGAGAGATCAGATAGCTTCCTCCTTCCTGTGTTTACACAGGAGGAGGAAGTGACAGGGCGGGCGGGCGCGCGCATTGGCTGGGAGCGATCCGGAGGGGGCGGGTGAAAACGGATAGCCGCCCCCTCTTGTCGGATCGCTCCTGCAGCCGCGCGGACCACCGCATGTACTGGGGGGGGGTCCGATCGGACCCCCGATCCCCCCCCAAGGCACCAACGTATATATACGTTGATGTGCCTGTCGGTGCCATTCTGCCGACGTAAATGTACATGCATGCATGTACAGAGATTATGAGCACTCCTTTAAAGGTAGTGCTCCTAATCTCGGCTTGTTGCCTGTATAAAAGACACCAGTCCACAGAAGCAATTAATGAGATTCCAATCTCTCCATAATGGACACATTTAAGGTCCTGGAGTGGCATAGCCAGTCTCCAGACCTTAATCCCATAGAAAATATGTGGAGGGAGCTGAAGGTTTGAGTTGCTAAACGTCAGCCTCTAAACCTTAATAACTGGGGAGGATCTGCAAAGAGGAGTGGGACAAAATCCCTCCTGAGATGTGTGCAAACCTGGTGGCCAAATACAAGAAACATCTGACCTCTGTGATTGGCAACAATTGTTTTGCCACCAAGTACCAAGTCATGTTTTGCGAAAGGGTCAAATACTTATTTCACTCATTAAAATGCAATCAATTTATAACTTTTTTGAACTGCATTTTTCTGGATTTATTCGGATATTCTGTCTCACTGTTGAAATAAACCTACCATAAAAATAAACTATATAAAATGATAGACTGATCATTTTTCTGTAGGTGGGCAAATGTACAAAATCAGCAGGGGATCAAATAATTTTTCCCCTCACTCTACACTAAGGTAAAAATGCCTCCAATATCTGACCCCCCCCCCCCCCCCCAAAAAAAAAACTTACCTGGCCCCTTTTTCTATCCAGCACTGTGCCTGGGAGTAGCATCAGTGCTCCCCCTCACTGTCTTCTCAGAGACATTGGCTCACGCTGCTGTCAATAAAATACTGTAAGAAGGGAGCAGGGGGCGAAGCCGAACCACACCACGTCGGCTAGAGAACACCAGAAGAAGCCATTTGGGAGGAAAAAACACTGCACAGAGCAGGTAAGTATAACCAGCTGAGCCTTTGCAACCGCTTTAAGTAAGGAGTATTTCACCAAGCAAATTGTGCCCTCATCTGACCTAGGAGGTCGAGAGTGCAAATAATTTGCAAGCAATACTCATATTTGCACATCACAATAACCGGGCTGTCTGTAAACTCCATGTGAGGGTGCCAACAGGCACCTATGGCAGTTGGAGATGCTCTTTACACGTAATAAGATTTTCCAGTTTATTAATGAGGTCTGCAAAAGAGTCAATATTACTGCACATTAAATGTCCTAATACAACTCCTGTAGAATGATGGATTCAGTCAGCTGCTGATATTTTCCCACTTTGTGTTCAGCCTGTTTGCAGCTGGTATTAGCTACTTAAGCACCAGAAGAGCATCAGTTGATATAGGGGTTATTAATATTGGCTATATATGGGAACATTAAGTGGAACTATACTGTTCTCCGGTGCTGTGATCCTCTGGAGCTCCCTGCCAGCCAATAACATCTTCAGCCTGGAGGCTTATACTCCCGCACGTGTGCGTGAGTTCAGTCATCGTGACATCGCCAAAATTCTTATACTGAGCTGTCTTGTGCTAACAGACATATTTTTGTAAATGTTTAGAACATGAAGATGACCTAAGTCTGAGCTCAGGGGAGATTGTATACCTGCTGGAGAAGGTAGACAAGGAGTGGTACAGAGGAAGGTGTAAAGGAAACACTGGTTTATTTCCTGCCAATCACATCAGAGTTGTGGTAAGTGATTACATGTGGCTGCTTTGGGATAGAGTAATAGAGATATACAGTAGCGGGCTGGACATTTGTCCCAAGTTGTAGAACGTTTATCAATTCTGTCTCATAGCCAGGAAATGCTAAACAGCAGCAGTGAGACAATTTAGGACAAACACGAGATTTATGATGAGTATCATTCATTCCTTCCTCGATTGGCTGCTCTAAGTACCACTGAATTAAACCTGCTCCTGACCACTTCTTAATGGTGTGTCTCTATTGAGTGAAAATCGGTCTCCTCCTCACGGACATGTCGATTAAATTTAAGAAAACGTGGATCACCAGTTCCTATCAGTGAATCTTGATTGCCACCCAATAGATCTTTGAACTTGTGAGCCAATTCTGAGTTAGCAAATCATAGCTTAAAGACAAGACCCCAAGGTGTTCATCCTTCCCTACTTCTCCCTTCTGCTACCTCTCAACCTATCCTGCTCTCTTCTTTTTTTACCTTATTTTCTCTTAGCTGATAGATCATTGATTCCTTCATTCGGACAATGACAACCTCTTCGTATTACACTATATTACTACTGGGATGACTATACTTTAAATGTTTCTAAGGAATCAATTTTGCTTTTATTCTATATTCCGTACACCTTCCTAACTAATATACTAATAAAAATATTGAAAGATAATCTGTCACATCTTCGGTGATTAATATATCGCAGACGTATGCAAATTTGTTTCGGTTGGCTGCCCAGGATTACAAATTTAAGGGTCGCAAATACACCTAAAAACTGTTGCACGGAATCTGCTAATTGACAGGCAGCCTGATTTGCAGCTACTTTTATCACCAATATGCTTGATAAATGTCCCTTTTTGACTTTGACAGTTTTGTGTAAACATTAGTGAGTTTTGTCTTCAGTAATTGGCACTAGAGAACTGACAGTTGAAATTTGGCACCTTTTTTTCTAGTTTTATGGATGAAATATTAAATGTTAACATTGACAAACATTTTTTTAATTAAACCACTTGTAGGCTGTCACTGCTGACCATCTTCGGAAAATGCTAGTTTGGCTGTCCCACTAATCCTCTTGCTTCAATACTTTGAGTCACTGACCCAGGAAGAGTATGCAACAAGTGAAGTCCTCTCCTGATCTGCATACTTTTCCAAAATCAATGATTTAGAAAATATTGAAGCTAAGAGGTCAGCAAGACTTCCAGATAACTAGAAATTCCCAGTAGTGCCTTCTTCCAACTGGAGTCCAATCATCACAGTGTTGAAGTTTATTACTCTCCAGTGCAAACATGATATTATGTTTAGACAATTAGCAAGAACCTCATAATGTATTGTAAACATAAGATATGTTTATCATGTAATAAAAGTACAGATGAAGACGTGTGATGAAGAAGTGTAAAATAAGCAGCACTAAGAATTAAAGCTGTAGTTTTTCACCCAGTGTTCTTATGTAATGCACTGCCCTCTGCTGGCTGCAGTGTATGAAAAGCAACATTGACAATCACAAAATCGTAAAAAAAAAAAAAGAAGAAAAGCAACATTGACATACATACTGTGCCTCCATCTTATTCCCAAGGTTGAAGTTCCAGAAAAGTTAAATGCCAAGAGACACTCCTCAGCATCTATTGTAAAGTAAGTAAGCTGTTTTTTGCCATTATCTATTTTGTAAACTATTCAATGTTCTAACAAAAATTGTCCTCATTTAACCCAGGAAGAGTGATTTACTTCTCATCACCAATATGTGTTTGGTTATTCCAGGGGCCCACGGTGTGTGGCACGATTTGAATTCATAGGTGATCAGAAAGATGAACTGAGCTTCAGTGAAGGCGATACAATTGTCCTCAAAGAATACATTAATGATGAATGGGCTAAAGGGGAGCTACAAGGACACATAGGGATCTTTCCAATCAACTTTGTTGAAATTCTAGAAGACTTACCATCCAAGACATCCGGTAATTTTGTACTCTATTGTACATGGTTATTTTTTAACGGGAATAAATGGCTTGCTGTAGCTCTTGGAAGTAAGAGTGCTTGCATGACTTTTCCACAAATGTATTACCCTTCTCTAATGTAATAAGGCAGTGAGAACACAATCCTAATGATCCAAGCTTAGCAACACTTAACAGCTAGATGTCACCATTCATCAGTTTAGTGTAAAACAATGAAGGATGATTGCTGATTAATTTCCATGGAATCCATACTTCTGTTTTTATTATATGCCATATGAACTGTTGTGACCCCCTAGTTGTAGCTTTTATCTTGTTTTTTTTTCCCCATTTGATCTTTTAGATGTTCGGGATTCACTTAAGATTAAATTGCCTGGATTATCATCACAGGTATGTGTTTGTGTTTCCCACAAAACCTAGATTGTCAACTAAGATAGGTAACATTGTAGTGTTATCATACAGATCCAAATGGTCATGCAGTGAAATTCAGGGTTGTACATTTATGTTAAGTCAAATACTGTATGTTGCCTTAAATTCGCTCTACCACCACTGTATGTTTTTTACCGAATGTATTGTGTGGTTCAGGAGCTCAGAGGACGTTACAAGAAAAACACAGCACAAAACAATTTAATACAAATGGTTTACAGGACCAATAGGTAGTGGAGGTCTATGGATTATTTTTTGGGAAATAAGGATATTGTTTAGCATCACTTAAAACCTACAATACTAAATATAGGAAAATAACATTGAATCCAGTTATGTATTCAGGTAAATTATTTGATTTATTTTTATAAAAACTAAGTTACCTGAATCTCAATATTAATGTCCCACCCTCTACACAGCAGCCCTCAAGCTGAGACAGAACAAAGCAGAAGAGAATTGTTGCTTTGTAAGGAGAAAAACACAGGAACGATCTTATCTGGGGTATTTATTGTCCATTAACAGACTGGGGATGTGTCCTGGATAAGGCTATATTTGCATAACTGCAATGTACTTTGCAGGGAGGTCTAGAAAGCGACTGTGCTGTATGACAAGGGTGCTGGCTGATCAGAATAAAAAGAAGAAACCCCATGACAAATCCTTTTTTAGCTTTTTAAGTGGATCCATCGCCTACAGCGTAAATGCATTCAAGCGATACCTGAGCAGATGCAGCAAAATAATAAAATGAGCTGCTTTGCGTTTTATAGCTGCTTATATATAAAATAGTAACATATTCATAACAGTTAGGCAAATGATGGTAATTAAACCACATTCCAGCAAAGAAGACTGCTCCACCTTCACTATCGGCTCTGAGTGGTCACATGCAATTTAGTTATTCCATAACATTTTTTACACAAGATGGTACATTTTATTGTTGACATTTATCATCAACTCATACATTGTTACAGATATGCTCATTGAAGGTACTTCCTTAGACTAGGTTCACACTTGTGTGGCTCTGCAGCAGGTCATGTTTTTGAATGGGCTGCTGTGCCTCCTGAGAATGCGGCCCACACAGAAAATGCCAGTGCAGTGCGATTCCCAATGCGGGGAAAACTTTCAGCGTTTTCCAGTGCGTGTCAGTGCCATTAGGATTATTGGTACCCCAACACATCTCCTGCTTTTTTTCATGCGGGTGGTTGCAGTTGCGAGAACAGGTGCGGACAGGATTTGCCTGCATTGTGAACCTAGCCTTATAGTTTAATTCGCAAAAAAAAAGGGACATTCTTTCTGTTGGTATTAATCTGTTTCCCTGTTTTTTGTTTCAGCAAACAGGTGATTGGTGTGAAGCACTGTATGATTTTGCTGCAGAGGCAGAAGACGACCTGTCCTTTAAGAAAGGTGACAAGATCCTGATTACAGAACGGCTAGACCTGGAGTGGTACAAAGGAAGACTGAATGGCAGAGAAGGAATTCTGCCAGCTGCGTTTGTACAGATCTGCTCAGGTAGGGCTTGAGTTTTAAATGGCCCTCTATAGGTTTGCAAATAATGCAGTCTAATTTTAAATCATTTGGGGCTTAAAGTGGATATAAACCCCAAAAAAAATGTTTGTTTGTTTTTTTATGTCACAATGTAGAGTATAATATTTCCTATCATCTGTGCCCAGTCTTGCCACATAGTTAATCCAGATCTGAGAAATCCTCTTTTATTTAGTAAAAAAGGGGGGGGTGGGGGGAACAAAGGAACAATGCGCAAGTTATACCACTAGTAGAAGTTGAAGTATTAACGTCTACCACAGAGCAGTCATCAAAGTGATGATTAGGTTGCCGTAACCTTATACTCATAAGTATCAATATAAAGATTGAGGGGGGAGGGAGGGGGAGGAGGGTAAAGAGTAGGAAAAAGGGAGGGGGAAAGGGAGGAAGGGGGAATAGGGATAACGATCTCAGTGGAGATCAAGAAAGAAAGGGGTTACTATTGGCAACAAATTAATGGTCTGGATAAGCTACTTTGGTACAAAAAAGTTTATTGGAGAATCAAAGTGTATCGCTACAAAAAGTATTTTAGCCTTTAAAAAGACCAATTAAATTATATGGGAATAAAACCCACCATGAACATATATTACTAACAAGACACACAATGGACAACATAAAATCACAACACTAGTCCGGACTATAAGGGTTCAGGCATCACCGTCTCAGCACTATATTTCTCAAATGGAAAGATTTTACTTTAAAGTTAAATCAAGAGAAAAAATAATAAATATAATGGTACTTGGTTATATGGACAAGAATATAATCAGGGGAAAACAATGCAACACCTGATGTCCGACCATAGTGTGCCAAAAGTAGTGCTGTGTGTGTTGATAGAAATCCTCTCTTATGTTCAGTGAAAATGAACAGCCTTCCAGATAAAACCCTGCCTAGATAAAGTCAATTTTCTCTCTTCTTGCTTTGAGTGAGAGGTTATTTACATATCTAGCTTGGACATGTTTATCATATGTTATGTTTTGTTTATCATAACATGAGGTGATATAACATCATAACACATCCTAGTAATATACAATGAACTTTAGATCACCTCTTGTTATGATAAACATGTCCAAGCTAGATATGTAAATAACCTGTCACTGAAAGCAATAACAAAAAAACGGACTTTATAATTTGGCAAGTTTTTATCTGGAATTCTGTTAATTTGCACTGAACTTTAAAAGAGGATTACTCCGCGCTGGATTAAATCTGTGTGGCAAGACTGGGCACAGATGATGGGAAATCTTATACTCTACATTGTGACATCACCACTTTAAAGCCTTTTTAACCTTTTATTTTGCTTTTCCTGGTCCCCCCCCCCCCCCCATGAACAGGATGAAAAAACATTCCCTTTTCATTAAATACCCTATGTTAGACCCAGTGATGTCTTTTGATATGCTTTTCTATGAAATGCAGACAGGCCATGGCTGTTAGGAGGGGCAGGCAGGGTCCCTTACATGGCTTCCTTGAAACCTCATGGCACCCTGCTGTCAAGAACTCCCAGCCCTTATGCAAGCAGTAAAGTGGCTCTTAGGAGCTATATAAATATTAAAATGCCTTTATTGGTGTGTCTAAAAATACCCTTAAAATGTCTCCTTAATATGAACCTGCCACAAATAAATGATACCACATAGGAGAATTTGTGTCCCCAATGTGATATGCAGTAAATAAAGATTCAGTGAAGGAAAAAAAAACACACCTACAAAAATAGATACTTGCGATTGTCTGTCTCATAGGAGATTATTGCTTATTGAGTAGACACGTGTTATTTTTTTGCGTTTTGCAGGACCAACAGCACGGCAAACTCAGGGAGGGAAATTGGAAAGGCTCGGGCACTTTATGACTTCTGTGGGGAGAATGATGATGAACTTTCATTTAAGGTATACAAAAGCCTCTCAGTCTGAAAAAGTTGCATTGCTCCACACATTTGTTATAGATTTTCACTTTAGCTGGCCATACTTGGACTGAAATTTGGCCTGTTCAGCATGTATGAGCAGGCTGATTGTACCCAAGTCAGTCTATCGTTTAGACTTGGGTACAACAAGCCTGTTGGATTTTTCTACATACAGTTCCTGCCAGCGAGTGTAGCTGCTAGCGGTAACAATTTTATTCTGCTGGTTGAGAATGCTTCCTATGCCTCCTTCTGGCAGAATACAATAGCACAGCGGGAGCCATTCCCCCATCAACACCGACTGTGTGTTGATGGGGGAATTTGATCAATCTTCTTTCCTTCCACCCATGGTGGAAGGAAATAAAATAGTATTCTCTATGGCCTGCTTTAGGATGATTTGCTGTTGTTAAAACTTGGTGTTCCAAACTAATACTGCCTATCTGACATTAAGAGCTGTATTTTATTTTAGATTTGAAACTGGCCATACAGCACACGTCATTCCAGGCTCTGGATACATCCCAGTCATATTGTTGGGATCCACCCAGGTGCCTGATTGAAAGCTGCCTCCAGCTCTCGGTGAGGGGCTGAGAGCAAAAACCAGCTGCGCTCGCCCCCTCATCAGCACCGGCGCTCCAGTGAGCTCAGGGAGGCAAAGCAGAGAGCAGTGACTGACAGTCATTGTTCTCTGCTCAGTCGACTGAGAACTGAATGATCAGTGGTCATTTGATTACTCAGTTCTCAGGATTAGAGCTGGTGGGGGAACAGCTGCAGCATCAATAGTGCTTGCTACAAAACAGAAGTACTTCCTGTATAGAAGGGGTTATATATGGGAGGATTTCCTGTGTAATTGAGCTACCAGTGTCCATTCACCTGTAGGTGGTGTATAAACCCATAATAGTTATGAATATAACCTGCTCTGTGTCCTGTGACGTAATCCAAGAAAAGGATTTTACAGGTAAGATGTAGGAAAAATCTATTTTTTCTTTTTATTAAATTAAAAACAAAACTAAATTACAATTTAAATTCTATTTTAAAGCTAATATTAGTTTTTGGATAGAGTAGGTAATGGTTAAAAAATCTTAAGTTTAACTTTACCAAGAGAGAGAAACACATTGTGAGCAGGCAGACTTGATTTTAATACAGAAAAGAAGAGACACTGTTTCTTCTTCATTAAAAAAAAATAAAAAAAAATCTTACCTTCAGCTCAGAGTACAATTTTTGGCATCTGCCACATGCGTGAGAGTGTAATCATCTCAGCCCAGCCAGACAAAGTGTCTGAAGATCAGAACCTGGCAGAAGATTAGTCAAAGGTGTCAGTGGTCAGCGAGGGAACTTGTGGACATCACATCACATCACTGGAGTGGAAGTGAGTATAGTTCTACTTTTAATGTCCTATCTCAAGACACAAGAGGAAGTAGAGAGGATGTCTCTCCAAAGGCAGGGAAACCTTTACTTAGAAAGTTCCCTATTGGAAGATTTTCCCTCCATTTCTGTTCCAGTGACAACTCAAAATGTTAGATTTTATCTTGCTTTTAGTCCCATTGACAGTGATCATTAGGACAAGTGGAAAGATAAAGCTTCTCAGCAAAGATGCAGACAGCATAAAAAACTTGGATGCATAATACTGTCATTGTTGACATTGCTTGCCAGTATATGAAATCAAAAAGATGACTCTTTCTTAACCAATATGGTGGTCAGTCAGAATGTAGAAAGCATAAAGCTTGTCAAGCAGTTCATGTTTTTCTGTCCTCCTCCCAGGCAGGTGATATTATCTCTTCGCTGGAATCGGTGGATAATGACTGGATGAGTGGTGAACTCCATGGAAGGACAGGAATATTTCCAAAGAACTTTGTTCAGAGATGTTAGCAGTATGCAGCGGACATTGCATTGTACCCTCTCACAAAACAGACTATCACCTTCGGTGCCAACTGAACTTTTTATATCTTCGGTATAATGTGTGAGATTTTTTGCACTATGTTTTTGTTCCTTTTGTTCCCCTTTTTTAATTTTAGAAAAGAAAATGTTTTGTTCTGGTCTCTGTATGCGCTGTTTACCTGCTTGTTCTATAGGAATACATTCTGTTGAGCCCACCATGTTCAGTACATATCACATGCCATGTAGCATTGCACAGGGCTTAATGGAGAATGTCCCTATTGAGGTTTGCCAGGAATCCCCAACATGTTCTCTACCATATAGTATCACTGCAGATTAAGGGACACAAGTGTCCAGAAGAAAGCTTGGCTGAAGTTACAGTTGACTAGCCCAGGAGAGTTCTGCGTATAATGTGCTTTTGTGTTCGTATTTTTTTGTGTGTGTTTGTATTCTCTGAAAGCAGTGATCATCGTCATGCTGTTCTCAAACTTTCTTACAGTGGTAAGGCTAGCTTAGTGTATTACATGGTGCTTAGTGCTGTTAGATGAGCTGGGTTACTAGACAGCTTTAAGTAGCCACAATCCATTTAGTGCCTATGTACAATACTTTGATATGTCAGTGTTTGCCCCTCCATGTCCAAAGCAGTGCATATCTTATCATATATGATTGCCTCCACCCGTTCCTCCTTTACTTGTTGAATAATTTCCTTAATAGACGTTCTAGACTTTGCTTGTGTTCTTTGACCAGTAAAGGCTTTTTTTCATGCTTAAAGGGCCAGCTAGAACAAGAACCACCCCATTATGCTTATGGTAGAGCAAAGATTTACTCTCTCTATTTTAACTTTGAATCCGTTACAAAGCCAAATTCCTCTCTCGGAAGCCTCTGTACAAGCTGGCATTCCCTAACTCACAGCTTGCCATCTTCAGGGAAGCAACTTTCCTCACAGTCAAGCCAAATGGGGTACAGTTTCACTGGCCTAGAAGTATTATGTAAAATGAATGAGTCTAGGTTTTGCTTCTTCCATCAGGGGCTTCTGAGAGTGTTTCTGCTTAAAACTTTTTTGTTATTGGGGGCTCCAGTTATTTACCCTGTCTGGTCCTTACTGCACTTCCAAGATATGGAGTGGTTACACATAGATCTTTAAATTGGTCGCATTTCTGGATTCAGTTACCAAGAGCTGGTCTTTCTTGGTAATTGATTTGTAGACACACACAAGAGAGAAAATGAGGCAGTTTAAGCATAATTGGGAGATAGCTAGGCTGCTAAGATTACCACTCAGTGTTACAAGGCTGGGAATATTCCCGCAGCTTTCTCTGTTGTGACATTAAGCCTGGGTTCACACTGGTGTGAAATTCCAGCACCCGTTCCTGCATCACTCCTCTCCCGCAGGCAGTTCACACTGCCTTGTGCAAACCACTGCAGGTGTCATTAACAAAATGACACCCCCAGTTTAGTTCACAGATCGCAGTGCGAACTGTGAACTCACACAGAAATTGGATCGCATAGGCAAGTCCCTGCACTGTATAGCTGAACTTGCTTTGCTCAGAGATTGCATGCGATTTGCACCCACATAGCAGTTGCCAATCTCTGAGATTGCGCTAGTGTGGACCCTGGCTTAAGCCCAACTTAACTCGAGTCTGAAAATGGGTAGAAATTTTTAATATTGTTCCAAAATCCTAACTTACTAAGTATTATTTATTTTAGTCCTTTTGTTGCCATCTAGCACCAGACACAGTCCAGGAAACGGTAAGCTGGGCAGGAGCCTGCCCCTTTTCAGCAACCGTTGCTGATTGGTGTGCTGTAGTGCCGACAAAGCAGGGATGGAGGAGGGGAACCTGATTCTTGGATATACAACCTCTGATGGGGATAAACCAGAAAGAACTGAAAGCAGTAAGACTTCACAATTTAAGCTTTTGGAACATTATAAGGGTCAGAGTTGACTGATGTTCGTATGCTTCAAGCGGGTTTTGCCTTCCCATATAAGGCTTTAGGAATGCAAAACTCACTTGAAACAAGTCCAATACAGATCAGAAGGGTCTCTTGAAGTTCAAATGCACCTGTCACTGAATTCTGAATGAGCTCAGAAGTGTCCCAAAACTAATGCAATCGAAACAAGCTCAAAGGCTGTCTTTGCAGACGCTTGAAGGCTTTTGCCTAATTTCTGGCTTGCGTTCAAAGAGGCCCATAGGAATTATTATGCAAATTTGGCTTCCAAAGTCCCTTCCCAATTTTCATAATGCTTAGCAACAAAAGTGTAGTAAAATCACACATTGACACAATAGTGTCAATTGTGAGAAGCTGCATGCAATAGTGTCATAGCTGCATGCTACTGCATGTGTATAGGTGCAAACAATCCCTTAGTCTGGCAACTAGGAGCACAGAGCCCCCCCCCCCCCCCCCCCCAAGAAGGAGAAAATAGCAACCATGTCGTGTAACATATTTGTAAGCATTAGGTATATTTTATTTGTTTCTGCTTCGCAATAAGGTAGAGAAGCATAGATTTATCTGCCTTTTGGTGCTTGAAGAGGTACTTTATGTTGGGGGCACTGTATGTATCAACAGGACACACATCCTATGTGCACACTCTGCCCAGATTGCAGAACAGAGAAGGATCTTGTAGATTCTCTAAGCAAATGGCCTCAACTGTTAAGCAGATATACAAGCCTCCAGAAGCTTGACTACGTAGCAATCCTGTCCAAGACACGCTGTTTTTACACATTGACATGTTTAGTCTACAAGTAGTAGACAATTGCTAAGTGCATTTCTATAGAATCATTTTTTTAATGAATTATCATGTTTCAATATAACTTTCAAGTGAAAAGGGCAAGTTTTAAAATGAAATAATGTTTAAGCTTGCTTGAAACAGGTGTACAATGCTTTACCCAAATGATGGCAAAACTCATCATGTACTTGCTTCATGAACATAAGCTGCACTTTAAAAAAAAAAGTGCAAATATGAACTTTGAACACCCATATACAGGGTAGATCCGTGGGATTTATTTCTAATCATTCCTTTAGACTCTCTGTGGTCCTACTTTTTATGAAAACGTATTTTGTACTATGGTGAAAAATATTCTAATGTAAAATAGAAAAAAAAATGAATGTGTCATAAATATGGGGAGTGCATGGAGTCATATTTTAAGTACAACCTCACAACTGAATGTCTATTCCATTCATTGTAAATGTATGGAATTTCAGTGAGATGGCTTCTTTTCTGTCTCCTCCTCTTATACTGTAAATTTCTGCATCCGTTTTGCTAAAATGAGTTAGCAGATGCAGTGACTGCCTAACCCTGCCCTATGTGTCCTATCTTCTGTCATACAAACAACAATGCACTTTAAGGAACCTGACCGCTCTCCCTAGACTCTGAGATTGTAAGATGTGCAGGTGGTAAATGTACTATGCCTTTGCTGACTACAGAACATTTAGGAGGAGTTTACGACAAGGGTATAATTTGTATAGTCTTTCATTGGGCAAGTATACATTACTGGAACGCTACATAATAAAAATATTTATAATATACCAGTGTTCTGTCTTTGTTTGCATTGATCTGACAGCAGTGTAACCAATGCAAGGTTCTAAATCGGGGGTAGGCAACCCACGCAGAGGCGGCTCTCTAATTAGGCGGCCGCCTGAGGCCTCGCACTCACAGGGGCCTCACGGCCGCCTAATTTGCCTCAGCTCGTCACTGGACTGATCAACAGGATTAGGGCACATAAAGCAGTTGAGCTGCTCCTTCAGCTTGCACCACTCACCTGCCTTCTCCGCGTCTGACCGGCTAACTTTTCGGGTCAGGAGTCAGGAAAGGCGGCGCAAACTATCCCTGCCCTATGACTGTCTGCGAAGGGGGAAGGACTGCGGATGAGCTCCGGTGGATGGATCCCCCTCCCAGCGCCTTCTGCAGCCTGGCCAACCGCCCAGCGAGAATAGGATTGCCTGGCCGTGCCGCCCTCCTCCTGTGTGCCTGGATGGGAGCTCCGGTTGATGGATCACATCTCGGCGCCTGCTGCAGCCTGACAGACCTCCCAGAAAGAAAGCGAGTCCCCGGCCGTGCCGCCCTCCAGTGTGCCTGGATAGGAGGAGCTACGGGGACAGCTGCACATGGAGGAATTGATCTTTCCATATTCTTTCTGCAGCCAATGAACGCCCGCAAAAGAAGCGGTCATTTAGCGGCTGCAGGAGGAATATGTGACAGAGACCAACATAAATCATTTCAGAACTTTTTCCACCTAATGTGACCTATAAACTGTACTACTCAGTTGAACAACAAACTGAAATCTTTTAGGCGGAGCAGTTGCTCAAAATTTTTGGGGGGCGCAAACGAACTGAAAAATACTGAAACAAAAACATCCGTTGCAGCCACTGTGCCCATCATATACATCTAACTGTGTATCATATTCACCCTCTGTGCCCATAATATTTTTTGGGTTATTTATTATAGTATAAAAATATTGCATTTTTTTCAAAATAGTTGCTCTATTTTTGTATATAGCGCAAAAAATAAAAAACACAGAGGTGATCAAATACCACCAAAAGAAAGCTCTATTTCTGGGAATAGACGTGGCTCCCAAACAAAATTTACGTACTTTTTATCCCACAAATATAGCTTTCTTTTGGTGGTATTTGATCACCTCTGCGATTTTTTTTTATTTTTTACGCTATAAACAAAAATATTTTATATATATATAATCTACACACACACACACACGTCCATCTGCGCAGCCGTGCCATTCTGCCGACGTATGAAGTTGTGCAGCGATCGGCAAGCGGTTAATAACTAGCTTTGCAGACAATTGTAAACATAGGTTTATCTGAATCCACCTGGGGCCTTCACACTCCACCTTCGTGTAAACATCAGGCCAGTTTGTTTATTACCCAAGTATGTGAGTAAATTATAAAACATTGTTTCTATCTCCAGTTCTGTAAGCAAGCTTGTTTGTAGATCTCTAACAAGGTGATAAAATGCAGGATGTTCTGTTTTGAAAAATTTGTGTGTCTGATCTGAGGCTGACCTTGTTTTTTTGAGGTCTGTTCAACCTTACATCTCCATCTGAAATGTATCAAATATGTCTATTTCTTTATCGTAGTTCTGACAACACCAAGCAAAACACTCGTACAGGCCCATCTCTCTTTTAAACCGGGAGCTGAAGATTCTCACCAAAGTACATATACGTCGGCAGAATGGCACAGACAGGCAGATCAACGTACCTGTACGTGCCTGCCTAGGCGTGGGTCGGGGGTCTGATCGGGACCCCCCCCCCCCTGGTACTTGCGGTGGTCGGTAATTCCGTGGGAGCGATCCGGGATGAGGGGGCGGCTATTCGTTTCTAGCCACCCCCTCGCAAAAAAAATTAAATCGCAGAGGCAATCAAATACCATCAAAAGAAAGCTCTATTTGTGGGAAGAAAAGGACGCAAATTTTGTTTCGGTACAACATTGCATGACCGCGCAATTACCAGTTAAAGCCACTGTGCCAAATTGTAAAAACACCTTTGGTCCTCTAGCTGCATATTGGTCCGGGGCTTAAGTGGTTAACCAACCCAAATTGGTCAGCCATTGCTAAACTCAAACAATCCTCCATGGAAGCGGTTATGAAGTTATCCAAATATGGAATTACAGTGACCCCCTCGAACCTCAGGGGTGCTAGGGCTTCAGCCAGAACCTTAGACAAAATTCTGGGGCTGAGAAAAGCCTGAATGGTAATGCTCTAAATTGGAAGTGTTACTCCTCTGGGCCAATCTTGAGAGCCATTCTGAGAAACCTCCGTGACTCTTTCCTTATTGGAGTATGCAAGTAAGCCTTTTGGAGATCCGATATTGCCATAAAGCAATTTTGATAAAAAAAAATATTCCATCCAGTTACTTTTGTACCTTATTGCCTTGTTCAGGGGTCTTGGGTTTTAGATTAGGCGGAATTCGCCTGAATGTTTCTTTACTACAAAAGATGCAAGAGTAAAATCCTTATTCTCATTCAGTTTGAGGCACCTGACTCTTTGATCTACCAGTTCTCCAGTCAAAACAGGTAGAGCTTTTGCCTTTTCTGGTCTTTTGGCAAATTAATTTATAATAATCTAGAAGGCGGCGCCAGAGGTTGTTTTTCCCCATTGTGGGACGAAGTCCTCCAGTCTTTCCCCTATCAGCTCTCTGTAGTCATTGGGTTTTATAGGGGACTTGTCAGGAGAACTCCTGTTCTTCTGTCAGGAATGTCCTGACCAGTGCTTATTTGGTCTTAGAGTCGGTTCACACTGGGGCGACTTGGGATCCGACTTGAAGTCGTCTCAAGTCGTCCCAAGTCGCGCTGTCCAGAAAAGCAATGTAAGTGAATGGGAGCGGTGTTAATACACACTACTCATGTCGCTCCGACTTCAGAAGAGGTTCCTGTACTACTTCTTTTTTTTTTTTAATCCAACAAAAGTTTTATTTAGATTGCAGAGGTACAAAGCATACAAAATCCTCTTAACATATCGAGGAGAAATATGTACAGAAACTGAAAAGAAAATTGTTCAAGTGCACTCAGAACATATATACTCTGGGGAGTATTCAACCGTTTCAAATTACCATCGTCTGTCATTTGGCTCCATCCACATCTTACCCAGCATTAAAGCCCACCAGCCTATCCATCACCAGGTCCACCGGGGCCAGACCCGGCACATCCAACCACTTTGCCCACACCTTCTCGAACTTATATGCATTACCCCTGTGCTGGTATATTAGTTTCTCCATTCTCAACACTGTCCCAATATTAGCAACCCATTTAGCCAGGGTCGGGGGAGCCTCAGCCTTCCAGTGTACCATAATGAGCTTTCTTGCCTGGAACAGAACCCTGTGTATCGCTTCTCTATCCGCCTCTTCCCAATCGTACTCCTCCAGAGCCCCCAAGAGACAAGCCCTTGGGTCCTGTGGGAGAGTCACACCAAATGCTGAGTTGACTGTACTCACAACCCCCGACCAGTACGTATGGAGCTTTGGGCATCTCCACAACATATGGATTAAATCTCCATGATCTCTCTTACACCGTGTACAAGTAGGGTCGAGCTGTGGATTCATCCTATGAAGCCTGTGAGGGGTATAATAAGTACGGAGCAGTATGTACAGCTGAGTGAGCCTTTGTGAAACATTCAACGAGCACTTACTTACTACTTGAAAAATTTCTTCCCACTGCTCACCATCTATCTCACCCGCATCTGTCTCCCACCTTTCCCTTATCTTCAGGGGATGCCGCTTCATCACAGACTGCAGCAGAATGGCATAACACTGGGATATGAAGCCTTTCGACGTCTCAGCATCCCCCAAAAGATCAAAAACGGGCGTTGGCGACAGGCACCACTCCGAGGAGCGACCCTGTGCCGCCACTGCATGTCTCAGCTGCAGATAGAAGTACATTGACTGCGGCAGGCCAAACTCCGCCTGCAGTGCAGGGAACGTACGTAGCACTCCATGTTGAAATATGTGTGTGAGGTGCGTGATCCCAAACCGTTTCCACCTTGCCCCTGATTGCAACTTGGCTAGCTCAGTGTACGTACCATTGTGCCAAATGGGGCTGTATTTCGTGTACCCCTCCGCGTTTTGAACATATTTGACTTTGTTCCATACCTTCTGGATCAGGCTAAACGTAGGAAACCTCTTATGTGGTTTAGCTAATGCCTGCGCCTCCAACGCCTCAGGGATCGGACTTCTGCCCACGGTGTGCTCCAAGAGCTCCATAGCCGAGGATCTCACCGTCGGCCGAAACATACCAACCAGCTGCTGCATTTGGGCCGCCAAGTAGTACAGCCAAGGGTTCGGCAATGCCAATCCCCCGCTGTCCTTAGGTCTTTGCAGGTGTTCCAATTTAATCCTAGGAGCTCTATCCTTCCAGATAAGACCACGGAAAAGACTGTTCACTGTGTGGAAAATCTTTAGGGGGATAACCATGGGGGTGTTGTGGAGAAAGTATAGCAGTTGCGGCATGAGTATCATCTTGATCAGATTCACTCGGCCAGCAACCGATACTAGCAGGGCCTTCCAGGTTTTAATTTTGTCCCTAAACCGCAGTAGCAAGGGAGAGATATTAAGTTGTATAAAGTCCCGTGGTCGAGCCGTGATCTGTACCCCAAGGTACTTAAATGATGTGGTAATGGGTATGGGGCATACAGGGTTAATTGTCTGTGTGTCATCGCCGTCCAACAGGAGCAGCGCTGACTTTGACCAGTTTATAAGTAGCCCGGAGAATGCCCCAAATTCTGTAATTGCCACCATAGCCTCCCTGAGGGAGGAGTCTGTGTCCCCCAGCATGAGGAGGGTATCGTCGGCGTACAGCATCACTTTTTCCTGCAGGTTGCCATAGCAGAATCCTGTAATGCGGGGGTTTGCCCTAATACTAATAGCCAGTGGTTCAATAGCCAAAGCAAATAGGAGGGGGGACAGGGGACAGCCCTGCCGCGTCCCCCTCTTCAGTGCAAAGCTCCCTGACAAGGAGCCAAAAGTCCTTATTGCAGCCCGTGGTTGGCTGTACAACAGTTTTACCCAGGATATATAGACAGGGCCAAACCCAAATTTCTGTAGCACCGTCCACAGATAGTTCCAATCTATGCTGTCAAACGCCTTTGTCGCGTCCAAGGACAGCAGAGCCCTGCTGCCCATGTTATCCGCCCTTGCCTGCATGTTAAGGAACAACCGTCTCAAATTCACCGCCGTGGATTTATTAGGCATGAAGCCCGCCTGGTCTCCATGCACTAGTGAAGTTATCACCCCGTTTAGCCTAATGGCCAGCACCTTGGCCAGTATCTTCACGTCGCTTTGCAATAATGATATGGGACGGTAAGCCCCAGGGTCTACGGGGTCCTTGCCTGGTTTTAGCAGCAGCACTATGTTCGCCCTAGTCATAGATGGGGGAAGAGTTCCTCCCTCCCTTGCTCTGTTAAAGACTCTCAGTAGCTGTGGTAGTAGCACCCCGGAATACTGTTTATACACCTCCATAGGCAAACCATCCTCCCCCGGGGCCTTACAATTAGGGAAAGCACTGACCGCCTCTAGTAACTCCTCAACAGTAATTGGTTTATCCAGCAGGGTGCGCTGGTTAACGGACAGCCCGGGGAAGACCAACTGAGCCAAATATCGCTCCAGGTCGTCCTGGGCATATGCCGTGCCAAAACTGTAGAGGGTCTCGTAGAAACCCGCCAGCACCTGCATAATTTGTTCCGGGTTAGTAACTACACCCCCCGTTCCTGATCTAATAGCCCCTATGGCAGGCGAGCGTTGATGAGAGTTTGCAATCCGTGCCAATATCCGGCCAGTTTTCTCACCCTCCTCAAAGAACGCCTGTTTGGCAAAGAACCTCTTCTTCTCAGCCGACGAGGAAAGCAACTGCTGGTAGGCACACTGAGCGGCTTGCCAGGTCTCCCTGGCTGAATCGGAAGGATCTGCAACGTACAACCTCTCCATGTCCTGAACCCTGTTCTCCACATCAATCAGCAGTTCAGTGGAAGCCCGTTTAACCTTATTCACTTCCCTTATAAGGAGGCCCCGAAGATAAGCCTTAAAGGCATCCCAGTGTAACACATTTAGCTCCATCCCCTCTTCAGCAGCAAAATACCCCCTCATATCCTCCACTATCTCCCTGTGTGACCTGACCAGCTTCAACCAAAATGCATTCAGCTTCCAAGGTGCCTTAACTAAATTCCCCTGCGGTGCCACACAGAGCTGCACCACCAGAGCAGAGTGATCCGACACACTGCGGGGCCTGTGCGACACATCCGCAATTAGTGGGAGCACACTCAGATTACCCACCCCCAGATCTATCCTGGACAGACAGCCGTGCGTCTTTGAGAAGCACGTGAACTGCCTGCCTCCAGGATTGCGGTGCCTCCAGATATCCACCCAGCCCACCTCTTGCAACAACCGCGCCAGGGGAGTGGCGAGGGCAGAGGGTCGGGGGCCCGGGTGTCTATCCGCCACCTGATCCAAGCAGCAATTAAAGTCGCCAACCACTAGCAGCGGGACGTCCGGCCTACCATCCAAAAAGGAGAGGAGAAGCCGGAGCACCGCCGCCGTGAACGGCGGGGGAATATACACACATGCCAGAACACATATCAATGTGCCCAGTTTACAGTGGAGAAATACATAACGCCCCTCGGGGTCTATGGCACTGTCAATCTCCTGGAAATCCAGGGTATTGTGCACCAACACACTCACCCCCCTAGAGAAGGAGGTGTGTGTGGAGTGGAATGCCTTCCCCACCCACGCATATTTCAGGAAGCTCACCGTCTCTGCTGTCAAATGCGTCTCCTGAAAGCAAATCACCCCCGGTAGAAATTTCTTTAAGCACATAAATAACATTGTACGCTTTAATGGAGAGTGCATACCCCTCACATTCCATGAAACAATAGGAACCTTAGCCATGAGTGTCCTCTTCCAACATCAAAAATGCATATACTTGCGTGCAACAATGTGTAGTCAGGTCTCTCGGCTGGAAGGGAAGGCCCACCCCCGGATCCGAACACCCCAGTTCAAAATGATGCAACAGGGCCGACGGCCCAAGTCTAGTGCAATGTACCTCTTGCCAAGTATGGTAGCTGAAAAAGCAAAAGTTGATGCAACCTTCGGACCAAACGGGTCCTGGAACTCTCCGAACCGCCAACAGGGCGGTTGCAACTTTCTGTGCGACTAATCGTCGACTCATATTAGTCTTGTATATCAGCTCCGTGAACTTCTTGATAAGAGCAGCTCTCCTCACTTTTGCGCTGCCACTTAGTATGTCCCCCAGCCAAGAAGAGAAAACAGCACAGGTAGAGAAAAAAAAAATGTGAAAATAGAAATTAAACAGGAAAAAAAAAAAAAAAAAAAAGCAATGGATCCCCCCTGGACAGGGGTAGAATAAGGAACCTTCCCGTTTATGCTGAGCGGGTGCCCGACGGCCACAGAAATCAATCACCTGCTTCACTCCCCTTCCTCCTGTGCTCTACGTTGTAGGGATTGCTCATTACGATCCAACCAGGACATGGCCTCTTTAGCAGATTCAAAGAACTGGGCCTGGCCCCGCACCACCACTCGGAGCTTTGCGGGGTAGAGCATGGCATAGGGGAATTGCAGAAGTCGCAGCCTCCGTTTCACATCAAAGAATTTAGCCCTGCGTTTTTGAACCTCCTGCGAGAAGTCCGGGTAAAAAGACACCCTGGCCCCATTATATTGGACATTAGCTCGCTCCCGAGCCTGACGCAGTACCGCTTCCCTGTCTCGGTAATGTAGTAGTTTTGCCAGGATTGACCTGGGAGGGCCCCCCTGCTGCGGTAGACGGGAAGGCACTCTGTGGGCCCGCTCCACTGCGAAAAAAGGCGACAGTGAATTCTTCCCAAAAATCTCGATCAGCCAATTTTCCACAAATGTCGTGGGATCTCTGCCTTCCACCCGCTCCGGTAGACCCACTATACGGACGTTATTTCGTCTGAGACGGTTCTCCATGTCTTCCACCCGATCGTATGCGTCCCTAGCCATTTGCAGGGCTGCTCTGGTCTCCTGGGCCATGGGCTGTATCTGGTCTTCCACCTCGCTAACCCTGCTCTCCACGGCTGTCGTGCGTTCGCGGATTTTTTGCATGTCCTGCCTCAGCAGTCCAAATTGCTCCTTAATAGTGTCCACAGAGGCTGTGCACTTATGCACAGCCTTAAGAATGTCCGCCAGGGTGGGTTGTGCAGCGTTCGCAGCCTGCGTTTCTGAGGCCTGCTCTTCCACCGGCCCGGGGCCTGCCAGTTCCCCGTCCTCCTCCTCCCCCCAGTGGAGCCGCCCAGTGTCCTCCTGCATAGCAGGCTGAGAAATTTGTAAGTCACCCGATCGGGATGGGAGCTCAGACCCTCCAGCCCCCGACATCTTTTGGGCATAGTAGACCATATCTTTAGGGGGATCTTTGCCGGGTACCTTAGTTGCCTTGCTGCTTTTAGCTCCCTGCTTGTCCGCTCCACGAGGCGTCCCCTTCACAGCCATCGCGGCGGCGCCATCTTGGATCTCCGGCCCTGCGCTCTCTGCTTGTCCTTTGCGGGTCATCCCTCTGGTGCAGAGCGCCGGTGGTGGTACCGCTGTGATCCCGGGAGTGCTGGCTGTTAGCATATGGTGGTTCCGAACCGGAATTATGGCCGGGGGAGGATCAATACCGGATCACCGCTGGGAGCTGTGGGAGATGCGTCCTCTCACATGCCTGTCCTGGCCACGCCCCTTCCTGTACTACTTCAATTAGACTTCTAGGCGATTTGTACCCATTGATTTCAATGGAAGTCGCTTCCAAGTCTGATCACTGTTTTAATTGAAGCGACCTTTCAGCAAGATAACATACATTTCTCAGGCAAACCTCTCCCTCCCCTTCCCTCTCCCAGAGCTGATTGTTGTGTTATTGGCCACTGGAATGTCTCCTGACCTGAAAAGGACTTCAAGTCGTGTTGTAAATCGCCCCAGATCGCCCTGTGGTTCATGCTCATGTCGTGTTGAAGTTGCTTCTGAAAGTCGTGCTGGAAGTCGTGTCGCCCCAGTGTGAACCGGCTCTTACTGTTCTGTTTTGGTCTTACCTCTTCTGTTTGTTGGCGTCCTTGTCAACAACATTTTTTTACATGAAGATTCTTTCTTTTTATCTGCCGTCCATTCTGGCATCATGCAGGTCTGCACCAAACGGTACATCTGAAAATGATAGAATACACAGCCACAATTTCGATGCAACATCACCTGTCACAGGTTTTTAGCCAGAGAGCCATCCAAGCGGAGTTTGGATCTTCTTCAAATAGGAATCTTCCCTTCAAGAAACCTGAAAAAAAAAGATGATTCTTTCTGAAGTTTCCCATTCTTTCATTGTGGCTTCTGAAAGGACTTGGTGTACAGTAGTGTGAACCCAGCCTAAAAGTTCATCACTAATTTTGTTTTTGCTTTACCCCACCTTGCTCTATTGTGTTACCAACAGAGGATATTGGTAATGATATAGCGGTTAAAGTGGGAGTAGCTGCAACTTAAGAGTAGGGTTTTTGCACAAGTCCTAAATGTATGAAAAGTTGCTACTAATGCCCCCTTAACTACTTCAGCAGCTACTTTTTTGCAATACGGCACTGCGTTACTTTAATAGACAAATGCGCAGTCGTGCGATGCTGTACCCAAATAAAATGTATGTCCTTTTTTCCCCACAAATAGAGCTTTCTTTTGGTGGTATTTGATCACCTCTGTGTTTGTTTTTTGCACCATAAACAAAACAAAAAAAAATTGACAATTTTGAAAAAAAAAAGAATACTTTTCCATTTCTACAATAAAACATATCCAATAATAAAAAAAAAAATTAATTTCTTCATCAATTTAAGCAATATGTATTCTGCTACATATTTTTGGTAAAAAAAAATCCCAATGAGCGTATATTGATTGGTTTGCACAAATCTTATGGAGTCTACAAACTATAGGATATATTTAGGGACTTTTTAAAAATATTTTTTACTAGCAATGTTGGCGGTCGGCAATTTTTAGTGGAACTGTGGCATTGCATTGGACAAATCTGACACTAAGTGACAGGGAAGTTGTTAACATCAGGGGCAATCAAAGGGTTAAATGTGTTTCCTATACGAGTGCCTTCCAATTGTGGGGGGTGTGGTTTGGCTAAAAGAAAATGGAAAGCCGTGTTTCTGCTTAACAGAAACGCAACATCTCTATTTTCCTCTGGGAGGCCCCCGTTCTGCTCCTCCTGTAAATGATTACAGCCACCGGACCTGCTGATTTGGCTCCTGCTGTGTCCAATCACAGCCAGACTCTGGTGGCATGCACGTGCCCCAGAGCCGATCACAGGAATTGCATACAAATACGTGATTTTGCACATAAGGGACGATCTGCCACAGTATATGTACATAGGGCGGTCCTTAACCACTTCAGCCCCGGACCATTTTGCTGGTCAATGACCAGGCCACTTTTTGCGATTCGGCACTGCGTCGCTTTAACCGTCAATTGTGCGACGTGGCTCCCAAATAAAACTGGCGACCTTCTTTTCCCCACAAATAGAGCTTTCTTTTGGTGGTAATTGATCACCACTGCAGTTTTTCTTTTCTATAAACAAATTTAGAGCCACAATTTTGAATTTTTTTTGCTATAATAAATATCCCCAAAAAAATATATAAAAAAAAATTTTTTTTCCTCAGTTTAGGCCGATACGTATTCTTCTACATATTTTTCGTAAAAAAAAAACGCAATAAGCTTTTAGTTTGCGCAAAAGTTATATTGTCTACAAAATAGGGGATAGATTTATGGCATTTTTAATAATATATATATTTTATTACTAGTAATGGCGGCAAACTGCAATTTTTATCGGTACTGCGACCTTATGGCGGACACTTTTGACACATTTTTGGGACCATTGGCATTTTTATAGTGATCAGTGCTATAAAAATGCATTGATTACTATAAAATTTCACTGGCAGGGAAGGGGTTAATTATGTTCCCTCATCGTGTTCTAACTGAAGGGGGGTGGGACTGACTAGGGGAAATGACAGATCGCTGTTCATACATTGTATGAACATGCGATCAGTCATTTCTTCCCCTGACAGGACCGTAAACACAGCTCCCGAATCTCGCTCTGTAACGAGTGATCGCGCCCGCCGGGCCATCGCATCGACACCAGGGGGCGTGCGCTCCTAGTGGCTGCAATGCACAATTACGATATATTACATGATTTTGCACAACCGAGCCGACCTACCACCGTAAAACTACGGTGGGCGGTCGGCAAGAGGTTAAGCAGATAACTGTGACTAGCAGATGTTTACATGCTAGAGCCTACTCGCAGGCTTGCTGCAAGAGGAACATACACTATATTGCCAAAAGTATTGGGATGCCTGCCTTTACAGTATCTCACAAAACTGAGTACACCCCTCACATTTTTGTAAATATTTTATTATATCTTTTCATGTGACAACACCAAAAAAAAAATGACACTTTGCTACAATGTAAAGTAGTGAGTGTACAGCTTGTATAATAGTGTAAATTTGCTGTATCCTCAAAATAACTCAACACACCGCCATTAATGTCTAAACCGCCAGCAAGTGAGTAAACCCTTAAGTGAAAATGTCCAAATTAGACACAATTACCCACTTTCCCTCCCTGGTGTCATGTGACTTTATAGTGTTACAAGGTCTCAGGTGTGAATGGGGAGCAGGTGTGTTAAATTCAGGGTTAGAGTTAAGATATTTGGCAGCACACCATGGAACGACGAAAATAGCGTCCAAGCGGATGATTTATTGCATGATCACAACACAAAGAGAGTGCAATGTTTCGGAGCCACGCAGGGCCCCTTCGTCAGGCAAATATCTTAACTGTAACTTGCACCAGTATCCAGCTGGTTGTTGCTACAGCACCTGAAACCAAGAGCTTATCCAGGAAAGTGTGCGATGGGAATATGAAGTACTAAATTCAGCGTTATCACTCTCACTCTCTCATACTGGTCACTGGAAGTTCAACATGGCACCTCATGGCAAAGAACTGAGAATCTGAAAAAAAAAAAAATGTTGCTCAACATAAAGATGGCTTAGGCTATGATAAGATTGCCAAGATCCCCAAACTGAGCTGCAGCTTGGTGGCCAAGACCATACAGCAGTTTAACAGGACAGGTTCCACTCAGAACAGGCAACTTTTTTGGTCGGCCAAAGAAGTTGAGTGCATGGGCTCGGCATCATATCCAGAGGTTGTCTTTGGGAAATAGATGTATGAGTGCTCCCAGCATTGCTGCAGAGTAAGGATGAGCTCTGGCGTGTTCGCATAGTACACGTGCAGAGCCCGCCAGGCAGTGTGTACGGCTCTGCGCTAATCATAGCTAGGGAGACATTTCCCGATCTCTGCAGCCGAGCATCAGGACAATGTCTCCCTGTCTGTGATTAGCGCAGCGCGGTGCACACTTCCTGGTGGGTTCTGCACATGTACTATGCGAACATGGCAGAGCTCATCCTTACTGCAGAGGTTGAAGGGGCGGGGGGGTCAGCCTGTCAGTCCTCAGACCAAACGCTGGACACTGCATCAAATTGGTCTGCACGGCTGTCATCCCAGAAGGAAGCCTCTTCTAAAGATGCACAAAAAAGACCACTGAAGACAAGCAGACTAAGGACATGGATTACTGGAACCATGTCTTGTGGTCTGATGAGACCAAGATAAACGTATTTGGTTCAGATGGTGTCAAGCATGTGGGGTGGCAACCAGGTGAGGGATACAAACACAAGTGTGTCTTGCCTACAGTCAAGCATGGTGACGGGAGTGTCATGTTCTGGGGCTGCATGAGTGCTGCTCGCACTGGGGAGCTACAGTTCATTAAGGGAACCATGAATGCCATAATTTATTGTGACATACTGAAACAGAGAATGATCCCCTCCCTTCGGAAACTGGGCCGCGGGGCAGTATTCCAACATAATGACCCCCAAATACACCTCCACGACGACCACTGCCTTGCTAAAGAAGCCAAGAATAAAGCTGATGGACTAGCCATGTATGTCTGCAGACCTAAACCCAATTGAGAATTTGTGGGGCATCCTCAAACAGAAGGTGCAAGGTCTCCAACATCCAGCAGCTCTGTGATGTCGTCATGGAGGAGTGGAAGAGGACTCCAGTGGAAACCTGTGAAGCTCTGGTGAACTCCATGCCCAAGAGGGTTAAGGCAGTGCTGGAAAATAATGGTGGCCACACAAAATATTGACACTTTGGGCCCAATTTGAACATTTTCACTTAAGGGTGTACTTTTTGTTGCCAGCTGTGTATACATTAATGGCTGTAATACTAGCTGTACACTCACTACTTTATATTGTAGCAAAGTGTAATTTCTTCAGCGCTGTCACATGAAGATTCAATAAAATATTTACAAAAATGTGCAGGTGTACTCACTTTTGTGAGATACTATACATGAACTTTAAGAGCATCCCAGTATTAGACCACAGGGTTAAATATTGAGTTGGCCCACCCTTTGCAGCTATAACAGCTTCGACTCTTCTGGGAAGGCTGCCCACAAGGTTTAGAAGTGTGTCTATGGGAACATTTGACCATTCTTTCAGAAGTGCATTTGCAAGGTCAGGCACTGATGTTCGACAAGGCCTGGCTCACAGGCCCTGCTCTAATTCATCCCAAAGATGTTAGAACGATTGCGGTCAGGACTCATGCAGGTCAGTCACGTTCCTCCAACCCAATCTTGCTCATCCATGTCTTTATGGACCTTGCTTTGTGCACTGGTCAAAAATCATTTGGTGGAGGTAGGGGATTATGGTGTGGGGTTGTTTTTCCAGGAGTAGGGGTTGGTCCCTTTAGTTCCAGTGAAGAGAACTCTTACAGCATACCAAGACATTTTGGACAATTTCACGCTACCAACTTTGTGCGCTGGTACACAGTCAGGTTGGAACAGAAAGGCGCCATCCCCAAAAAGGTAAGCATGAAAGTGTCCAAAATATTTTGGAATGCTGACACCTTAAAGCGGCGTTCTGCCAAAAAATCTAAATATATTAAGAAAAGTCAACAGCTACAAATATTGCAGCTGCTGCCTTTAATATATGTACACTTGCCTTTCCTCGATGTCGGCACCCGACGCTGATCTCTCCCTCAGCTCAGCCTCTCAGGTGCCGCAGCCGCCATCTTCGATAAGGGAATCAGGAAGTAAAGCCTTGCAACTTTACTTCCTGGTTCACTACTGGCCATGCACAAGTCATGCTGCACAATCCCACTAGTCCCTGCCGTCTTCTGGGACCTGTGTCTACTAGAAGGAAGCATGAGGGGACTAAAGGAATGGGGGTACAGATATGGTGTAGATCACCACGGTGATCTATGCCCGGAAGTGGGAGCAAATACCTGGATTACACAAGTATCTACTCCCTCCTCCTCCACTAGAGGGGGGGGTAGGCTTCCAAAAAGCAGAAGTTTGGGTGGAACTCTGCTTTAACCACTTCCCGCCCGGCCAATAGCCGATTTACGGCCGGGAAGTGGTTATGAAATCGTGACTAGACGTTCTCAAACGTCTAGCACGATTTCATGCCGCGCGCGCCCGTGCGGGCGCGCAGCGCGGCGATCGGTGATGCGGGGTGTCAGTCTGACACCCTGCACCTTCGATCTCGGTAACGAGTCTCCGGCGGAGCCTCGTTACCACGTGATCAGCCGTGTCCAATCACGGCTGATCACGATGTAAACAGGAAGAGCCGCCGACGGCTCTTCCTCACTCGCGTCTGACAGACGCGAGTACAGGAGAGCCGATCAGCGGCTCTCCTGACAGGGGGGGTTCGCGCTGATTGTTTATCAGCGCAGCCCCCCCTCGGATCGCCACACGGACCACCAGGGAGTGCCCACACTAGACCACCAGGGAACTTAGAAAAAAAAAAAAAAAAGGACAAAAAAAAAAAAGTCAGCAAGAAAAAAAAAAGGGGCAGTAAAAAAAAATGATGCCAATCAGTGCCCACACATGGGCACTGATTGGCAACATTGATCCATCAGTGCCACCCCTCAGTGATCATCAGTACCACCCCAGTGTCTGTCAGTGCCACCCCACAGTGCCAATCCATGCCCAGTGCCCACCTATCAGTGCCCACCTGTGCCACCTATCAGTGCCCACCTGTGCCACCTATGAGTGCCCACCTGTGCCACCTATGAGTGCCCACCTGTGCCGCCTATGAGTGCCCACCTGTGCCGCCTATGTGTGCCCAGTGCTGCCTATGAGTGCCCATCAGTGCCGCCCATGAGTGCCCATCAGTGCCGCCCGTGAGTGCCCATCAGTGCCCCATACCAGCGCCACCTATCAGTGCCCATCATTGCTACCTAATCGGTGCCCATCAGAACTACCTCATCGGTGCCCATCAGTGCCACCTCATCGGTGCCCATCAGTGCCACCATATCAGTGCCCGTAATTGAAAGAGAAAACATACTCATTTACAAAAAAATTAACAGAAAAAAATAAAAACTTTATTTTTTTTTCAAAATCTTCGCTCTATTTTTAGTTGTTGCGCAAAAAAAAAATCGCAGAGGTGATCAAATACCACCAAAAGAAAGCTCTATTTGTGGGGAAAAAAGGACGCAAATTTTGTTTGGGTGCAGTGTAGCATGACCGCGCAATTGTCATTCAAATTGCGACAGTGCTGAAAGCTGAAAATTGGCTTGGGCGGGAAGGTGCGTAAGTGCCTGGTATGGAAGTGGTTAAAGTAGAAGTAAACCCATCGCTTTGTTTAAAAAATAAAAAACAATTAACATACCTGGTCAAACCATCCAATGGCTGGTGTCAAATGACCACATGCACAGCATCGTGGCAGTTGCAGAATAAATTAAGGCCAAGCTGGCAGCTTCCTTGGCTGAAACTGATAGGAGAGGTTACTGGCACTTTAATGCCGTGTACACACGGTCGTTTTTTGCGATGAAAAAAAAACGACGTTTTGTGTGAAGTAAAAAACGACGTTTTTGAAACGTCACTTTTCAAAGACAATTTTGCATACACACCATCGTTTTTTCACAAAAAGCGAGGTTACGTTCACCACTCTTTTCCATTGAAGCTCGCTTCATAACTAGCTTCTGGGCATGCGCGGGTTGAAAAACGTCGTTTTAAAAGACGTTTTTGCTACACACGGTGACTTTTTGTGAAACAAAAAACGACGTTTTGAAAAACGACACAAAAAATTCAAGCATGTTGGAATTTTTTTTTGGTCGTTTTTTTGAAGACAAAAAACGACGTTTTGCCCACACACGATCAATTTAAATGACGTTTTAAAAAACGTCGTTTTTTTTCATCGCAAAAAACGACCGTGTGTACGCGGCATAAGAGTTCCCTTCGCTGGACCAAAGGGGCCAAGCCCAACTACTGAACAACCACCCCACACCATAATCCCCCTTCAGCAATTGATTTGGACCAGTACACAAAGCAAGGTCCATAAAGACATGGATGAGCGAGTTTAGGTTGGAGGAACTTGACGGGCCTGCACAGAATCCTGACCTCAACCTGATAGAACACCTTTGAGATGAGTTAGAATGGATATTACAAGCCAGGCCTTCTCATCCATTAGGATTATGGCTGTGAAGTAAATGCCAGATAATGACCTGGCCCTTCCCATGGCCTACAAGGCCAAAACTGCAACCTCGGCACAGTGATGGACTTCCATCCACTGGAAATGATGCGGATGCACCTTCCAGTGCCTGGTTCTTCAGCCGTGCTCCACTTCCAGCAGCCAAAGGAGACGCCAATCTAAGCATCCCACCGCAGCTGCCAGTATGTGCCTATCACACCACCTTCACCAGGTAGCAAGGAATGATGATGGCACACACTCGCCAAAAGGAACCGATGTACAGCTACAACAGTCTACAGGGTCGAGCCGACCTATCGCAGTAAAAATCTGATTTTTTTGTACTCACAATAAAATACTTTTCTCTGTCGTCCATGACAGACACAGTCTTCTCAAGTCTTGACAAGTGAGTTATGTTCCTAGGACTACGCAGAAACATGTTAGATATTTAAATACAGGGGGCAGTCCCTCCAGACATAACCCTCCTCCCTGCAGCCTCAGTATGTAACAAGCAGTACAAACCTAAAAAGGAGGGTGGGTGCTGTGTCCATCCATGGACGACAGAAAAGGATTTTACAATGGGTACAAAAAAAATCCTATTTTCTCTTATCGTCCATGGACGGGCACAGCTTTTTCCAGTCTTGACAAGTGGGACATCCCCAAGCAGTGTAAAAAAAAAAAAAGGAGGAGGGGTGGGAACAGTATCAGTAAAAACAAAAAGCGAGTTAGACCTCCAAAACAGAGCCGTAGCAGACTGGTACACCCGCAAAGCACGTCCAAAGTATGTAGCGCAACCTCCTTAGGATGCATCGGCCAGACACAAGGATGGAAGCACAATGTCCTTGTTGAGGTGAAATAACAAAACCACCTTCGAGAAGAAGGGAAGGTTGCGGGCACAACACCGCCTTATTCTTATGGAGTCCCAAGTATGGCGGCATGCAAGACAACGCCACCAAATCAGAAACGCATCTAACAGAAGTAAACGTCACCTTCTATAATTGGTGTCAAAAGAGGAATCTCTCTGGTATTTTCAAAGGGAGGTTACTAAAGAGAGCACCAGATTCAAATCCAAGGGGGAAGAGGTGGTTTAAGAGGGGGGAAGTATATGACGAACCCCCTGCACAAAGGTACCCACCAGAGAATGGGCTGCCAAAAGAACACAGCCAGCGCTGAAATCTGACACTTAATGGTACTTAAGGCAAGTTTCTGATCCAATCCACGCTGTAAAAACAGCAGGACCCTGGAAACCGAATACGTCCATGGACGCCTCCCCCATCTCTTCACACAAAGAGATGTAGGCCTTCCAGGTGTGATAGTAGATCTTCCTGGAAGAAGACTTCTGTGCCCTCAGCATGGTTGAGATGACCGAGTCGGAAAGACCTTGGTCCCTCAATACCTGGCTTTCAACAGCCATGGCGTTAAAGCCAGCGACTGAAGTATGAGATCTTGAGACAGAAGGTCCTCCCGCATTGGCAGCCGCCAGGGTACATCCGCCACCAGGCGCACGAGATCGGCGTACTAAGTATGCCAAGGCCAATCTGGAGCAAATAGAAGCATTGGGATCCCCTCGGCCTCCACTCTGCGGAGAAGACGAGGAAGCAACTTCAGTGGGGGGAGGCATAAAGTAGCTGATACTGACCCCACGGGGCCACCGACACGTCTACCCAGGGATCTCTGGACCTGGCTACGAACCTCGACACCTTGCGGTTGAGGCAAGAAGCCAGAAGATCCACGTCCAGTGTGCCCCACCTCCTGCAAATAAGCTGAAACACCTCCGGATGAAATGACCATTCCCCTGGTCCAGCATCTGGCGACTCAGGTAGTCCGCCTGCCAGTTTTCTACGCCCGGAATGTAGACAGCCAACACGCTTCTTTCCGCCCACCTTAGGATATAAGCGACCCCGGACGCTGCAGCAGAGCTCCATGTCCTCCCCCCCGATGGTTGACTTAAGCCACCGCCATGGTGTTGTCCAACTGAATCCTAATCGGGCAACCTTGCAACCTCCTCGACCACGAGGAGAGGCATAGTCTGATCGCCCAGAGTTCTAGGACATTGATCGGCAGACGACATTCTGCTAGAGTCTAGCGACCATGGGCCGACTTGGTGCTCCTCCACAGTCTGGTGCAAAATCTTTGCCCATTCAGCGAGTGTCTGAAACACCAACATGGAGCGGGTCAGTGTCTCGGACCTTCTATCAGTATGGCCCTTGAAGACAGGGGTCCCTTCTATAGGGAGAGAAGTCACTTTATTAAATCGGGCAACCGGGGGGTCCACTACCGGAGGAGAAGCAAATTTTTTTCCAAGAGGCTATCCTCAAAAGGGGTACCGAACCGAGGGGCGCTGAGGAACTACAAAGGACTTATGCGGCTTTTCCCATTCCTTATCAATGAACTTGTCAAAGGGCACAGCGGTCTGATTTGTAGGACCCAAAAAAGACCAAGGCCTCAGAGGATTGCCTCAGCTGCACTATCCAGCTTAAGGGAGTCCCTCACAGCACTGATAAGCGCACTTACAAGCGACCTGTCCTGTACTGACCCAAGTGTGGAGTCTTCCTTAAAAGGAAGGTCCTGGTCCACATCTTCAGACAACACAGAACGGGGGACCTGAGCCACAGCCAGGGTCTGGTCTGAGTCAGAGCATTCCCCAGGGGATGCCACCCTGGCAACAAATGTTTCCAGGACTCCCGACAAAGTATCCATGGGAACCGCAGGTGCAGGCACTCCAGCTGCCATCTCTGGCATGTTTGGGGGAAGAAGAACCAGATACTGACTCCATAACCAGACAGCTCTCAGGGACCTATTCAGACTTGAACAAAAACCCACCATCCTGCTGCACTGACCAGGGGGTTACACAGGAGAACTCACCAACCCAGGAAGAGACTGTTAAACGCTGCTGCCCGCCCTCAGTATACAGAAAATGTATCTGCGGCAAGGTATAATGGACTGTATAATATAGAACAAAACCCAGGGTGAGAGACTAGTTACCAGTTACTTTGAACCTCTTTTTTTTCCATTTGGGGTGGTTTTGACTTGTGTTTGGTGGTACACTGTTCTGACCTTTAAACCCTAAATCCTAAAAAATACCAATTCAGAGCCACAGTGGTGACCAGCATATAACCGAGTTGTTAAAGTATATTAGTGTGGTATGCTGTGAACTGCTGCGACTTGCTACGATTTGCTGCTTTTTTCTTTTTTTTCTCTTTCTCTTCTTTTGGGAGGCTCTATTCCACTGGCATTATTATGTTCACCATGACCAAAAGGCGTGGGATCGATGACCAGGCACCACAAGAAGGGGCCCCTACTACAGGGTCCGCTAAGTAAAAGGAAAGAGGAAATCTGGCGGCAGCAGCCAAGTTGGAGAGGTTCGCTCATTCTGGTCATAGCACACTCCATTCACCCGCCAGTAACGAAGACCAAAGGCTCATCAGGGTCGTCAGCCGCTAGAAAGAGCCAGGGGTTGGCAGCTCTTAAACCAACCAACCCAACCAACTTAAGTGGCACCAAAACTGTGAGTACTGAAGGGACTGGAGGTGTATTGCCTGGAACTGTATCATTACCGGCTACACCAGTGCCGCTCAAACTTGCCACTGCAGTTGATCTGGAACTAGTGGAAGAGCCTACATTAAAATATGTGTTTTGTGCTGTTAATGCCTACAAAGAATTCATGGTTGGTTTTGATAATCAATTAAAGAGCTTAAAGGATTAATTAATCTCAATGCATCAAGATATGAGTAACACTGTTGAAAGGGTCACCACTCTGGAAGAGAGAATAAGCACTGCTGAGGATATATTGTACCCACTTGAGAATGAACTTAGGGGGCTACAGGAGAAAACGAGTATCCAAGTGGCTAAATTAGACGAGATCGAAAATAGACTTCGCAGGAATAATGTGAGAGTGATTGGTCTCCCAGAACGGAGTGAGGGCCCTAATACAATAACATTCATGGAGGGATGGCTCAGGGAATTTTTTGGTCCTGCTACCTTTTCACCCTTTTTTTCAATTGAGAGAGCTCGCAGGGTCCCCCTTAAACCCCTGCCAGCAGGCGGGCGCCCTAGACCATTACTTTTGAAACTCTTTAACTACGGTGATAAGGTGTCCCTGCTCCAAAAAGCTAGGGAGATGGGGGACATTATGTACAATGGTGTTAGAGTTTCTTTTTACCCTGACTTTTCTCCTTCAAAAGCGTAGAGCTGAATTCACGCCAATTAAGCGCATTCTACACCAGCATAAAGTAGTATATGCTTTACTGTACCCAGCCCGCTTACAAATCACAGCATTGGGCAGGACTATTTTTTTCAATGCACCGGCAGAATTGGCACAATGGTTGGAAGATACAGTGCGGAAAATAAGTATTTGAACACCCTGCTATTTTGCAAGTTCTCCCACTTGGAAATCATGGAGGGGTCTGAAATTGTTATCGTAGGTGCATGTCCACTGTGAGAGACATAATCAAAAAAAAAAATTCCAGAAATCACAATGTATGATTTTTTTTAACTATTTGTATGATACAGCTGCAAATAAGTATTTGAACACCTGAGAAAATCAATGTTAATATTTGGTACAGTAGCCTTTGTTTGCAATTACAGAGGTCAAACGTTTCTTGTAGTTTTTCGCCAGGTTTGCACACACTGGAGGAGGGATTTTGGCCCACTCCTCCACACAGATCTTCTCTAGATCAGTCAGGTTTCTGGGCTGTCGCTGAGAAACACTGAGTTTGAGCTCCCTCCAAAGATTCTCTATTGGGTTTAGGTCTGGAGACTGGCTAGGCCACGCCAGAACCTTGATATGCTTCTTACAGAGCCACTCCTTGGTTATCCTGGCTGTGTGCTTCGGGTCATTGTCATGTTGGAAGACCCAGCCTCGACCCATCTTCAAAGCTCTAACTGAGGGAAGGAGGTTGTTGCCCAAAATCTCGCAATACATGGCCCCGGTCATCCTCTCCTTAATACAGTGCAGTCGCCCTGTCCCATGTGCAGAAAAACACCCCCAAAGCATGATGCTACCACCCCCATGCTTCACAGTAGGGATGGTGTTCTTGGGATGGTACTCATCATTCTTCTTCCTCCAAACACGGTTAGTGGAATTATGACCAAAAAGTTCTATTTTGGTCTCATCTGACCACATGACTTTCTCCCATGACTCCTCTGGATCATCCAAATGGTCATTGGCAAACTTAAGACGGGCCTTGGCATGTGCTGGTTTAAGCAGGGGAACCTTCCGTGCCATGCATGATTTCAAACCATGACGTCTTAGTGTATTACCAACAGTAACCTTGGAAACGGTGGTCCCAGCTCTTTTCAGGTCATTGACCAGCTCCTCCCGTGTAGTCCTGGGCTGATTTCTCACCTTTCTTAGGATCATTGAGACCCCACGAGGTGAGATTTTGAGTCATGTTTAGCTTCTTCCATTTTCTAATGATTGCTCCAACAGTGGACCTTTTTTCACAAGCTGCTTGGCAATTTCCCCGTAGCCCTTTCCAGCCTTGTGGAGGTGTACAATTTTGTCTCTAGTGTCTTTGGACAGCTCTTTGGTCTTGGCCATGTTAGTAGTTGGATTCTTACTGATTGTATGGGGTGGACAGGTGTCTTTATGCAGCTAATGACCTCAAACAGGTGCATCTAATTTAGGATAATAAATGGAGTGGAGGTGGACATTTTAAAGGCAGACTAACAGGTCTTTAAGGGTCAGAACTTGCAAAATAGCAGGGTGTTCAAATACTTATTTTTCGCACTGTAACCGCAAGGATTTATAGAATAGTGCCATTGAATTATTTATTTTTGGGGGTTCCCCCCCCCCTTTTTTTTTGCATCTATTTATACATGTTGATAATGTCACTGGTTTAATTCTCCTTGTCTTACTCCCTCTTTCCCTTTTTCCCCTACTTTTTTTTTTTTAAGAATGCAAGGGTACATTTTTTCTTCTTTTTACATATATATATATATATATATATATATATATATATATATATATATATATACATATACATACATATTGCACCTCCTCCTTCTTGCTGGGGGGGGGGGGGTAGAGCGGTAAGAATATGCACGATTACAATGCCATTGAAGCCCAATTCCTTGTTAGGGATTTTTTTCACATTTTTCGTATGGGTTTTTTTTCTCCTCTCCCTCTCCCTCATTTTTGGGAGGGAGATGGAGGGGATAGGGAGGGAGGAACTTATATGTCAACAACAGCACTGGATTGATGTTTGAGGTTTTTACACCTTTTTTTTTTAGTATTTGCAGTATATACACTCCAATAATGCCACTGGATTGCTTTTGAGTGGGGTTACATTCTTATTTAAAATTCAAATTTTTTATGTAATTTTTATGTTGGGGGGTTTCTCTCCCACTTTTTTTCTTTTGTCTGTGAGAGGATATCAGGTATTCAAAACCTTCTGAGCGAGTGAGGTTGTCGAGTGCAAGAATGGGATGGTGGGTATGGTTTGGGGAGTTTGGTGAGGTCACAGGTGGAGCCTCAGGGGGAGCACCAATGGGCGGAGGGGGGAAACGGGGGGGGGGGGTTGGGAGAGGGTCGGAAGGGGGTGGTGGGAGGGAGCTTTGGGGGAGGGCAGTTATCTCAATTACCACAAGGAATGGGAGGGGTCTCAGCCTGTGCAAGCCGTTGGAAGAGAGGGAGAAAGGTTATTCTATGTCTATGTTTATTTCTGCTTATTCTTTTATATATGTAGGGCATGGCCTGGAGGATTAGATCATGGAATGTACGAGGGTTGGGGGACCCCATTAAGAGAGCGTTGGTTCTGTCATCAATGGAGGGGAGGGGGCCGGGGATACTCTGCCTACAGGAGACACACCTAACTAGAAATACAATGGCCCAGTTGGGCTCACAGAAATTTCCATTTCGCTACCACTCTGTACACTCCTCATATTCGAGGGGGGTGAGCATAATGGTGGGGAAAGGGGTGTCATTTACCTGTGAAAAGAGTTGGATAGATGAACAGGGACGGTATATATTCCTCTCCTGTTCTATTGAGAACAGGCCTTATGTACTAGCCAATATCTATATCCCCCCCCTTTAACTTCGCTGTCCTACAGAAGCTAGTGGAATTTATGCTGGACAAAGTGGGACGAGTGTTGTCTTTGCTGGTTAAGCTAACACCCCCTCTTCCAATATCGCGGCAATTAGGGTTCCAACAGGTGAAATTTCCACTGATGGAAGGGAGATAAGACACACGTTCTATGACTTCTATAAATCCCTGTATAAATCAGGGGAGGAAATTAAAGCATGGAAGCCTTTTTTTCAGGGAATTCCAATTCCAACTCTGTCAGAAAACGAAAAAAAAAAAAAACTTGGAATCCCCTGTTACACTGGAAGAAATACAGCTCGCAGTGGCAGGGATGTCTAGCCATAAATCACCTAGCCGTGATGGGCTCCCAATAGAGATTTACAAGCGATATGGCGAAATATTGTTACCAGAACTGCTGCAGACATTGAAATGCGCTTTTTCTGAGGGGCATCTCCATCCCTCTATGGTGGAGGCAACGTTTATTGTAATCCATGAAGAGGGAAAGGATCAACTAGATCCCTCTTCCTATCACCCAATCTCACTGCTCTGCATGGACGTAAACATTCTTGCTAAAGTCCTGGCAACTCGCTTAAATGGGTGTATTGAGAGCCTTATCCACCCTGATCAGTCAGGGTTCATTCCAAACAGGTCAACAAGCATCAACATTAGAAGGGCCTTTTTAAATATACAGATCCCCACTGACAATGAGGGCTCTAGAGCACTGTTGGCCATGGATGCCGCTAAGGCATTTGACAGCCTTGAGTGGCCATACCTGTGGAAGGTACTAGAGAGCTTTGGATTTGGCCCATTCTTGATTAGGTGGGTCAAACTTCTGTATAGTGAGCCACGAGCAAAAATCAAAATAAATGGCAAAGTTTCAGACCTATTCAAGCTGGAAAGGGGAACGAGGCAGGGTTGCCCCCTCTCCCCACTCCTGTTTGCACTCGCTATGGAGCCTTTAGCTATTAAAACTAGGCTTAAGGAAGACATACAGGAGTTCGGAGGAAGATAGGATATCGCTATTTGCGGACGATGTCCTGTACTTTATAGGAGATGTTGATAGCTCGCTGGCTTCAGTGGTCCAAATGGTCAGGGAGTTTGGAAGGTTCTCGGGATTGACCATCAACTGGGATAAGTCAGCTTTGCTTCCAATAGACCCACTATGCGACCAGACGATAGCTGAAATGTCCCAACTGAAAATTGCCACAAAATAAAAATACTTGGGGGTCTGGATTACTCGCGATGTTAAGGAGTATACTAGTAAAAATATAGTTCCACTACTATTAAAACTGTAACAAAAAAAAAAGATACATGGAACCGCCTCCCTCTCTCTGTAGCTGGGAGATGTAATCTAATAAAGATGATCTGGCTCCCCCAGATATTATACATACTCCACAACTCCCCGATTTGGGTAAAGCAAATATGGTTTAAAAGAATGGAAACATTATTCAGGGAGCTAATGTGGAAAGGAGGACAGGCCAGAATCAGTTTACAGACTATGCAACTCTCAGTAAAGGAGGGGAGGATGGCGGTTCCACACCCGAGAATATATTTTCTGGCGTCCCAGTTACAACATCTAGTGGGCTGCGGCACTCAAAACCTAGGTAACGATAGTTTCAGATTAATGCTATCAGGGGCCCCACATAAAATATTAGTAGAATATGCCCCCCTCTGGAACAATAAGAACTTAACAGAAGTTAAGGATATAGAAAAATCTAAAGTTTGGGACAGACAGGGAATTACAGGGCTACTCCATCTGTACGAGGGCAACCTCGATTTGAGATACGAATTCAACATACCAAATAAAACATTTTACAAATACTTACAGATTAGGCATGCCATCCAAACCCAGTTTAGGACACAACCGATCGTTAGGACTCAGATTCCCGTTCTTATTAAAATAATTCAAAATAATATCTCGAATGGTTTAATTTCAGAGATATATGACAAACTGGGGGCCAGAGCCATAAATCAATCTGGTACTTCCAAGAGCCAGGAAAGAGATCTAGTAACCTCGGAGCAATGAAGAAAGATTCTACATAGAGGGGCTCTGGTGTCAATTGCCCCACTTATTTCTATTGCACCGCGTCTACTATACTCATAAAACATTTTTTGCATTAGGCTGGAACCAGAGCGATAAATGTCCCAGATGTAAGGCAACAGGGGGACTTTATTCACATGGTCTGGAGGTGCTCTAAGCTTTTTAGGTATTGGATAGAAGTAATAAACAGGCTCAACAAAATCTTTAAGACCTCTTTAGAGCCAGAGGCTAAAACTTGCCTCTTAGGGTGTATTGAGGACCACAGAGTCCCACCAGGAGCCCTGGAAGGTGTGTTGAGGTGCCTATTCCAGGCACGTAAGCTAATAGCACAAAGATGGCAAGCGCATGCCCCTCCATCTGTTAAAAATTGGGCTGAAACAATCAATGCATTGATCTGGAGTGAGAGGGTGGCTTTTATTAAGCAAGGTAACTATAAAAGGTTCGAAAGAGTGTGGGGGCCTGGTTGAGGGAAATTAGATTCCCTTTATAGAGGCTACCTCTCTACCTGGCCTGGAATCCCCCCCACCCCAGGAATCAGAAACACTCCCTATAACCAGTAACCAATAACAAAGAGGACTGGATTTTTTTTCAAGGCTTGGTTTTGCTTTTTTGGTTTCCCCCTTTCTTCTTTTCTCTTTTGGTCTCCTCTCCTTATATGTAACGCACTAAGGATAGCTCAGGTATTTGCTCCTATTTGGGGCAACATAAAACAAGGCATAATATTTACAGGGGGGGGGGGGTAGGGGAGGTGGAGGGCGGGTTGGGGCATGTCACTGTATGCACACAATCTAATGTCTGTGTTTATATTTGCAATATATATTTTATATCTTTTGCAAGTAAACATGTGTTGTCAAATACTGGAAAATAATAAAGAAAAATTAAGATATAAAAAAATGTAAAAAAAGTTTAACTTTCTACGTTTTTCTTAAAGTTTAATAAGAAAAAAATTACTTACGTCAGTGCTACAGTTTGAATTTAAAACGTATTTGTGTGAACTGTGAAGTTAAGTCATGGATTGTGGAAACTAACTAGTGTTGCGTGATTGTATATAGTGTATACCACATTTACCACTGACTAATGCAGAGTCGCAATGCAAGATCAGCTAAAAGTAGTTGAATCTGAATGTGCGTTATAATTAATCAAAATTAGTCAATTAATCGATAAAAAAAAAAAAAAAAAAAAGATCGAACATGAAAATTTTAATCAGTAACAGCCCTAATACAGTGCAGAAAATAAGTATTTGAACACCCTGCTATTTTGCAAGTTCTCCCACTTGGAAATCATGGAGGGGTCTGAAATTGTCATCGTAGGTGCATGTCCACTGTGAGAGACATAATCAAAAAAAAAATTCCAGAAATCACAATTTATGATTTTTTAACTATTTATTTGTATGATACAGCTGCAAAGAAGTCTATCAGCTAGAATTCTGACCCTCAAAGACCTGTTAGTCTGCCTTTAAAATGTCCACCTCCACTCCATTTATTATCCTAAGGCCTCTTACACACACATCAGTTTTTCTTCAGGTTTTTCTTTTCAGTTTACCAAATCCATCTAATATGAGGTCAAACCTCAAGAGTCTCAATTTGTATGCAATCAGGCAGGCTCTTGTACTACATAGTTTTGGTAAACTGAAAAGAAAAACCTGAAGAAAAACTGATGTGTGTGTAAGAGGCCTAAATTAGATGCACCTGTTTGAGGTCATTAGCTGCATAAAGACACCTGTCCACCCCATACAATCAGTAAGAATCCAACTACTAACATGGCCAAGACCAAAGAGCTGTCCAAAGACACTAGAGACAAAATTGTACACCTCCACAAGGCTGGAAAGGGCTACGGGGAAATTGCCAAGCAGCTTGGTGAAAAAAGGTCCACTGTTGGAGCAATCATTAGAAAATGGAAGAAGCTAAACATGACTGTCAATCTCCCTCGGACTGGGGCTCCATGCAAAATCTCACCTCGTGGGGTCTCAATGATCCTAAGAAAGGTGAGAAATCAGCCCAGGACTACACGGGAGGAGCTGGTCAATGACCTGAAAAGAGCTGGGACCACCGTTTCCAAGGTTACTGTTGGTAATACACTAAGACGTCATGGTTTGAAATCATGCATGGCACGGAAGGTTCCCCTGCTTAAACCAGCACATGTCAAGGCCCGTCTTAAGTTTGCCAATGACCATTTGGATGATCCAGAGGAGTCATGGGAGAAAGTTATGTGGTCAGATGAGACCAAAATAGAACTTTTTGGTCATAATTCCACTAACCGTGTTTGGAGGAAGAAGAATGATGAGTACCATCCCAAGAACACCATCCCTACTGTGAAGCATGGGGGTGGTAGCATCATGCTTTGGGGGTGTTTTTTCTGCACATGGGACAGGGCGACTGCACTGTATCAGTTAGAGCTTTGAAGACGGGTCGAGGCTGGGTCTTCCAACATGACAATGACCCGAAGCACACAGCCAGGATAACCAAGGAGTGGCTCTGTAAGAAGCATATCAAGGTTCTGGCGTGGCCTAGCCAGTCTCTAGACCTAAACCCAATAGAGAATCTTTGGAGGGAGCTCAAACTCCGTGTTTCTCAGCGACAGCCCAGAAACCTGACTGATCTAGAGAAGATCTGTGTGGAGGAGTGGGCCAAAATCCCTCCTCCAGTGTGTGCAAACCTGGTAAAAAACTACAAGAAACGTTTGACCTCTGTAATTGCAAACAAAGGCTACTGTACCAAATATTAACATTGATTTTCTCAGGTGTTCAAATACTTATTTGCAGCTGTATCATACAAATAAATAGTTTAAAAAATCATACATTGTGATTTCTGGAATTTTTTTTTTTGATTATGTCTCTCACAGTGGACATGCACCTACGATAACAATTTCAGATCCCTCCATGATTTCCAAGTGGGAGAACTTGCAAAATAGCAGGGTGTTCAAATACTTATTTTCTGCACTGTATATATATATATTATATATATATATATATATACATACACACACACACATATTATATATCTCTATATTCAAACGCTCCCGAGCTCATCTCTTCTCACACAGCCACAAAGGCAAGAGGGTTCTTATTGTGCAGTGCATTAGTGCTCAGACTAACACACCTAGACCAAATTTAAATGGTTCAAAGAATGTCAGGCAAAATGGCCAGCCCTCACTTCATCAAATCTGGCCCACTTTGTAACCCCCCCTTCCCTAGAGAATAAAATAGCAGTAGTTCCAATTTTATGTCACACGATACCTCAAATTTTCAGTAACACACCATGAATTTTAGGGCAAACAAATGCATTAAAGGGGGTAGTTCCCCCAAAAACCTTTTTTTTAACATTGATTGAGGCTCGTTTTGTCAAAGGGAATCGGGTGGTATTTTTTTTAGAAAGGAAGCAGTACTTACCGTTTTACAGATGCATCGTCTCCGACGCTTCCGGGTATGGTCATCGGGGAAGGGCATTCCTATGAGATTGACAGGCTTCCGACGTTCGGATACATCGCATCACGATTTTCCGAAAGTAGCCGAACGACGGTGCGCAGGCGCAGTATAGAGCCGCACCGGCGCTCGGCTTCTTTCGGGTACTCGTAACGCAATGTATGCGACCGTCGGAAGCCTGTCAATCAAATAGGCACGCCCAGACCAGACGATCATACCCGGAAGCGACGGAGACGATGCATCTCTAAAACGGTAAGTACTGCTTAGATTCTAAAAGAAAAGCACCCGATTCCCCTTGACATAACGAGCCTCAATCAATGTTAAAAAAAGTTTTTTGGGGGAATTACCCCTTTAACCACATTTTTGGTAAAATATAAAAAGACGCGTTTACGCTAAGTAAATAGATACCCAACATGCCAAACCTAATTTTTTTTGCGCTTGTAAAATGGCGTCAAACGTCAGTACCCTATATTTTCTAGAAGCGACGCTTCAAAAGCCCCCTATAGGTATCAGTTTAGTGTTATGGAGGTCTGGTGCTAGAATTATTGCTCTCTGGCATACCCAGCTATATGTAACAAGTGTATCGCAAGCAGGGCCAGCGCTACCACTAGGCGGATTAGGCAGCCACCTAGAGCGCAAATGTGGCTGCTCTGGTCTCTCTGGTGTGGAGAGGACACAGCCTTGTGTATCAAGCCGGGTGTCAGTATAACAGGACAGACGAGTGCGAGGATGGGGAGGAGTGCAGAGACAGCACTGTTCAGTGACTCAGGGAAGCAGATGATATTTTGGTGGAGCCGCTCTGCAATACAAGTGTATGGGGCGATCTGCGCTCCCCTGCTATGGACAGTATGCAGAGCAGCCTGAAAGTGTCTTCCACCAGCTCCAGACACTCATACATAAAGTCCTAGCTGGGGGGAGCCACTCACAGATCCTGTGTATAAGGAGACACACAAGTGGAGGAAAATGCAGAGACTGGTGTTTATAAATGCCACCCTATTACACTCCACTGAGCACTGACCCCCCAGCCTTTATATTGCAGCACATCCACCCCATTGACTGCTCTGCACACACAGCATGCCCATTACACGTGAATAGTTCCTTCACTTTCTGCAAATTTTTTAGGACAGGATGATTTGATTGATACCAGCCCAGCATTCAGTTCAGATCTTCCTAATAACCCCTGAGCTCCCAGGAATGCCCCCCTCCCCTGGTCACAGCGTGGCAGGTTGAAAGCAGAGCATGTGGGCGAGTGATCAGTGTCCAGCTACACAATGTTATTACTGTTGTCAGTGCTGTGCAGGGCGGTCAGTGTGTCAGCTGTTTCTTTTTTCTGCTGGTGACCAGGCTGCTGCCCACTACTAGTCCATATGGATTCTCCTGGTTACTGCTGATACTAGTGCAGCATTTACTACTGTAGAACTGGGCTACAATTCCCTCCACTTGCGGCATCTGAAAACAGTATTTTTCTTCTCTCCCTTCCACCAGCAGACCACAGCTGCAGGAAGAAAATATAGCCAATCAGTTCTAGTAAATCCTGCCCCCCTCCAGAGGTCTGTACACCCGCTGTGCCCATTATAAAGGGAGGTTCCCATCATCCCTGTGCTCAGTTACCAGGTTTATACACCCGCTGTGCCCATTATGAGGGGTTCCCACCATCCCTGTGCTCAGTTCCCAGGTCTGTACCTTTTAGAGGTCTTGCCATCTCTGTACCGAGTTCCTGGGTCTGTACACCGGTGCCCAATATGAGGGTCCCCACTGATGGGCTGCACTCCATATTAGGTGTCACTCAGTGCCCATGGGCACTTATAGGTGTCACTGATCATCAGTGCCCTTAATTATCTGTGTACATATCCCCTGTACAGGGACAGCGCTACCTATAGACAAGGTAGGCGCCAGCCTAGAGCACACATCAGTTAGAGGCACCGTACCGATGCCACCCACCACATCCAGGCTCAGTGACTGACTCCACCCCCCAAAATGGTAGTAATCTATAAAAAGGTGGGGGTATACATGGGCAGGGCAAAGGGGGCGGCGAAATGAGGTTTTACCTAGGGTGTCAAAAATCCTTGCACCAGCCCTGATCGCAAGCAACATTTCATGTGTAGGCACCCTGACACACACGTGAGGTGCCTCAAAAATTTTTTTGGGGGGGGGGGGGGGAGTGGCTTTATGTGAAACTTTCTCTTCACATAGAGAACAGTCCGGACAGGATTGTGTGAAATACCCCCAGCCATTGGGTCCTTACGGACCTGGCAGCAAAAGGGTTAAAAATTTAGATACAAAAATTATATGCAACAGGTGATATCATTTGCTGCTCAGCGATTTCAGTATTCTAGGCTGCATCTCCCCAAGGTAATACATAAAACCTGGCCCGTTAGTGGGTCCTGAGGACAGAGTTGATAACCACTGCTCCAAGGACATGGAGCCAAGTGGGGGCTAGCTTGCCCTTAGGCTTCCTGCCTAGCTATTGGCCGCAGATTGGTTCCAATCTTACAAACTGCTCTGGTAAGCCTGGAACCGACTGAGAAGCAGCAGAGGGGGAGACGAAAAAAGAGAAAAGTCAGGCGCACCTCTCCCACCTCTGAAAGCTGGCTGCCCAAAAGAACAAACAAAACTGGGGTTAAGCTGTCATAGTATTAAGTGTCAGAGTAATGACATACATTCCCAGTTAGAGGACAGCAAGTGGGGAAAGGGAATTTCCCCCCCCAAAAAATGTTGCTTGCAAAGCCGCTGCGCAAATACTTTGACATAAAAAATTGCAACAATCGCCATTTTATTTTTAAGGGTCTTTCCTTAAAAAAAAAAGGAAAAATGTTTGGGGGGGGTTTAGCAATTTAGCAAATACTGGTTTAAACTTGTAAACAAAAAGTGCCAGAAAATGCCTGGCCAGCAATTGGTTAAAACATGAACTCCATAAATCTCCAGTGGAAGATGCACACCAGGAGATTAGATTGTAAAGTCTTGTTTTCTCCCTATAAACACGTTATACTTACCTCCTCTGTTACAGTGGATTTGCACAGAGCAGCCTGGATCCTCCTTTTCAGTGTCCCCATAGCAAGCAGCTTGCTACGGGGGGGGGGGGGGGGGGGGTCACCTGAGCCGAGTTACAGCTCCGTTTCCATTTAGACACCGAGACCCCCCCCCCCCCCCCGATTGGCTAGCTGACGATTGACAGCAGCCAATGGAAACATTACAGTGTTTTAGCTAATCATGGGGGAGAATCTTGGGTGGCTGAAGACGCTTGCGGACATCACTGGACAGAGGACCTCGGGCAAGCATAGGGGGGAGCTACGGCATACAGAAGGCTTTAAAAAAAAAAAAACCTTCTGCCTTTACAGACACTTTAAAAGCGGTAATCTTTGTAACCGCTAGAACCTCTGTTGCCAGATCTTGGAAATCCTATATTTCAACTGCTAAAGGCTGAACTGTAGTGGATCATGGTTCATGAACACCTTTCAGCGGTCATAAAAAACTGGGATCCCTGGATTACATCTTTCTGGAGCCTCGTAAAATTCCCCTGATAAAGCAATTCTGCAACGGACCAGTTGCACTCCCCCACATGCTTTACCTCATATTTAATTATTCCCTTGACACTTTTGGGGTAAAAGCCTAAAGAGCACAGACAGGTCAGTCATTCCAGGGCTTAGGCCATAGCCAATTGGGGTGTTCAAATCATTTGCACAACCATAACTAAAGTGTGCTCCGCCTATAGACCTATAATTTACCTAGTGCGCGGGAGTTTTTTTCTATGCCTCACGTTGTAAAGTGATGGGCAAACTTATGACACTATATACAAATCCTAAATATTAAAGGATCACTAAAGTAATTTTTTTTTAGCTAAATAGCTTCCTTTACCTTACTGCAGTACTGGTTTAATGTCCTTATTGTTAGTTTTTGCTTTGAAGTTGCTGTAATCCTGCTCTGTTCTCCACACTTCCTGCTTGTCTGTTTCCTTATAACCACAGTGCTGGGAGCTTTCTCACTGTGGTCCAAGCTGTCATTACTGTGTCTAAAACTTCCCAGAACCAATCAGATTAATTAAAAAAAAAAAAAAAACATTGCCCTGGATTTGTTTGTTTTTGTTCTGTGTGTCTATTTCTACTTCACACAAACATAAAGCCAGTTCAAACGTGAAACTAACCTGCAGGCACATTATATAATTGATTTTTATCTATTTTTAATCATTTTGAAAAGGAATCATTTAACTTTTATGTCTCTATACCCTGTAAACAGTCATTTCAGCAAAAAAATAATTTTCCTTTAGTGACCCTTTAAAAAGAGTTACTAAACCCAGCAATATGAAAATGGTTCATGTGGCAACCAAAGCTCATAAATCCGTTTACATTACATACTGCCACTATATACCCATTTGGCTGTTGTGTATACCATGTTCACAACCTGCAGTGTTTGTCTAGAGCCATGTAGACTTTGACTATAGCCTGTATATATGGCCACATGTGCAAGGTCAATATGTGACCTGGCTCGCTCTGAAAACAAGGGAATGTTCTCTCCAGCATGAAAGACACCTGAGCATATACAGGTTGGCTACCCTGCCTGTGCGTTCCCAAGATACAGTGCATGAGGGAAGGGAATCTATGCAAACATGATCAAAGACTTTACACAAGGTAGAGGAATAACCCTTTAAGTTCCACAGAGAACAAGCATGCCATTCTGCATATACAGACAGATTTTACTTTTGCGGGTTTAGTAACACTTTAAGAATGCTATACAAGGTCCTTCATATTTTGATATTGAAACAAGTGAAGCAATAGGACTCCGTTAAGCTATCCCGATTTTCTTGAACCTATTCCTCCTAAGCTACACCATGGGAACATTGTAACCATTTCTCTCACTTTTTTGCATGAAGCAAATGTTAGAAATTTTTATTGGTAAAAAAAACATATGGTTCCTCTGTACCGGCTTTGAAATATTCAAAATTATTGGAGACACACTGTAGACACTAAATTACAGAACAGATGTTTATTTTACAGGCTGAATCACATCGATAGTCTCAAACAGATTCCTGCACAGGGGGTTCATAACCATCCGCCCTTTCGACTTTGGCGCCCGTATCATCTCCAGTTGGCTTGCCAGAAGTGCCACCCTCTCCGTGCAGTTCCATGAGTTTGCCCACTGCAAAAGAAATTGGAGAAAATTAGTTAAAAACTCAGGAATATGGGAACATCCATCAGAATGATCTCAAATATAATTATATATTTAAAAACATTTAGGTTTTAAAAAACTGGTGTGTGAGAAGGGGGGGGGGGGGGGGTGTTGTGTTTGTGCATGCACGCGCACACACACATTTACCTCTCCCCAACCTCCCTTCTTCAAGTATGTAAACTTTGTATCCAATGCAATCTCCTGTAGGAATATCAGGCCTGCAGAGCATCTTACATTTTTAATAACCTTATACCTTTTTCTGGGGAGTTCAACAATTTGCAGCTGTCATTTAAATTCTCCATCTCCCATAGCTCCTCCCCCACACAGGAGGGGAACTGAGGGGTCCCAACCCCATAGATCAGTTGGGGAGTCAAAAGAGCAAAGGATTTCCAACACTCCATTTCTCATCCCAATAATTTTTTGGTTGTATTTTGGACCTCTTCCAAAGAGCAGTCATGTAATTTCCATTTAGGGCCTCCCTGCCCTTCACATTCTGGGGTGGTGCTCCATCCAGCTCTCCTACTAAACCCACTCCTCACAGTGATTTGGGGAGGGTCAGTGGGGGCGGGAGCAGAGAGCCTGCCAGTTGTTCTGGTTATCAATACTTTATCTTATTTTCCTCCAATTTATTCCTTCCCCCAAGCAAAAGTCCCATTTTCTCTAATCTTCCCTGCTTTATTTTCTATTTCAATTCATATTTATTCTCAGTTGCCATTGATCTTTTTGAGTATTTGTTCCTTCTCTCCTACTTCGTGTCCACCCCAGGTAGTACTTGTGTCCACCTAGTCTTTCAGAATTCTTTTAGTTCTGCGAATCTCGGTTTTGCCATACGTCCTCCCTATCTGGCCCAGCAAGCAGGCCGAGAGGTGTCAGTTGTACCGTATATAATTCTTGCATCAGATCCAAAAGAAGGTTTACAAATATACCAATTATCTCAGGTGATAGACCTGGGAAAATCTGGAGTTTGGCACTTTCATATTTTATTGGTAGCTTACCCCTCATATTTGTTTTTTCCTCAGAGCTCTGGAATCTTATATCTCTTGGAACCTCTGTATAGTTTTTGGTCTTCTAATCCTGCGGACTCTTTCTATTGTTATTGGTTCCGCTTCTTCTCTACCCAGTAATGGTTTAAATATGTTTCCTATCCTTTCCACTAGATCTCCATTTGTTGGTTCTGGTAGGCCCGTATTATCAAGTTTTTCCTTGCGCTTCGGTTTTCTTGGACCTCCATTTTATATACCAATTACTTTTGTTCAAGTTTTAGGGTTTTCACCAAGGCTGCTTTCATACTCAAAGCGCCTGGGCGTCGGCAGTAAAATGCCGCTATTTTTAGCATCGCTTTTTGGCCGATAGCGGGGCATTTAACCCCTGCTAGTGGAAAAGTGCCCACAAAACCACTTTGCTGCCAGCGCTGCTTATTGATTTCAATGGGCAGGGGCGCTTTAGGAGCAGTGCGTTCACCCCCATGTTGGAGTCTCTGCTCAGACCCCCCCCCCCCATCTGGCAGGCTTGCCCCAGGAGCAGGGTTATTCTTTTGAAGATTAAAACACATCACAAAACAGAGCTCTTTGCCATTCCCTTCATCCATTCCAGCTTTTCAGGTTTTATTTATTTATTTTATTTACATTTTTTATTTTATTTTTATTTTCATTATTTGATCAAAAAAGGACTAGATTGCTGTACAGCGGACTGTTTTTACTGTAATATTATTACTTGGCGCCACAACCCCAACCTTTTTCACAGCATTTAATGCGCTGCAAAGAAGCTGCTGGCAGGGCTTTTTCTGACGCCCTGCCAGCACACCGCCCCAGTGTGAAAACCTATGTAAACCACACATGTGAGGTATCGCCGCGATCGTTAGAGCAATAATTCTAGCCCTCCTCTAACTCAAAACATGCAACCTGTAGATTTTTTTTAAACGTCGCCTATGGAGATTTTAAAGGGTAAAAGTTTGACGCCATTCCACGAGCAGACGCAATTTTGAAGCGTGACATGTTGGGTATCAATTTACTCGGAGTAACATCTTTCACAATATATAAAAAAAAAAAAAAAAAAGAAGAAGAATTGGGATAACTTTACCGTTTTATTTTTTAATTAAAAAAATATATATTTTTTCCCAAAAAAGTGCGCTTGTAAGACCACTGCGCAAATACGGCGTGACACAAAGTATTGCAACGATCACCGTTTTATTTTCTAGGGTGTTAGAATAAAAAATATATATATTGTGTGGGGGTTCCAATTATAGGGAAGGAGATGGCAGTGAAAATAGTGTAAAAGGGCATTACAATTGCTGTTTAACTGTAATGCCAAACGGCCACCACCAGATGGCGCCGGCTCACAGAAGGAATAGCTTGGGACTTCACAAGGCTGCGACCTCAATTACTGTTTGTCGCAGACCTGCGGCGATCGCACGGACACAGGATCCTGTCCCTCCGTGCTCCCCCACCGCTCGATCGCGGCGGCCGGTAATTGAGGCCGCGGCTTCGCGGACTTGTAGGCCGCAAAGCCGCGGCCTCAATTACCAGCTGCTGCGGGCGCCAGGTCACAGTTTCTGGTCGCAATTGCGATCTGGCACCCGGACATTGTCAACCCCTGACTTAATTGATCCTAGAATTGAGCTCACTTTCGGTGATTTTGCAGCTGCCCCTCTTGCTGATCTCCCCCTCATGTCCAGTTTAGTTTCTTTATGTGTTTAGATTTGTTTTCACCTGCACTCTCTGTCCCTTAAACTTTCTTCCAGCATTTATAGTATGGTAAATAGTAAAATAGCAAGACCTTAAAAAGGTCTAAGGTTAAAAAAAAAAAAAAAAAAAAAAAAAAAATATACCCAAATAGCTTCCTTACCTTAGTGCAGTCCTTCACTTCCTGTTCTTCTAACTCCACACAGTAATGCAAAGCTTTTTCCCTGGTGTGGGGTGTAGTGCTTGCCCACCTTCCCTTGGACTACAGGAGAGTCAGGACGCTCTCTGCATTGCAGATAGAGAAAGTAGCTGTGTGTTAGTGGGGGGGGGGGGGGGGGGGGTGTGCGCAAGCGCGACACCACACCAGGGAGAAAGCCTTGCATTACTGTGTGGAGTTACATACAGAACAGGAAGTGAGGATTTCTCAGAAGAAATAAGGATATTTTAAAGCAAAATCGAAGGATGAGGTAAGTAAAGGAGAACTGCACTAAGCTAAAGGAAGCTATTCAGGGTATTTTTTATTACCTTTACAAACCCTTTAAATGGTACATGTTAGGTCAATTTGCCATATTATAGTCCAAATCACCATCTAAACACCCCCCCCCTCGCCCCAAGCTCTCATGCTGAGCACCAAAGTCAATACCTCCACTCAGATTCACCACTCTTGACACACTAGTGTCTGTGCTGCAGTATCACCAAGACACCACAGCTTTTCGGCTTTCCCTTTCTCTACAAGTACTAGCTTGTGGGGCCAGACATTTAGCTATCACAAGAGGTGTCACAAGATGGTTACCGTATAGCAGTGATGGCGAACCTTGGCACCCCAGATGTTTTGGAACTACATTTCCCATGATGCTCAACTACACTGCAGAGTGCATGAGTATCATGGGAAATGTAGTTCCAAAACATCTGGGGTGCCAAGGTTCGCCATCACTGTCGTATGGGATCAAGAAAAAGTGGTTTGTGAAATTCCAATTCAACCTAAAGAGCAGGCAACCAAGCATAGTTGACACTTGGGTGCCTTCAAAACGGATGTCTTATAAAGAGAACACAAGCAGACTACATTAACAAACTTACGCTCAAATTTTGGCTTCTTCAACATCTTGACTTTACGAACATAGACATCATGAAGAGGGTAGATTGACTGACAAGCTTTTTCAATGTCTTTGCCTACGCTGTCTGGAATTCTAAAAAGGGAAAGAAAAGTTATAAATGTCAATACAGGTGTTCTACAAAAGATTTGTTGGTTATGTTACAATAAAATGTATAGGAATAAAAAGGAACCTTTTTAATATTGCCAATTCCCAGGCCATCACTAAAGCTTTGTTTTCAGAGCTGTGAGTCACTGACCCGAACAAGTGCGAGATAATGTTTGAAACTTTTACAGCATGCTTGTTTCAGGTCAAAGCCAGGCATTTAGCATTTTTAGAAGGCAGCCTGAAATGACAGGGCAACCTAAATTAACATTGATTTATACCAACCTGCTGCCAGAAATGACTTCAAAATTACTAGGTGGGACACCTACAAGGCAGCAGTATTCACACTTTCAATCATGCTTATTTCTTGATCAAGCAAATAAAGCCAACCCTAGCTCTGAAAACTTAACAGTTGTAAACCCTCATGTTTTTTCACCTTAATGCATCCTATGGACGCCAAGTGTATGATACAGGAGTGCACCCGCAAGGTAACCCCTTCTGGGAAGCTCTATCCTGAGGTGGTTATTTATTACAGTGAGGAGGTGCTGCGAGACCCCAGAAGAGTCTAATCGGGACCACTCTGCAAAATGAACTGCACAGTGGAGTTATTTTTTTTTTTTATTAACAAACTCATAGTGTCACTTTAATGGCCCGGCTAAAGAAAACCGGTACACAAGTGATGACGTTTTAAAAAAGCAATTTTTAAATAAATAGCAGCCCCCAAATCTCTTCTGGAGTCCCTTACCAGAGATCTCAGCGCCCATATCAAGCGCTTGCTATGGGGGCAGATATGCAGGCCTGATTCAGGCTAGGTGCATCCACTGGGACAATTGGGTTCAGCATTGCCACTCAAAATGTGACTAACAGCAGGAGCCAATGGCAACTGCTGCTCACAACCAAGCTTTGAGATAGGGATGTGATGAGAAGATTGGCAAACAGGCACAGCACCAATCAACACAGGACTCAGGCAAGTATTTGGGGGAAGTTTTACCTTGACACAGGGAATGCATCAGCGAAAGTTACCTTCAGAACCTTTATCCCATTAAAAAAGCACATTTGCATGTATTGTACAGATGTAGAATTGCCCAAACATACAGTTTAACCAGAACAGGAGACAAGATTTACAAGAGGTCCATGTAGGGACACAAGTCTTCTGGAGCTCCACGTCAGTGCTTTTCATTTTTCTGAATGCCCCCTCAGCAAGGTGTGCGTCGAGGGGCACCTGTGCAGGCGTTCTTTTAAACCAGGCTGTGTGCATAGACACTAAGCCACGCCCTCTGCCCCCCACCTTACAGGATTTGACCGACAGCGGCAGGAGCCAATGGCCGATTAAGAATCAATCCCCTTTGCAACATTTAATTTCCTTTGTTTAGAAAGAATGTAAAAAAATATATAGCTTTAATACTTACAGCTTGTTAACAACCTCTTTTAGGTCATTCGTTTGGACTTCCCGGGTCATGATTTCCATCATTTTCTTGCGAATCTGACGAACTTGCTGATGCTGGGCATATGATGTCTTCCTGATCTGATTATTACGTTTTTTAGTAAATCCAACACAAAAGAGACGGAGCAGGTAGCCATCTGTTGTCTTAACATCAACATGAGCTTCAATCATGGTCTATGGGAGGGAAAAAAAAATATATATATATATATTTTTACTATACTTACTACACGCAATTACCAGTGTTCCAAAAGCAATACCTTTTCAAACATCAGTATTAGGAAACATTAATGGCCCAGACAGCACTATTGTGTTTCCAGAGCCTGCAGCGTCCACTGGCTGTTTCCTGGAAGTATTACATATGCCATCAGATCACCACCTGGATACACTTACTACATGCTCCTACTCATCTATCTTTTAAATGTTTTTTAATGCTCTTGGGGATATTAAAGTTTATTTCTGCACTTGAGGCGCCTTTGTTTTTTTCTCAATCAAGTTTGTATACTCAAGTTAACCATACACTAAAAGTTATCTTTTTTAGTCCTGCCTGCATTGTTCCAGCGTCAAAATAGTATTGGGACTTGGACATGTGCGAGTTATTGGGCTTGGCTGTCCATGTTCAAAGCACTATTGCGTAGAGCATGCTGCGTGTATCCTCATACTTTGAAGCCCAGCTTTGTTACAAGTAAACTGTGGGGTAGCAGCAATAGAGTATGCTAGGCAAGTATTCATGCCTTCAAGATGGGCCAAGTGCAAACTGTCACCTTGTCTAAAAAAGGCCAAGTGTTGTCTTAAATCAAGAATAGCATTACATTTGGCATAAGGCATGGGTCCTCAAACTACGGCCCTCCAGTTGTTCAGGAACTACTATTCCCACCATGCTTACTCATGTCTGTGAATGTCATTGTGTTACAATGCCTCATGGGATGTGTAGTTCTACAACAGCTGGAGGGCCGTAGTTTGAGGATCCCTGGCATAAGGCAACAGCAATGCTGATATATTTTCCTTTCAAAAGCAGAATTTACCATTTTCTCTATAAACTATTGCCTTAACAAGAAAGTGAATTCCAAGATAAACATATGCATTTATTTTATGTACAGAGTGCATGTCCCTTTGTTCTTGGCATTTCCAATTCCACGGGAGATAATAGCTGCACTCCTGGGCTACCAGTCACGTTACATTAATATGTCACTTGGGATTTCTATGGACTTGCAATTGCCTTGAATATAGAAGAGAAATTAATGTGAGGCTGAAGAGCCAGTGTTTGCCTCGAGTAGTAGTTGTGATCAGCAGGGAATAAGACCACTGTGGGACTTTTAAAGTCGATCGGAAACATTCATGGTGCAGTCATGGCAACCTACGAACATTGCACATGGGAAGGAGATTCTTTTAAGTGTAAGCAGTGGACAGGTTCAAGAAGATTTTCACTGGAACAGGCAGCCGTCTATAGAGTAAACAAATATTAAAGTATTTGGGAAATATAAGGTAAGCATCCATTTAGGATACTGGTTTACGATGGCGGAACCGATTTTTAACTAAAATTTGTAGTTATATATCCCCTCTATTGTGCAAGTGATCTATGATCCTAAAGTACGCTTTTAAATATGAACAGTGACTACCATGTTAAAATTTGAAATCTGAAAACGTTGCATTTGGAAGCTTACTAGTCTTTCAACGTGGTATATGCATTTGCCCCATCCTACCACTGGTAGGATTCCTTCATCCACATTGAATGTGTGGATAAGGGAATCGGGTCGACAGCCGACTGATCAAAAAAGTAAAATGATCCATCTATCCAAAAAAAAAAACTACCTATTCAGTAAATCTATTAGAGAATAGGCAACTGCATGTAGAGATCATCAAAAGGTTAATCAGTTGTGTAGATAAATAAGCCACAAGGGCTAAAAAAATAAATAAAAAAAAACTTGTCTAGAGAAAGCACTGCTTCAAACGCATCTTTCCTCGAGTACTTGGGGAAACTGCTCCGATACTTTACCGATACCTGACTTTCCCTGTATCCTCCTCCAGTCCCCCCATCCGTTCTGCTCTCATCCTTCATGCTCCCGTGTCCCACCTCCGTGCCCCCGCCGTTCTGCTCTCTCCATGCCCCCCTTCGTGCCGCTGGCGCTCTGCTCCCCCCTCCGTGCCGCCGCTGTCCTACGCTCCCCCCTCTGTACAGTTCAAACCCGCTCCCCCCTCCGTGCAGCGGCATCGGGACAACCCTACCTGTAATACACTTCAAAAATAAAAAAAGCCAGTAAATTGACATGCTCAGGTGTGAATGGTGCCTTAGTCTGACTTCCAACCAATACATTACTAGATGGAAATTAGTAGGGCATGCAAAACTGTTCAGCGACTTACCTGCCACTTCTTGACCATAGAGCACATCTTGTCGCGGGTCAGATCCATGCCATGAAAGTTGGTGAGACAATTCTTGCCCTGAACATCCTCAGTAATCAGTTTGAATTTACGGAAGGCCACTTCATCATTCTGCAGGTCAGCAAGGCTTACCTCGAATACACGCCCTTTGAGGCCATCAGATGCAATCTCTACAATAAGCAAAATACAGAAAATATTTAAGAAAACTAAAAGTAACACTACGTGAATTATAGTTAATAAAGGAATGTCAGAACGATCTCAAAGTTGGTAATCACAGATGTCATTTGGGACCGAAACAATGTCCTCATATAATTCCATTTTTAAAACGCCAATAATAGAAGTCATTTCAAACCCTCAATATTAAAGTTCACTTATAACATTTAAAGGGGGAGGGGATGTTTATAGGGCAGGAGTCTAGGGCTGAATCAAATCGACAACCAATGGATTATAAAAGTAGTTGAACACTATTTTCATAATAGATTAATGGGTCAGCCGATTCGCTGGCCTGCATACAGAATGCATTATTTGGTTACATATCTGTAAATACAGTGCAGTACACACAGGTCAAAGCACCATCCTCATTAAAGCGAATTTCAAACCCAAAAGTGGAACTTCCGCCCATCGGATCCCCCCCACCTCCGGTTGCCATGACATCAGCGTGGGGCTCCCTCATCCTCCCCCCCAGGCCAGTAGGAGAGAGAAGCGGGCCTTGCGCCTGCCCATAAGGCTGCATTCACACCTGAGCATAGCGTTTTGCCATGATTTTGCACAGGTCTAAGGTCACCAATATTAAAAACCCTAAAATACGCTCAATTCGAGCGTCAAAAAAGGTCCAGAACTTGTTTGAGCTTCAGGCGTTCAGCGTCGGGCGTTTGAGTGGAGATGTGAACCATCTCCATTGAGAATGTATTTTTTTTTCCCCCTCTAGCATTTTGGAGCTTCATGCTTCAGGCGACAAAACGCTCAGGTGCGGCTGCAGCAGTCGACAGCTAATTGAATCATCAGCTGCGATGCAAACATTGCTGGACTCCAGGACAGGCAAGTGTCCTATTAAAACCCAGTAGCTGCAGTATGTGTAATTGCTGGTTTTAATTTTTTTTTCCACCTTGCCATAGGGGCACTCTTACTATACTCTGTATCTTGTTATTTAGGCAATCTAAAGGCGGGAGGAGCAAGAAGCATTGGTGGGGGGGACCCCCAGAAGACGAAAATCAGGGCTGCTCTGCAAAAAAACATTAAACAGAGCAGGCAAGTATAACTAAAGGGGTTGTAAAGGTAAATGTTTTCTCACCTTAATGCAACCTATGCATTAAGGTGAAAAAACATCAAATGGTACCGCCCCCCCAAACCCCCGTTTTACTTACCTGACCCCTCGAAAGTCCTGTGCGCGTTCATGTGTTAGTCTTCGGTTCCCAGTCTGCCCGTTGATTGGCTAGGCTGGACTGATTGATAGCAGTGCAGCCATTGGCTGGCGCGGCTGTCAATCACAGCGGATGAAGCGGCGCACTGGGGGGCGGGGCCGAGTAATAGTCGGCTATGCCTGCCACTGTATCATGGGAGCACGCTCGCAAAAGCTTGCCACCATGCAAGCTCGCTCGCATGAAGGTAGAAAGCTTTTGCGAGGAGGAGCCTAGACAGCTGCCATAGGACCCCAGAAGTGGGGTTTAGGGGACACTGTAAAATGAGCTGCACAGTGGAGGCAAGTATAACATGTTTGTTTTTTTAATTCTGCCTTTAGTGACACACCAAAGACTGTGCAGGGAAGATCAGCATCTGAACCCAGAGAGATAATAGAAGGCATTACAACATTTAAAGTAAGCTTATCTGTATTGTGCATTATATTTAAAGTGATCGTAAAAGGATCACTGTGCCTCCACTCTGTGCAAAACTAACAGCATAGTGGCCCCGATTGTCCTCTTCTGGGGCCCCATGGCAGCTCCTCCCCACAAGAGCCAACCACCTCTGGGAAGCTCTCTACCAAAGGGGGTTAGCTTGCAGGCACAATCCTCGGTCATACAGTTGGCAGCCGTAGCCACCCTAGTGTGCCACGTTATTGTTTTGACAGCAGCTGGAGCCAATGGCTGTTCTGCCATCACCAACAATGAAGATTCGACAAGCCATTTGGAAAGCAATGCAAGATCACGCCCACTGAAGTTCAGGCAAGTAAAACGGGCTAGAGTACAATGTGTTTTTTCAACTTAATGCATAGGATGCATTAAGGCGAAAAAGCACCAAGGTTTACAACCCCTTTAACCACTTGCTGTCCAGCTCACGGCGATATACGTCAGCAGAATGGCTCTTCTGTGCAAACAGATGTACCAGTACGTCAGTCCGTAAAAGCAGGCGCGTGTCATGGGAGCATGCCCAAGGGTCCTGCAATTGCGGCAAGGAGAGGCAGAATGGGGAACTGCCTATGTAAACAAAAGCAGTTCTCCATTCAGCCTAGTGGCATGACAGGGATCTACTGCTCCCAGCAATCGGGAGCAGTGATCTGTCATGTTATAGTAAGCCCATCCACCCACAGTTAAAACATGCTGAGGGAACACACTTAACCCCTTGAAGCGCTGCTGATATTATGCAATCATGTGCAAGCTAAAATTATGTTTTTTAATTTTCCTTGCATGTCTCCCTCGAATCTACAGCGACTACACTTCTAATTGCACTTTTAGTGCAATTTCAAGTGCACTTGCCTTTTGTAAATAACCCCCCCCCCCCCCCATTGTTCTTGTATAGCCAAAATAAGCGACAGCAAGCACAGGTAGCTTTTATCAAGCCACCTGCCTACGACAAGGGAGTCTTTCATACAAAATAAGTTTGTTTTGTCTCAAAGTCTACAGTCTTTAAAATAGAAGCAAGGCTGACAGTTACAAGCATGACTCCCACAGGCAGAGGCATGATGGTGCTTGTAGTTTCGCAACAACTGGAAAATCGCCAGTTTGAGACCGGGGGGGCCTACACCAATGCATACAAGCCACCTCCACAAGACAAAAAGCATAAGTTGCTGCACCATTAGATTGGTCCTGCAGCCAAAATCTATGCCATTTACACAAGATATGCAATCTCAGGATATTAGGTTAGTGAGGCTATGAGGGCTTTTAGAGTCGGTTCACAGGGGCGGCTTCAAAGTCGCCAGACTTCAGCACAGCTTTCGAAACAACTTCAGAGAAGCTTGCATTGACTTCTATACAGAAGTCGCCTTAATGTATTACAGAGCGACTTAAGCATCTATTAAAATGGTTATAGTGTACAAAATTAAGCGCGACTTGTCAAGCGGCTAAGTCGTCTGACAGGTTGCGCCTGTGCAAACAGGGTCTTACGGGGTAAGTGTAAAGACACATGCATCCTTATAGAGTAGTGACCGCTGAATGGAATATACTGTCGAGACAACTTAGTAATTGGATTAATTCCCATGTTAATTTACCACAACCGTAGCCTAAACTGAAATGGCATCAGATTGAATCTACATCCAGAAACAGTTAAGAAGAATACACTCAAGACAACAGCAGTAAAAGGCTTACCAAAAAGATATTAGGGGAGATTAGTAGTATAAGAAAACATGACTCAGACAAAATGATCCTCCCAACTGTTAAGACAGTTGGGCCCAACATGCCGCAAAGTTTGTACTTCTCAAACACAAGTCGGACCATTGACACTTACTGGTTCCTTGTGTCCTTGTAACCAAAGTCTTGCCAAGGTTGCGGATATTGAACATGGCTGGAGCTTTGACATCATACCAATCTTTTTTGGAAAAGGGGTCAACACTGAAAAAAATAAATAAAAATATAAACATCTTCAAACTTATTCAAGTTGGTTGCCTAATTTTAAATCATGCTGAACACAAATAGGGTAAAACATTTTGTAGACTAGTGTTACATATTACAAATTAGCAAAATATCTACCGATTCTTATTTTAGGGCTACACAAGCTCTTTGGCCAAACTATCTATGAAGCTGTGATCAAAACATGCACTATTAAACAGGCTTCCTTCAAAAAAAACGACTTCCTTCTACAACAACCCTGCAGATTTACACCAATGAGAAATTGCTCAGACCACTGGATCACCACCTATTAAATGCAAACTTTAGCTAGAAATTCTAGACCCAGAGTTTGAAGACCGTTTTCAGAGTGCCCAATAAACCCGAGTACATGCGGGTCAAATGTCAACAGTCGGGTCAAACAAAAAATAAAACATTCGGTTTGTGTGTATATCGATCTGTCCATATCGAGCTGTCCAACAGAAGTCGGCTGTTTGGCTTGTCGGCAGAGAATGCTACAAATCCGACCCAACTCCCAATCAGCACTCTCAGCCAATGGCCAAACAAAATACACAGTAATAGTGTGTACCCGGCTTAGCGGTAATTGATTAGAAGGGCTGCAATTTTTCTTGTAAAAAAAAAACAGTCCCAACAAGGAGCTGCTGCAGAGCACTGGCAGGGAACCAGAGAAGAGGCTCTGGGCTGCTCTGTGCAACAAACTATTGCACAGAGGTGGCAAGTATAACATGTTTGTTATTTTACCGAGAAAAGGGCCAAGCTTAGAGTCCTTGTTTACACTAAAACGCAGGATTTAAAAAGTGCGATTTTGAACCTGCATTTCAGTGTGAGTTCAGGAGCGATTTGAAAGACACCTGTATAGGTTAATGCACATGTGTGTCAAATTCTCTAAGTTGGCAAAAAGTAGTGCAGGAACTACTTTTGAAAATCTGTGCAGCATCGCACCAATTGGGACAATGACGTTGCCGGAAATAGGCTGAAATATGGCATGCGATTTTACATGTCAAGTGCGCGATTCCCATTTTAAAAGGGCTCAAGTTGTACTGCATTGCACCAAAAAAGGCACACGTATCTTTTTGGAGCCACACCATAAACACATAGCATGGTCATACAGTACATGTAAACCGCACTGACTTTGCAATCCTTTTGGGGTGTTAACTTTGTATTGACACCCGCAGCAGATAGTAAAAACAGTGCAATTGCATAGCGGTGTGGGAAACAAGCAGGGATCGCTGCATTTCCCACCCCACATGTGTGAACCTAGGCTTACTCATGATGGCCATGGACAGAAATGTTAGGGGGCGTTCTTTAGAGTGATTTCTCAGCAAAATAAAGCATGGATGGGGGGTTTGCTTTGAATGTTAAAAATGAATTTGTGCTTGTGGTGCTCAGATGCAGCGCAGTTGTGTTTCGAGTTTACTTTTATATTAATACTATACGCAACTTTCTCACCTTTTATTAGGCAGAAGAATCTCTTGGAAAGCTTCTGTAATTTCAAACTTCCCTGAAGGAGAGTGCACAGGCTGAACATTGGTCAGTTCAACAAAAACCAGCTGAAATTCAGCCAGTGTATACAGCAGCATGTCCAACAGAAGCCGGCCTAACAACCAGTTTATAGTGACAGAGCATGCTGAAAAAACAGCATCTGATCCTATGTTTATAGTGAATGGATGACAGCAGCAGTTTGGATCCATTCCTATGACCTCACGTATGAGGTCGTGTATTTTCCAATAGGCACAATTTGACTCCCTATAATAGGGGTCAATTAAGTCTAGTGAGTGCATGCAGATGGAGAGGAACCTTTCCTATACTCAGGACATTATTCACGTGTGGGAGCTATGTATGACTTCTCCTTTAAATTATAAAAAAAAATGGTGAAGTATGGGTTTGCCTCCCCCAATACTTACCTAGGTGGATGCAGCATCTGTCCTCCGGCCTCTCTGCACTGAGACCCGAGCCATCGAACACCGCAGTTGGCTCGGTTCCCCGAGAAGAGAGCTGCTGACTGTCAATCAGCTGCTCTACTCGACGCTCACTGGAGCGCTGAGCTGTGGAGGGGCGGGTAGTGGCTGCCTCAGCAGCTCGCTGAGAGGCTGAGACTGCCATCAGTCCAGGCACCTGGTAGATCCAGACTTCTGAAGTTGGAATGATGCAGTGCCTTGACTGATCTGTGCAAAATCAGTAGAGCGCGGACTTCAAGCCGCTCTCTGCTGAAAACAGGTCACAGGAGTGCAAAATTAATTGCACTCCTGTGGCGCTTAAGAGAAGCCCACCCAAACTAGCTCAGGCTGGACGTCTCATTTAAAAGATTTGTTTATTCACTATGGTGATTCTCATGCAATAGCGTGGTTTCTTTTTCACATCTGATCGCCAAAGGTCGCCAGGTGATCAGTGTGTTTGGGCTGGGGGGTTCCCAGGAGTAATGCGACTAGTGGCGACACTACACAGAGGAACTGACTTAGTAGTGCTTCCCTCTGTGACCCCAGAAACCAAGTGCATCATATTGTCACTTCTGGTTTCAGCTCTTTTACATAGCCGTAAGTGGCCAGGAAAGCAGCCAGTGTCTGATCAGCTGCCTTGAGAGCCAGAGAAGAGATTTGGGATCCAATAAGAGCCCAGATGTCTCCATAAAGTGGACCAGTCAACACCCATGCGGTCACAAGGGATGTTATTCATATCTTTCATATTTTACCCCCCAAAAAAGCTGCGTATTGTATTGTCTGTGTGCAATAAAGTTAATTTTTTCCCCAAAATGATTGTTTGAAAAACTGCTGTGCAAATACCGTGGGACAAACTGCATAAGTAAATTTATTCTATAGGGCAGTGATGGAGAACCTTGGCACCCCAGATGTTTTCAAACTACATTTCCCATGATGCTCATGCGCTCTGCAGTGTAGTTGAGCATAATGTGAGATGTAGTTTCAAAAGATTTGGGTTGGCAAGGTTTGCCATCGCTGCTAGAGAGAAAGGTAAGCAAAAAAAAAAAAAAAAGTAGGATTTTTACAAGTGTTGGTGTCAGAATTTGCCTCACAGGCAAGTGGTTAATATTTTAATAAATTTGACAAACTCAGCAATGAATTGGAAGGGGGTATCTGACTGCTGTTCAACAAAAGCCAGTGTATTTGTTAGGACAAGACTTGTGAAGAGAAAACTTCTGCTAAGGCCCCTTTCACACTTGTGCGACTTGTCCTGCGTACCCCATGATTTCCAATGCATACCATTCATATCTGTGCTCATTCAAGTCGCACCAGCGTCACTGTACTGGGATGAGTTGAGGTCCATAGACCAAGTTTACACAGCCATTCCCTGAAATTGCTGCCAAAAATCACACAACTTGCAGCAGTGTGAAAGTGGCCTAAGCCTGCCATTGCTGACTGTTCACCTCTGCGCCTGTCACTGAAAGCAGAACAAAATGCTCCCTTCAATGGCAAAAGAAGCTCCCCTACAAAAACAGATCCCATTACTTCCCATGCAGCCAGAAAGTTCTGGGGTATCTGCTCAATGGGGTCACAAATCTGAAAGGTCCTATCACTTCCCCACTGTCCGAATACAAAAACATTTTGTGTGCTGGGCTTTAACCACCACTTGTAGAGCTGTGGGCATTTCTGAGCCCCTGTACGGACATAGGAGCCCTCAGGGGTGCAGCTACATGGGGCTGCTAAGGAGAAGTCCTTCACTAAAATGCAGAGTCCGGGAACATGGCGAGGAGCTCCTTACACTGTGTGCTCACTATAGGACACCAATGGAGGCGAGTGTGTGTGAGAGAGAGGAGGTAGACCCCCTCAGTACACACAGGCAGCCCCTATACTCCCTCCTGAGGTAAGCACACGTTACTGACAGAGAGCGCCAGGCCTCCAGTCATGGAGCCCGGCTCGTCCTTATCCACCTTCTATCAGCGCCATCCTTCTCCTAATTCCCCGACACACAACCCCCAGCGCCGCACGCACACCTCGCCCTCACTCCCCGGCCTCTATTTCTACTCACATCTTCTTTTTGGCACCCTTCTTGCCGCCTTTGGTCAGCCTCTTGTTCTTGCCGACTGCCATCTTGCCCAGCTGGGAGAGAAAGAGGAAACGTAGGCCGCACACGCGAGACTTCAGTGAGAAGGCAAAACCATAGAGAGGGACGGGCGCCTGGGAGAAGCTGAGGACCTCTGGTGGGCGGAGGAGGTATAGCGCCAAGTGGAGGGTGATAGTAATGCACGTGGAAGATTACTGGTGAAGGGAAATGATCAGCACTTCAGGGATGTAAGCTGGAATGAGATAATAAAAAAAAAAAGTGCCGGGGATTGGAGGATTGATTGATTTAATGGATTTATAGTGCGCCAAATACTGACTCGTCAGGGCAGTGTCTAAGGAACTGACCTGTAAATAGAAAGAACAAATGTCTTCTTATGGAGCACAAATAGAGATCGATGATCACACAATGCTCAATCAAGTTGTATCTTCTTCTATAGTGAACAGTTTTCCATGTGTTTAGTGACAGATAAATATTTTCTAGTGATTTTCACTAATTGTGATGCTATTTAGCGTTGACATTAATTAAGGCAATACACTATACAATTTTTTTATTCAATTTCCTTTAGATTTACCTTCAACTAGGACCTGCCTGATTTCATACAAATTGAAAGGGTTTAGGTTTGACCTCATATTATATGATTTTGGTAAATCTAAAGGAAAGTTGAACAAGAAAATGGTATAGAGTATGGCCAGGGCCGTCTTAATAGCATCATGGGCCCCTGGGCAAAGCAATGCTCTGGGGCCCCTACAATGATGACAGTGCAGGTAAACAGACATCAAGTAGGTAGGAGGCAGACTGCCTCCCCTGTGTATCTATCACTCAGCGCCATCATGGTGCCCCCAATTTTGGGGCAGCGTGGGCTCAAGGACCAGATGCTTTGGGGAAATTGCAGAGGCCCCCCATGCAGCTGGGGCCCCTGGACAGTGCCCAGGTGTGCCCTCTCATTAAGACAGCCCTGAGTATGGCTAGCCCAAGGCCCTGTTCACACCTGAGCATATTGGAATCACGGGCAGAATTGCGAGACTCTGCTTGCGATTCCAGAATTGCAACAAAACGTGCAACGCTCTTAAGGGTGCCATTATTTCTTAATGGCACTTCAAACGCAGTATGATTTTGTCGCGATTATTGTGCGGCAAAACACACAATGGCAAATACATCTAGCTCCGTGCCAAAATTTGGTGCTTGAGCTTTTTTGGTGCATTTCTGGAGCAGATGGAGGCCCATTGAAATGAATGATGCTGCTACAAAAACGCAACCACAAAGCAGATTAAAAAAATGACGCATTAGGCCGCGTACACACGATCAGTCCATCCGATGAGAATGGTCTGAAGGACCGTTTTCATCGGTTAACCGATGAAGCTGACTGATGGTCTAATGTGCCTACACACCATCGGTTAAAAAAAAACGATCGTGTCAGAACGCGGTGACGTAAAACACAACGACCTGCTGAAAAAAACGAAGTTCAATGCTTCCAAGCATGCGTCGACTTGATTCTGAGCATGCGCAGCTTTTTAACCGATGGTTTTGCATACTAACGATCGGTTTTGACCTATTGGTTAGGTGTCCATCGGTTAAATTTTAAAGCAAGTTCTCTTTTTTTTGACTGAAGGAAAACTGACCGATGGGGCACACACGATCGGTTTGGACCGATGAAAACGGACCTTCAGTCCGTTCTCATTGGTTTTGACCGATCGTGTGTACGCGGCTAAAGTGTCACACAAGTGTGAACGGGCCATAAAACGTATTAAAGTAAGGCCCCTTTCGCACTGCTGGACCGTTCAGGTCCATCTGTCAGTTTTTTCGCTGATATACGATCCGCTAAAATCAGAAGGATGGCGATACGTCGCCATCTGTTCATGGCGGGTCGGGTAAGATATGATGAAAACGGACATGGGGGCTGATTTACTAATGACTCTGCGCTGCGCCGGTACATGCCTTAATTAGTGCGCTGGATGAATCCCTAATTAGGCGCATGAACCGGCGGCAGCAGCAGCGCGATGTGATTGATAACTAAAGCCGCCGCCGAACTCCCTGTATAAGTCTATGGGGGAAAATCTTAATAGTGAATTTTAAAGGCTAATCTGCAAGTTTTGTCCTAAAAAGTGTTTGGGGACCTCAGTCCTGCCCCAGGGGACATGTACCAATGCTTTTTTTATTTTTTAAAACGGCCGTTTTTTCGGGAGCAGTGATTTTAATAATGCTAAAAGTGCAATAATAAAAGTGTAATTTTCCTTTAAATTTCGTAGCATGGGGGTCTCTAATGTCAGCATGTGAAAAAGCGCATGTTTCCCGTGGTTAGAACTGTCTCTGCACAAAATGTCATTTTTCAAAGGAAAAAAGCCATTTAAAACTGACTCGCGGCTATAATGAATTGTCGGCTCCCGGCAATTGCAGGAGAATTCATTCATTAAAAAAAGGGAAAAAAAAGCGTGGGGGTCCCCCCAAATTCAATAACCAGACCCTTTAGGTCTGGTATGGATATTAAGGGGAACCCCGCCGTCAATTTTTTAAAAAAAAATGACGTGGGGTTCCCCCCAAATATCCTTAACCAGACCCTTCGGGTCTGGTGTGGAATTTAAGGGGAACTCCACGCCAAATTAAAAAAAAAATGGCGTGGAGTCCCCCCTAAAATCCACACCAGACCCCTTATCCGAGCACGTTGACCTGGCCGGCCGCAGAAAAGAGGGGGGGACAGAGCGCGGCCCCCCCCCTCTCCTGAACCGCACCAGGCCACATGCCCTCAACATTGGGAGGGTGTTTTGGGGTGCCCCCCAAAACACCTTGTCCCCATGTTGATGAGGACAAGGGTCTCTTCCCCACAACCCTTGCCCGGTGGTTGTGGGGGTCTGCGGGCAGGAGGCTTATCGAAATCTGGAAGACCCCTTTAACAAAGGGGCCCCCCAGATCCCGGCCCCCCCCCCTGTGTGAAATGGTAATGGGGTACCTTGTACCTCTACCATTTCACGAGAAAAAAAATGTAAAGGGTTAAAAAAGACAAGAGCCGGTTTTTGACAAGTCCTTTATTATCTTCTTTCTTCTTTCCTTCGGGTTTCTTCTTCCTCCTTCCTTCTTCTTCCTCTGCTTCTGTCTTGGGTCTTCTATTCCCGCATCTTGCCCGGCGTGTTCTTCCATCTTCTGTTCCTCCCGCTGTCCTTCTCGTCCGCATCTTCTTCTCCTTCTTCTTCTTCTCCGGAGGCGCCGCTTCCAATTGAAATCCCCGCTGTCTGCCGGACCACGCCCCCCCCCTCTGACGCCACGGGCAAGCTCTTAGGAGTGTGCTGCAAGTGCGTCCGAGGGGGGCGTGGTCACATGTCAGAGGGCGGCCAATTCAATTTGAAGCTCGTGCGCGGCTTTTTCTTTGCCAGAGTCGCCGCTTCCAATTGAATTGCCCGCTTTCTGGAACATGTGACCACGCCCCCCTCTGACGCACTGGCACCACACGGGGACTTTCCTAAGAGCTTGCCCGTGGCGTCAGAGGGGGGGGCGTGGTCCGGCAGACAGCGGGGATTTCAATTGGAAGCGGCCGCTCCGGCGAAGAAGAAGAAGAAGGAGAAGATGCGGACGAGAAGGACAGCGGAAGAAGATGGAAGAACACGCCAGGGCAAGATGCGGGAATAGAAGACCCAAGACAGAAGCAGAGGAAGAAGAAGGAGGAGGAAGAAGAAACCCGAAGGAAAGAAGAAAGAAGATAATAAAGGACTTGTCAAAAACCGGCTCTTGTCGTTTTTTAACCCTTTACATTTTTTTTCTCGTGAAATGGTAGAGGTACAAGGTACCCCATTACCATTTCACACAGGGGGGGGCCGGGATCTGGGGGGCCCCTTTGTTAAAGGGGTCTTCCAGATTTCGATAAGCCTCCTGCCCGCAGACCCCCACAACCACCGGGCAAGGGTTGTGGGGAAGAGACCCTTGTCCTCATCAACATGGGGACAAGGTGTTTTGGGGGGCACCCCAAAACACCCTCCCAATGTTGAGGGCATGTGGCCTGGTGCGGTTCAGGAGAGGGGGGGGGCCGCGCTCTGTCCCCCCCTCTTTTCTGCGGCCGGCCAGGTCAACGTGCTCGGATAAGGGGTCTGGTGTGGATTTTAGGGGGGACTCCACGCCATTTTTTTTTAATTTGGGGTGGAGTTCCCCTTAAATTCCACACCAGACCCGAAGGGTCTGGTTATGGATATTTGGGGGGACCCCCACGTCATTTTTTTTAAAAATTGATGGCGGGGTTCCCCTTAATATCCATATCAGACCTGAAGGGTCTGGTTATTGAATTTGGGGGGACCCCCACGTCATTTGAATAATTATTTTAAAATTCGTACCATGGGGGGGGGGGGGATGTCAGCAGGTGAATAAAGCGCACTTTTCCTGTGGTTAGAAATATGTCTTTGCACAAAATGACATTCTTAAAAAAAAAAAAAAAAAGCCATTTAAAACTGACTCGCGGCTATAATGAATTGTCGGCTCCCGGCAATTGCAGGAGAATTCATTCATTAAAAAAACGAAAACAAAAAGCGTGGGGGTCCCCCCAAATTCAATAACCAGACCCTTTAGGTCTGATATGGATATTAAGGGGAACCCCGCCGTCAATTTTTTAAAAAAAATGACGTGGGGTTCCCCCCAAATATCCATAACCAGACCCTTCAGGTCTGGTGTGGAATTTAAGGGGAACTCCACCCCAAAAAAAAAAAAAATGGCGTGGAGTCCCCCCTAAAATCCACACCAGACCCCTTATCCGAGCACGTTGACCTGGCCGGCCGCAGAAAAGAGGGGGGGACAGAGCGCGGCCCCCCCCCTCTCCTGAACCGCACCAGGCCACATGCCCTCAACATTGGGAGGGTGTTTTGGGGTGCCCCCCAAAACACCTTGTCCCCATGTTGATGAGGACAAGGGTCTCTTCCCCACAACCCTTGCCCGGTGGTTGTGGGGGTCTGCGGGCAGGAGGCTTATCGAAATCTGGAAGACCCCTTTAACAAAGGGGCCCCCCAGATCCCGGCCCCCCCCCTGTGTGAAATGGTAATGGGGTACCTTGTACCTCTACCATTTCACGAGTAAAAAAAATGTAAAGGGTTAAAAAAGACAAGAGCCGGTTTTTGACAAGTCCTTTATTATCTTCTTTCTTCTCTTTCCTTCGGGTTTCTTCTTCCTCCTCCTTCTTCTTCCTCTGCTTCTGTCTTGGGTCTTCTATTCCCGCATCTTGCCCGGCGTGTTCTTCCATCTTCTTCCGCTGTCCTTCTCGTCCGCATCTTCTCCTTCTTCTTCTTCGCCGGAGCGGCCGCTTCCAATTGAAATCCCCGCTGTCTGCCGGACCACGCCCCCCCCCCTCTGACGCCACGGGCAAGCTCTTAGGAAAGTCCCCGTGTGGTGCCAGTGCGTCAGAGGGGGGCGTGGTCACATGTTCCAGAAAGCGGGCAATTCAATTGGAAGCGGCGCGCTCTTGGCAAAGCCAAAAGCCGCGCCGCTTCAAATTGAATTGCCCGCCCTCTGACATGTGACCACGCCCCCCTCTGACGCACTGGCAGCACACACTCCTAAGAGCTTGCCCGTGGCGTCAGAGGGGGGGCGTGGTCCGGCAGACAGCGGGGATTTCAATTGGAAGCGGCCGCCTCCGGCGAAGAAGAAGGAGAAGATGCGGACGAGAAGGACAGCGGAAGAAGATGGAAGAACACGCCGGGCAAGATGCGGGAATAGAAGACCCAAGACAGAAGCAGAGGAAGGAAGAAGGAGGAGGAAGAAGAAACCCGAAGGAAAGAAGAAAGAAGATAATAAAGGACTTGTCAAAAACCGGCTCTTGTCTTTTTTAACCCTTTACATTTTTTTTTCTCGTGAAATGGTAGAGGTACAAGGTACCCCATTACCATTTCACACAGGGGGGGGCCGGGATCTGGGGGGCCCCTTTGTTAAAGGGGTCTTCCAGATTTCGATAAGCCTCCTGCCCGCAGACCCCCACAACCACCGGGCAAGGGTTGTGGGGAAGAGACCCTTGTCCTCATCAACATGGGGACAAGGTGTTTTGGGGGGCACCCCAAAACACCCTCCCAATGTTGAGGGCATGTGGCCTGGTGCGGTTCAGGAGAGGGGGGGGGCCGCGCTCTGTCCCCCCCTCTTTTCTGCGGCCGGCCAGGTCAACGTGCTCGGATAAGGGGTCTGGTGTGGATTTTAGGGGGGACTCCACGCCATTTTTTTTTTATTTGGAGTGGAGTTCCCCTTAAATTCCACACCAGACCTGAAGGGTCTGGTTATGGATATTTGGGGGGAACCCCACGTCATTTTTTTTAAAAATTGATGGCGGGGTTCCCCTTAATATCCATACCAGACCTAAAGGGTCTGGTTATTGAATTTGGGGGGACCCCCACGCTTTTTTTTTGGTGTTTTTAATGAATGAATTCTCCTGCAAATTCCAAGAGCTGACAATTCATTATAGCCGCGAGTCAGTTTTAAATGGCTTTTTTCCTTCAGAATGTCATTTTTCACATGCTGACATTACACCCAGGGCCGCCATCAGGGGGGTACAGGCAGTACACCTGCAGGGCCGCCATTAGGGGGGTACAGGCATTACACCGCCCGGGGGTCCCCAGGGGCCCCCAGGGGCCCGGATGGGAACCACCCTAAAACAAAAAAAACAATTTTTTTTTTTTTTTTTTTGTTTAAGGGCTCCGAAGGTCCCCAGGGGCCCGGAGGCCACTAAGGGCCCCAGATGGCAAGCCCTTTTTTTAAAATAAAATATATATATTTAAAAAAATATATATATTTTTTTAATATATTTTTTTTTTTTTTTTTAAGGAAAGGGCCCAGAGGTCCCCAGGGCCCTGGAAGGCTACCCCCTTGTTTTTTTACTTTTTTTCGATAAATGTTATATTTAAAAAATATATATATATGTATTTTCTCTCTTTTGTATTTTTATTTGATAAAGAGCACAGAGGTCCCCAGGGCCCCGGATGGCTACCCCCCTTTTTTATATATATTTTTCTTTATTTCTTATTTCTGTCAAAATTTTTGTAAAGGGCCCCCCCGCTCCTCAATTTGTGGCACCACCCCCCCCCCCGCTTCTCAATTTCATGCGGCAGCACCCCCCCCCGGTTCTCTGCTCCAGGGGGCCCATGCCTGAAGCTGTGTAAGGGGCCCCAAAATTCATGATGGCGGCCCTGTACACCTGTAAGGGGCCCGGGGGTCCGGAGGTGCCCAGATGCCTGGAGGCCCCCCAGCGCCCCAGATGGTAACCCCCCTCTTTTTTTTTTTGTATATATATTTGTTAGTTGGTTTTTGTAGGATTTTTTATTAAAGGGCCAATTTTTGGAATTTAATATTTTTTAGCAGTCTGGAGGTCCCCAGGGCCCCGGGTGGCAACCCCCCAAATTTTTTGTTATTAAAGGGCCAATGTTTTGGTTTAGGGGTCTGGAGGTCCCCAGTGGCCTGGTCCCCAGTGGCCCGGAGATCCCCAGGGCTCCAGATGACAACCCCCCACCTTTACAAAAAAATCAAAAAAAAAACATATGATATATTTTTTGGTTATTTTTTAAACATATATATATATAATATAATTTTGAAAGCTCCCAGAGGGCCCCTTTTTGCTTCTAAAAATGTTATAAACATTTTCCCCAGGTTTGTTACTTTTTACTTTAATTTCTTTTTTAAAGTGTATTTTGTGCGTGAAGTCGAGAGAGAGGAGCTGGACTTGCAATCGCCATCCTTCTCCATGCCCCCGGTGGCAATGGTGGGTGTGAGGGGGGCCTCACCCCACCTGCTACACTTGGGAGCCCAATGGGACAGAGGGACTCCCCCTATGAAGGAGTGTAGCCCACCCAGCCAGCCCTGTAGGTCCTTCACCTCCCTTTATTTTAGGAGACCTCATGGCCAAAGTGTGTGCAAGTGTGGTGTTTTTTTTTTGTGGGGGGGGGGGGGGTGGTTATACTAAGCACAGGCGTACCTTGCATAGCACACCCACCGGGAGCTGGGCTGACACCACCAAACTCAATTCATATGTAGCCGAGACCGGGATCCGAACCCTTGGCTGCAGAGGTGAACGGCTTGTCAGCGCAGTTCCATTCACGTTGAGCCACCACAGCTCCCACCCAATGTTATTTTTTTTTTAGATTTTTGGTAGTTATTTTTTATTAAAGGGCCCAGAGCTCCCAAGGCAACCCCCTTTTTTATTATTTTATATATGTAGATATTGTAATTTATTTTTCATTAAAGAGCCCAGAAGTTTCTTTTTATTAAAGGGCCCAGTGGTCCCCAGGGCCCCCGGATGGCTACCACCCTTTTTAATATATATTTTTCTATATGTATTTTTTAGTAAAGGAACCCCCCGCTTATCAAATTGCGGCAGCCCCCCCCCTTCTTAATATCAGGCGGCACCCCCCCCCCTATTCTCTGCTCCAGGGGGCCCATGCCTGAAGCTGTGTAAGGGGCCCCATAATTCCTGATGGCGCCCCTAATTGCCTCCCCCCCCCCATGGTACGAAATTTCAAGGAATTTTTCACTTTTATTGGTGCACTTTAACCACTTCCATACCGCGCCTATTCTGGCACTTCTCTCCTTCATGTAACAATTATATTTTCTTCCTTGAAACTTACTCAGGACCCCCAAACATTATATATATTTTATTAACAAACACCCTAGGGAATAAAGTGGCGGCCATTTTTTCGGACACATTTCCAACAGTATTTGTGCCAAAAATTTTCTAACGTTTTTTTTTTTTTTTGGCTTTCCAAAAAAAAACCTGTTTCATGAATGACAAAATAAGAAAGCAGTAAAGCTAGGCCAATTTTTAGGGATAAGGTAAAAGATGATGTTACACCGAGTAAATAGATACCTAACTTGTCACGCTTTCATATTGCGCACACTCATGGAATGGCGCTAAACTTCGTTATTAAAAATCTCCATAGGCAACGCTTGACTTTTTTTCTCAGGTTACCACTTTTGAGTTACAGAGGAGGTCTAGTGCTAACATTATTGCTCTCGCTCTAACGCACGCTATGATACCTCACATGTGGGGTTTGAAGGATGTTTACATATGTGGGTGGGACTTGCATGCGTGTTCGCTTCTGAGTGCGAGCTACTAGGGACAGGAGCATTTAAATTCCTTTGTTATTTTATTTTTTTACTTAATATTTTATTTTTTGCACTTGTTTGTCCCTTTGTTTGTATTATTTTTCACTTTTCTTCCTATTACAAGGAATGTAAACATCCCTTGTAATAGGACTAGTGTGTGACAGGTCCTCTTTATAGAGAAAGGCGGGGTCAATTAGACCCCACATCTGTCCTCCAGGCTGGAAATCATGGAATTGGTAAAAAAAAAAACATCTCATGCTTTCAGCTGCAATCATGTTCGTTCAGCACAGTAGCGTAGTGTGTAGCATGTTCACCTAGCAGCAAAAGGGTTGCTGGTTCGAATCCCGCCCGTGACACTATCTGCCTGGAGTTTGCATGTTCTCCCTGTGCGGGTTTCCTCCCACAATCTAAAAACATGCTGTAAATTGGATCCTGTCTAAATAAGCCCTAATGTGCAGTAGGAGATTTAGGTTTTGTGCTGCCCTAGGCCTGACCAAATTTTGGCACCCCCCTAATAGAAAAATGACCCACCCTTCCTGTCAAGGCCACACCCTGTTTTTTTATGACCCACCCAGGAATTTTCAGGGGACACACACAAGTTCTGTGGGGGGGGACTTGGGGGGGCCCTTAATTTGCCTACTTTTTCGATCACTTCCTGTTTGGCTATGGGGCAGGAAGTGAAGGCCAATCTCCCCAAACGGACAGGGATAATACAAAATAAACTGACAGAGCTTCTAACCCCCCCCCCCCCCACCAACTCTATCCAAAATGAAAGAAATCCAAAAAATAAAAGTGATGATTATTGTTCCAGTTTAACCCCAAATTTCAGATCATTTTATTGAGAGGCTTAAGAAAATATAACCATGCCAATAGGCCACGATCCAGCGTTGCTAATATGTATGAATGTGTGTTAGGGACCCCCACAAACACCACCCAATGTTAAATCAACTATTTTCATGTTTGTTTTGGGGATGCCTGCACCCCTGATAGGGTAAAGACACCTCACAAATGTTGTCACTTTCTACTTAATTCATTCACTTCCTGCCACACAGCCAAACAGGAAGTGAGGGAAACACCTGAGTAATGTTTTGTTGGGGACACACAGATCAATATAAATAGTTTCCCATTTTGGAAATGGCATTTTGCTGTGTACACCCCAAATTAGTAGGAATCTTGGACTTTGGGGTCCATTTACTAAAGGCAAATCCACTTTGCACTACAAGTGGACAAGCAAGGAAGAAAACTCAAAACTTGGCGGGATTGGAAGTAAAAACCATCAGTGCTTCCCTTCTGATTTTCATTGCCTACGCTTCTACTGCAGAGCGGCTTTGCCTTTACTAAACCCCAAAGTAACTAATCATTTGGGGTGTACACTGCAGTGCAATTTGCTTAATGGTGACACTAGTTAGATTGACCTGTGTCCCAAAGAAAAGACCATTGGTAGGGTTTTAACCTCACTTCCTGTTCAGCTGTGTGACAGGAAGTGAAGCCAATTTTAGGAAAAGGGACACAAAGCCCAACCTAAAAACACTAGCAGGGGTTCTAACACTCAATTGGCTTCCCTCAAACAACCCACAATTAGAATAGGATTGTCTTGTGCTAGTTTCAAGCACAGCGCTGTAAATCAGCACTTCAAGCCTGTCCAAAAAAAAAACACCACCCCCCCCCCCCTCCAACAGGCCCTGTTTGCAGCTTTTCCTACATCTTGCACATGTGCTTTAAAAAGTCAGTCTGGACATCAGTTCTAGGAAACATTACTTACCGCTTTGTCCTTCCTTTTCTGGTGACTAAACATTTCATGCATACACACCAGGAAAGAGCTTAGAGACAAATCACACTTGATGGTTTAGGCCCAAACTAGTTCAGCTGCAGCGGTTGAAATCCATAGCAGGAAAAAAATATCACAAAACAAACTTCAAAATTTGAAAGTAATTTTATTGGTCCACAAAACAAGGAAAGCAAAACAAAAAATTACAAATAAACACACCAAAAATATATAAAAACACCTAAAAACAAAAAAGACCAACGTTTATTTCACAGTCATTGGAAAATAAATCATGCTTTTGAAATAACAGGATAGACCCACAGGATTAAAACATTAGTCATTAACATCTTGAGAAACATTTAGCAAAATTATGTAGCAGAGAAAACATCAAAAAATACAAAACTTGCTCCAAAACATCTCTGTTTCACTCCGCCATTCCTTCCAGCCAGCAAATCTGCCCCCTCTGAGGGGCAGCTGACACGTGCAGTATCCACGCTTTTTATAACATGTGTGCTAATGAACCAATTGGAAACACATGAAGAAATGTCAGCCTCTAGTTTGTGTGCACTTGGAACTGCTTACACCTGTTAAGGATGTCCTTAAATTACTAAGCCAAAAAAAGAGCTTTCTGAGCATGCTCAGAAAGATGCAAGTCATTTTCAGGATGAAACTTCCAACTTCTTTTTCTAACTGTTCGAGCATGCCCAGTTCACTCGAAATGCAGTACCAGAATCAAATCTGCAATGGCGGATGAAAGCATTAGAGGTGTTAAATTTTTTTTTGGTCCCCCTGAAGTGATGCTTTACAAGCTGAACGGGAGGTCTTATAGAATTTTTACGTAACAAACCTAAATAGTAATAATTTAAACGCCCCTGTCCCTAGTAGCTCGCAGTCAGAAGCGAACAAGCAGCATTTTTATTGTTTCCGGTTACCAGTTTAGATTTACAGATGAGGTCTAGTGCTATAAATATTCCTCTTGCTGTTACGCACGCTATGATACCTCACATGTGTGGTTTGAAGAATGTTTCCATATATGGGGGCGGGCCTTAAATGTGTAAGCCCCGCCCACATATTGAACCCCCGTTCAAACCCCACATGTGAGGTATCATAGCGTACGTTAGAGCGAGAGCAATACTTTTAGCACTAGACCTCCTCTGTAAATCTAAACTGGTAACCTGAAACACATAAAAAAGCGTTGCCTATGGGTATTTTCAAGTACTGAAGTTTGGCGCCATTCCATGAGTGTGTGCAATATTAAAGTGTAACATGTTGGGTATCTATTTACTCGGTGTAACATCATCTTTCACATTATGGCCATAAATTGGGCTAACTTTAGTGTATTCTTAATTTGTAACCACTTGAGCCCCAGAGCATATTACTGGTCACTGACGGGGCCATTTTTTGCATTTCAACACTGCGTCATTTTGACTGACAATTGCGTGGTTGTGCGACGTGGCCCCCAAAAAAATTGGGCGTCCTCATCCTCCCCCCCCCCCCCCCTAAAAATTCAATTTTTTTTTTTTGTTGGTGGTATTTGATCACCTCTGCGTTTTTTCTTATTTTTGCTTGACCCAAAACTATAGCGACAATTTGGTAACTAAAAAAACATCTTTTTTACGGTTTGCTATAATAAATCTCCCCCAAAATATATTCAAAAAATGTTTGCCCTCAGTTTAGGCCGATAAGTATTCTTGGACATCTTTTTGGTTGCAAAAAATCACAATAAGCGTTTGATTGGTTTGGGCAAAAGTTCTAAGTAGGGGTTGGTCTTATGGGTTTTTTTTTGAATAATTTTTTGTTTTACTAGTAATGGTGGCTATCATTTGTTTTTTCTGTCTAATGCGACATTGTGGCGGACACATTTTTGTGAGATTTGGCATTTTTGTAGCGAGCAATGGTATATCAATGCATTGCTTACTATAAAAATGACACTGGCAGGGAAGGGGTTAACACTAGGGGCGCGGAAGGGGTTGAATATGTTACCTGGGTGTGTTCTAACTGTAAAGGGGGTGGGACTGTGTAGGGGAAATGACAGATCGCTGTTCATACATTGTAGGGACAGACGAGCAGGCATTCCCCCCCCCCTGACAGGACCGGGATAAAGGGGAACTCCACCCCAAATTACCAAAAAAAAAGGCGTGGGGGTCCCCCTTCTGGTGCACAACAGGCTCTTAGATTTGATCTGGAACATAAGGGGTTAAACCCACGCCAAAAAACGGCGTGGGGTTCCCCCTCAGATCCAGACCAAACCCTTCTCCCAGGCACGCAGTCTGGCCGGACAGGAATGGGGGTGGGGACGAGCGAGCGCCCCCCCCCCCTCCTGAGCCGTACCAGACCACATGCCCTCGACATGGGGGAGTGTGTGCTGTGGGGGAGGGGGGCACTGCCCCCCCACCCCAAAGCACTCTTGTCCCCATGTCGAAAGGGACAAGAGCCTCTTCCCGACAACCCTGGCCGTTGGTTGTCGGGGTATGCGGGCGGGGGGCTTATCAGAATCTGAGAGCCCCCTATATTAAGGGGGCCCCCAGATTCTGGCCCCCCACCCTATGTGAATGAGTATGGGGTACATCGTACCCCTACCCATTCACCGGGTGGAAAAGTGTAAACACAAAAAAAAAACACAGAAAAAAATAATTTATTAGTCAGCTCCGGGGGTCTTCTGCCGGGACCCCCCACCACCAGCCCATTGGGCCCCGGGCTTCGCCGTCTTCTGCCGGGGGGGGACACCCACCGATGATCTCCGCCATGTCCAGCCAGGCCCCCACCCCAAAATTAGCTCTTTCACATCCGGGGGGGGCCGGCCGAAAGAAGCAGAGAACAACGGGGGCGGAGCCCCTCGGTCTTCCAGACGTTTTCTGCCGGGGGGGCTCCAGCCCCGCACCGGTCTTCGCCGCCGCCTTCCGCCGGGGGGGGACACCCACCGATGCTCTCGGCCATGTTCGGCCAGGCCCCCTACCCCAAACAAAGCTCTTTTACATCCGGGGGGGGCCGGCGGAAATGGCGGAGAACAACGGGGGGCGAAACCCCTCCTCGGTCTTCGCCTTCCGCCGGGGGGGTACACCTACCCCCCCCCGGTCTTCGCCGCCGCCTTCCGCCGGGGAGAGAGACACCCACCGATGCTCTCCGCCATGTTCGGCCAGGCCCCCTACCCCAAACAAAGCTCTTTTACATCCGGGGGGGGCCGGCGGAAATGGCGGAGAACAACGGGGGCGTCGCCACTCCTCGGTCTTCTAGCCGTCTTCTGCCGGGGGGGGGAAACACCCACCCATGCTCTCCGCCATGCTCGACTGTGCCCCCACCCCAAAATGAAGCTCTTTTACATCCGGGGGGGCCGGCCGAACACAGCGGAGAACAACGGGGGTGTCGCCCCACCTCGGGCTCCTCCCAGGGCTTCTTTCGCCGTCTTCCGCCGGAGGGCGCCACTCTCCGGGCTTCTCGACGTTGTCTTCCGCCGCGGGGGCCAGGCCTTCTTCTTTGCCGCCCCCTTCGATTTTTTCGGCCTGGACGGGGGTCGCACATCCCATCCAGGACTTGGACGTGGCGGGCTTCTCGTCGCTCTCTTCTGCCGCTGCCCCCTTCACCACGAAGCTCCGTGCTTGTTTGATGAGGGCAGCGGGCTTCCGTCGTCTTCTCCGGGGCGAGGGTCGTACATCCCACCCCGGATTTCGTCGCCGTCTTCTGCCGCTGCCCCCTTCACCACGAAGCTCCGTGCTTGTTTGATGAGGGCAGCGGGCTTCCGTCGCAGTCTTCCGCCGCGGGGTGACACTCGCGGGCTTCTTCTTCCATTCGATGTTGACACGGCGAGGTCCGGCGCTGAAATGCCTTCTGAGCGGCGGGCAAGGACTTATATTGGCATTGGGCGTGGGCGTGGTTATGCCAACATGTGACCTCAACCCATGTGACAGTGATGTGACGTGACATCACTGTCACATGGGTTAAGGTCACATGTTGGCATAACCACGCCCACGCCCAATGCCAATATAAGTCCTTGCCCGCCGCTCAGAAGGCATTTCAGCGCCGGACCTCGCCGTGTCAACATCGAATGGAAGAAGAAGCCCGCGAGTGTCACCCCGCGGCGGAAGACTGCGACGGAAGCCCGCTGCCCTCATCAAACAAGCACGGAGCTTCGTGGTGAAGGGGGCAGCGGCAGAAGACGGCGACGAAATCCGGGGTGGGATGTACGACCCTCGCCCCGGAGAAGACGACGGAAGCCCGCTGCCCTCATCAAACAAGCACGGAGCTTCGTGGTGAAGGGGGCAGCGGCAGAAGACGGCGACGAGAAGCCCGCCACGTCCAAGTCCTGGATGGGATGTGCGACCCCCGTCCAGGCCGAAAAAATCGAGGGGGCGGCAAAGAAGAAGGCCTGGCCCCCGCGGCGGAAGACAACGTCGAGAAGCCCGGAGAGTGGCGCCCTCCGGCGGAAGACGGCGAAAGAAGCCCTGGCCCCTAGTAGGAGCCAGGCAGAAGCCGGCGACGAAATCCGGGGTGGGATGTACGACCCTCGCCCCGGAGAAGACGACGGAAGCCCGCTGCCCTCATCAAACAAGCACGGAGCTTCGTGGTGAAGGGGGCAGCGGCAGAAGAGAGCGACGAGAAGCCCGCCACGTCCAAGTCCTGGATGGGATGTACGACCCCCGTCCAGGCAGAAGAATTTGAAGGGGGCGGCGGAAGACCCTCAAAAGTGAAAACGTTCACCAGGTGAATGGGTAGGGGTACGATGTACCCCATACTCATTCACATAGGGTGGGGGCCCGAAATCTGGGGGCCACCTTATTAAACGGGGCTCCCAGATTCTGATTGGCTCCCGCCCGCATACCCCGACAACCAATGGCTAGGGTTGTCGGGAAGAGGCTCTTGTCCCGATCGACATGGGGACAAGAGTGCTTTGGGGTGGGGGGGCAGCGCCCCCCTCCCCCAAAGCACACACTCCCCCATGTCGAGGGCATGTGGTCTGGTACGGCTCAGGAGGGGGGGGGGCCGCTCGCTCGTCCCCACCCCCATTCCTGTCCGGCCAGACTGCATGCCTGGGATGAGGGCTTGGTACGGATCTGGGGGGGAACCCCACGCCGATTTTGGCGTGGGTTAACCCCTCACGTTCCGGACCAAGCCGGAGAGCCTATTGTACCCCTGGGGGGGAAGCCGCGCCGGTTTCACATTTGAAATTTGGCGCGGAGTTCCCCTTCAGTGTCAGCGCAGCCCGAGAACAGCTCGGAGCTTGCCGTGCGCCGCTCCAGGCAGTGCAAACACTGCTACGCCGCCTGGTATTTACCAAGGATTTCCCGGCGTACTGAAGAGGCGCGCGGTGAGCTCCGATTTTTTCCCTCTGCGCATGCCCAGTATGCAAGTGAACCTTCCGAGGTTCTAGCGTACTTTGCAAGGGCACGGGGATCGGGTCCCAAAAGTCACTTTCCCTTTCAAATCGGCCCGCCACACAAGTTGAAACACATGTCACTACACTTCCCCTGCATCACCCCCCTCCCTCCCCTCATAAACTCCCGCCCGAATCCCCGATGTTTACATTACTAAATGCCGCACGCCAGCTCTGTACTGGCGTGCTGTGCGCCCTCTTCTGGGCGCATTAGGCACTTTAGTAAATGAGGAAACACGCTGGCAGCGTGTTTCTTTGGTAAATGTCAAAAACAGGTTTACTCCTGCTTGTGCACCATGAGTCTTGGCGCACAGGCTTGGTAAATCAGCCCCATGGTGTCTCTTTACGTCCGATCTCTCCATAGGAGACAAGCCCCTCCCTGCCCAGTGAGCAGAGAGGGACCTGTCATCCACCGGCTCAGCGGAGATCAATGGAGAGATCTCCCGCTCAGCTGGCGGACCTCTGCAAGTGCATACGCCCCGTGTGGAAGGGGCCTTGAACTAAGCCTTTTTTTTTTCATTTTGGATAGAATAAGGGGGTGTTATAAACCCTGTAAGGTTTATTTTTGCCATTTGTGTCCCATTGGGGAATTATCCCTTTACTTCCTGTCCCATAGGTAACACAGGAAGTGCAAGTGCAATCCTTTTGTCACCAGAACTAGTGTCTCCACTGGAAGATATCCCTTCTATTGCTGTTCTGGGGACAACTCAAAATTCAGGATTTTTTTTTTTTGGTTAATTGCCTTTCTGTGATAATGGATATAGAGGGAGTGAATCTCCACAACAGGGACACAGACAGCAATAAAAACCTGACAGGTGTTCTAATCCCACTCCACGCTATTCACACTTTAGTTATAGTTTAAATCACCATTTTTAGCGCAACTCCATAAAAATGAAAAGAAAAAATCCACCCTTTCAATCGCCACCACGCTGAAAGGGTAGAAGGGTTTTTAAAGATTTTTTTTTATCTTAATAGCTTCCTTTACCTTAATGCAGTGCTGTTTTCATGTCCTCATTGTTCGTTTTTGCTCTCAAGTTGCTGTAATTCGCCTCTGATCTCCACACTTCCTGGTTGTCTGTTTCCTGATAACCACAGTACTGGGAGCTTTCTCTCTGTGGTCACTAATCAAGGAGGTGTGATTACTGTGTGTCTAAAACCCCTCAGCACCAATCAGTTTCGTTTTACAAACCATCACTGCCCTGTATTGGCTCTGTGGCTCTGTACAGCACAGGCAGGAAACAACATGAAAAAACGAAACTAGAAACTGCAGGTACATTATATGATGGATTTTTATCTTTTTTTAATCATTTAAAAAAAGGAATCGGTTAACTATTTTGACTCTATACCCTGTAAACAGTCATTTCAGCAAAAACATTTTTTTTATTTACAATGCAGAACTACTTACCTCCTCCTTAACAGTTTTAGTACCCCGCCAGTACCAGCATCTTTGGGCATTTCCATTGGCCAGCACAGGATGACGTTTGTGTCAGTCATCCTGGCACACAGGGACCTTGTCAGCGATGTAAGCTGAGCTGCACATGCATAGCTCAGTTTACATGCCACAGAAGACTGCTAGCATGTATGCAGGGTGAGTTTTATCCTGCCCCAACTGGGAGGGTTAGCCTTTTACCTTGATGAAGAATTACTATCATCACTGGAGCTGTCCATGCCTTGTCCTTGTCCCCTTCGGGCACAAGCACCACCTGCATCAGATTAAGCTCTTCAAGAAAGAACTGGGCACAAGTACCTATGGCTACCAAATGCCTATCTATCACAAGGTCTAGTACATTACAAAGCGAGGATTACCCCTTTAGCCCAGTTGCAGCGATCTATGGAGCACCACATCACAAGAACATACGGGCGAGTGGCTGAGCCTTCTGGCAACTGAAGGAAGAGAGACGCAAGCTTTACAGTAGAGCTGTGTGGGAGAAGCTCAATGTACCAAAACACATGCAAAGCTTCCAAACAAAAAATGTATGCCTCAAAGCAAAGTTGTACCTGTACATGTTCTACAACACTGGAAGACATATCATGATTTTTTTTTGATGTCACAATGTAGAGTTTAATATTTCCTATCATCTGTGCCCAGTCTTGCCACACAGAGTTAATCCAGCGCTGAGCAATCCTCTTTTATGTTCAGTGAAAATGAACAGCCTTCCAGATAAAACCCTGCCTAGATAAAAAGTCAGTTTTCTCTCTTCTTGCTTTGAGTGAGAGGTTATTAACATATCTAGCTAGGACATGTTTACCATATGTTATGTTTTGTTTATCATAATATGAGGTGATATAACACCATAACACATCCTAGTAATATACAATGAACTTTGGATCACCTCTTGTTATGATAAACATGTCCAAGCTAGATTTGTAAATAACCTGTCACTGAAAGCAATAACAGAGAAACAGACTTTATAATTTGGCAAGTTTTTATCTGGAATTCTGTTCATTTGCACTGAACTTTAAATGAGGACTACTCAGCGCTGGATTAACTCTGTGTGGGAAGACTGGGCACAGATGATAGGAAATCTTATACTCTACATTGTGACACAAAAAAACATCCACTTTAAGCCTGATGGTCCATTCCCGGTCCTTCACTGAGTTCAGGGTATACCCCAATATATCTGCCTGACCCCAACTTCTATGTTTAAGAATTGATAGTTGTGTTGCATATTTTTATTTTGCACATGCCTGTTTGACTTTAACTGTTTACACTGTTCGATGTGATAATAGCCTGCCTGCTTACAGTCTGTTGTAAAATGCCTTCAGTTCTGCTTCAATTGCTCACTTAGTCTAGGGGCAGAGGGATAAGGAGAAATGACTTACCTAATGCATCATTCCAGCAGTCTCCCTCCAGCGTTGCTACTAGCACCTTGCAGTTCCTCTGTAAGTTGTGATTGGCTCCTGTCGCACTCCAGATTCTTACACTATACAGGGTTAATGTCCCTGCATTGTAGGTGATGATGTCAAGGCTCCGCCCACAGACCAGAACTTTGGCTAGAGGAGGAAAACGATGGATCCAGTTGAAGCAAGAAGACAGGTAAGTGATGCAGCCCGTTCTACAATCCCCTAGATAATAGATAAAAAAATATATTATTAATCCTGTATATACACAAAACATATTATAGCAAAAACTCTAAATTTAATGAAGTGTTCGATATGTAAATTATTAAGACCAAAATTGACATCAATATACATACTTACATAGTATACGAGGTTGAAAAAAGACACAAGTCCATCAAGTCCAACCTATGTGTGTGATTATATGTCAGTATAACCTTATATATCCCTGTATGTTGTGTTCGTTCAAGTGCTTATCTAATAGTTTCTTGAAACCATTGATGCCCCCCGCTGAGACCACCGCCTGTGGAAGGAAATTCCACATCCTTGTCGCTCCTACAGTAAAGAACCCTCTACGCAGTTTAAGGTTAAACCTAATTTCAATGAGTGGACATGTGTCTTGTTGAACTCCCTTCCGCAAAAAAAGTTTTATCCCTATTGTGGGGTCACCAGTACAGTATTTGTAAATTTAAATCATATCCACTCTCAAGCGTCTCTTCTCCAGAGAGAATAAGTTCAGTGCTCGCAACCTCTCCTTATAACGAATATCCTCCAGACCCTTTATTACCTTTGTTGTCCTTCTTTGTACTCTCTCCATTTTCAGTACATCCTTCCTGAGGACTGGTGCCCAGAACTGGACAGCATACTCCAGGTGTGGCTGGACCAGAGTCTTGTAGAGTGGAAGAATTATCGTTTTATCTCCACAATATCCAAGTGCTCAAAAGATCAGTGCAAAAAAAGTCCAAAGTGCAAAGATGGAATTTATAACCCCCTGTGCAAACACTATATTTAAAAGGTACTCTCTATGGCAGGGGTGCCCAACCTTTTGAAGAGAGGGGGCCACTTAAGCGACTTGGTAACCGGTCGCAGGTCACAATGAGCAGAGCGGGCGGATGGCAAGTCTGTGTCTGCTCTGTATACGCAGAGCACACATGGACACAGCCCACTATACTCGGATTGGATTGGAGGTAAGACACAAGTCGGTTTACATCTGCCACTCCTTAGAGGTAAATGGAGGATCCAATTGGGTCAGACTGACCGTGTGAAAGGGGCTCAAGGCTGCTTTCACACTGATGCGCTGCAGTTTACCCGCACCGCTGGTGCAACACAGTGTACCTTTTGGCTTTCCTGCATTTTGCAATAGACTTCTATTATATTCTGCAGGTTTGGTGCACTTTCAGAAAGCTCAACAAAGTCTATGGCTCAGTGCAGGTAACCCACAGGTGTGTTGCTCTGCATCTGCGGATCAGTTTGAAAGCAGCCCAGTAACCACTACAGAACAGATATGCGCATATATACACTGTGATTTTAGTAATAAAACTGACCTTTAATAACAGTATTCTATTCTCATCTCAAAGCAGGAGGTCGCAGGCCACATCCGAGGGCTCCGCAGGCCACATGTGGCCTCTGAGCCACTGGTTGGGCACCCCTGCTCTATGGTGACCATTCACCTTCCCTCTTAGGCCGCGTACACACGAGGAGACATGTCTGATGAAAACGGTCCGCGGACCGTTTTCATTGGACATGTCTCCTGGGATATTTTGGTCTGATGTGTGTACACACGATCAGACCAAAATCCCCGCGGACAGACAACGCAGTGACGTGGCGGTGACGTTGACGCCACGACATGCGCAAACAAGGAAGTAAAATGCTTCCACGCATGCGTCGAATCAATTTGATGCATGCGGGGGATTTCGGTCCGCTGGTTAGGCGTACTAATCAGCGGACATGTCCGACGGACAGGTTTCCAGCGGACAAGTTTCTAAGCTCTGCAGACCAGTTTCAGCGGACATGTTCGATCGTGTGTACGTGGCCTTAGATTTATTCTCAGCTTCAATATCTGACCCTTATTACAAAGGTCAGATAACGTGCTCTTTTCATGATTGCTACAAGTCAGGTAACTGTTTTACGGGCAAAAAGCGAGGCGTCACGGACGCGGCATGTAAACACTCCCATCTGCTACACATTGCAGCTTAAGGGGGGCAGTTGATGGGTGTCAAAATCGTGGCTTAACTGCACATTTTTGACACCCCAAATCCTCAAGTCTAAAAAAGGCCTAAGTAATAAAATCAGCTAAAAGGGGTTGTAAAGTAAGAAGGTTTTTTATCTCAATGCATTTTTTGCATTAAGATAAAAAGCCTTCTGTGTGTGTAGAGTCCCCCTCGCCCCTCCTAATACTTACTGGAGCCCCATCTTTGTCCAGCAATGTTCACAAGAGTCTCTGCATCTGAGGCTGTCCCTCCTGATTGGCTGAGACACAACGCCATTGGCTCCCGCTGCTGTCAATCAGTCAGCCAATTAGGAGAGAGGAGGGGGCAGGCCACGGCTCCATGTCTGAATGGACACAGGGAGCTGTGACACAGCTCATGTGCACCCATAGCAAGTTTCTTGCTGTGGAGGCACTCAACAGGAGGCAAAGGGGCCAGAAGCCAGAAGCAGTGAAGAGGGACCCAAGTAAAGGAGGATTCAGAGTCAGACTGCTCTGTACAAATCCATTGCGCAGGACAGGTAAGTACGACATTGTTATTTTTATTAAAACAAAACAAGACTTTATAATCACTTTAAAAACCAAGGGTTTTATTAGGCTGCCTTCACACCTTAGCATTTACAGTGACTGTAATCTGCCCCAAACAAGTTCTTTTTTGAGCTTAAGGCCCCTTTCACACTATTGCGACTTCAAAGTCGCACGATTTTGCCGCAATTTTACCACAACTTCGTGACCGCATTTTTGACGCAATTTCAGTGAATGCCTGTGTAAAGTTGAGGTATATGGACCTCAACTCGCATGGAAGTCAGACCAAAGTAGTATAGGGACGTGAAGTCGCACATATATGAAAGGTTATCATTGGAAATCTTGGGGAACAACTTGTCATGCAACTTTGCAGTTCCAAGTCGCAGGACAAGTCGCACAAGTGTGACAGGGGCTCAAGGCGTTTTTTAGGCTTTTTGCTTCAGGTGACAAAAAACGCTCAGATGTGAACAGGTGCCATTGAAATGAATGGGGTTTTGCTTGTTGTGTGTTTTTCAGGTGTTTTTTTCTGGCGTTTTCCAGGCGTATTATGAGCTAAAAATGCTCAGGTGTGAATGCAGCTTTAACCACTTTAAAACCGCGTACACACGATCGGTCAAACCAATGAGAATGGTCTGATAGACCGTTTTCATCGGTCAAAACCGATCTTGTGTGGGTGGCATGGGTTATTTAACCATCGGTTAAAAAAAAGCCAACTTGTTTTAAATTTAAAATCAACGCATGCTCAGAATCAAATCGACGCATGCTTGGAAGCATTGAACTTCATTTTTTTCAGCACGTCGTTTTGTTTTACGTCACTGCGTTCTGACACAATCGTTTTTTAACCAATGGTGTGTAGGCACGACTGACTATCAGTCAGCTTCATCGGTTAACCGATGAAAACGGTCCATCAGACCGTTCTCATCGGATGGACCGATCGTGTGTACGCGGCATTAGGCCTGTTTCACATGGGCTTCAGCTTGTATAAGAGCAGTGTGAACAGCAAGCTTTTCAATGGAGATTGGAACATCTTTTATACTGAATACTGGTCTCCCTGTTCACGAGACATAGACTCCAATGGTGGTTGGAAAAAGCTAATTTGGAAGAACTGCCCCATTCAGTGGACAGTGAAAGGGCAAAAGGGCCAGTGTATGGAATAGTCATCTCAGGGCGCGAGGTGGTGTCTTTGATATTACAGTAGACCGCAGTCATAGTAACTCTAAAAGGAGACGGTTCCGCTCACGTTCCTTTGGATGCGACCCCCATTTCTCTGAAAGTGATTAGGATGATATTCGTTCGGTCACTTTTTTAGAGGAGGAAAATTCTATCGAGGAGGGAGAGACCCCAACACAGGGAAAAGTGTGCAAACGCGTGCCGTCATCTTGGATCGTCGGAACAGTCCGTTGCCTATTATTTATCAATGTACCTTGACCACGCCTTCATGTGGCTATTGTACATGAACAATATTTTGATGATTTGGAAAGGTGGGGTACAGTGGCTGAAGGAATTCCTGTCTGAACTCAATACTAATGATAAAAATATCAGGCTCACCTACACCTATGATCCCAACTCCTTGCCTTATTCACCACCGCTCATTAAAGGGATCCCAATAGGGCAGTTTCATTTGAATCTGATAAAATGTTCAAGCGAAACTACATATCAATCAGTCAAATTAATTGTATAAAAGATTTAGGCAACAAGGCTATTCCCACAAAACATTAAATATGCACGTAGGTAAGCCTCTTCAACTGAATGTAGGGACCTCCTTGTCCCTAAATAGATACAAGACTCTCATTCCCAAATCACAATATTCCAACCGTCTCCTGTACATATAATCACTCACTATGGGGTCCAATAGGAGGAAGTTCGGTCAATTCGGACCAAACATTGGTCCATTCTGACAACGTCTCCTTATCGTGGGCGATTATCCAGGAGAGCCAGGAAGATAATCTGGTACATTCTGAATTTACATGCACGCCATCCAAGAGTTGGCTGATGGAAATACCTTCGCCTAAGGGTATGTTTCCCTGTGGTCATTGCCACATTTGCCGCCATGTTGAGAGTACAGATACATTTACTGACATGGAGGGTGAAAGAATTTACCAGATTAAAGGTTTCATTGACTGTGGCACAGAAAAAGTTTTATACATCCTGGAATGCCCTTGTCAAAAGCTCAATGTGGGCAAAACGAAGCGACAGCTACATACGCATATAGGGCCAGATTCAGGTAGATGGGAGCATCTTTGCTCTGGAGTAACGCTTCTCATTTACGTTACGCTGCCGAAATTTTAGGAGCAAGTGCTGTTATTCATGAAGCACTTGCTCCTAAAGTTGCGGCAGCGCATCGCAAATGAGCCGGCGGAATTCAAATTGGGCGGGTACGGGGCGTGTATTATTTAAACTAATCGCGATCCCGCGGCAAACGTACTGCGCATGCGTCGAGTGTCAATGCATCCCAGTGCGCATGCTCCAAATTCTGTCAGTGAACGTCAATGACGTCACATCCCCATTCATGAAAGTTTTACGCAAGCGACGCGATTTTTATTTTTTCCGACGCGATGACGACGCCTATACTTAACATAGGATACTCCACTAGGGGGCTGCTTTATCTTTACGCCGCGTATCGCTTACGGAAACGTCGGAAAGTCACTGCGTCGCGCCCGAATACGATCGTGAATTGCCGATTCCCGCTGATTAACATATTTTTTCAGCGTAAATCAGCGGGAACGCCACCGGCGCCATTTTTAAATTAAAGTTGCGATGCGATGGCGAAATTCAATTGCGCCGATCGCATCGGAACTCCAACCCGGCGTTTCTTGTTTTCTGGTTACAGAAAACAGAAACGCCGGCTTAAAGTGACAGTTAGGCTGGAGTATCACAGATACTCCAGCCTAACTCTACCTGCATCTGGCCCATAGTGGAACGCCTTTGTAGCATTAGAAATTAAAAAAAGTAAGGATAAAGATAATCCAAAGTGGGGTCCCATAGCACAGCACTTTTGAGAGGTTTCATAAATCCTCTATCGAGGGATTAAAAGTAAAACTATTTTTTGCCTTATCTTTACCTAAACGCAGAGGTGACTACTGCGAAAAGAAAAGGAATGGATATTTAGTTCGCAAACTATGATCCCAAAGGGGTTAAATACTAAATTAAGCTTACAACCTTTTCTATGATCTTTTTTTCTTGCTTAGGAGAAGTATACAATCTTCATTTCTCCTATATTATCATAGGCATGCTGGTACTTGATCAATTTGCATTTTAATACCCACTAATAGGCCTCGTACACACGATGAGATATGTCCGCTCAAAGTTGTCCGACGGACAGTTTAGAGCGGACATGTCTCATCGGATTTCGGTCCGATGGCGTGTACACACCATCGGATCAAAATCCCCGCCGGCAGACAGCGTGGTGACGCGGCGGTGACGTTGACGCCGCCACGTCACCGCACCAGGAAGTAAACACTTCCGCGCGCATGCGTCGGATCCATTCACAGGATACGACGCATGTGCGGGAGGATATGTCCGCTGGTTTCCCGTACTAACCAGCGGACATATCCGACGGACAGGTTTGTAGCGGACAAATTTCAAAGCATGATTTGAAATTTGTCCGATGGACAAATCTGTCCGCTAGCCCGTACACACGATCGGATTTGTCTGCTGAAACGGTCCATCGGACCGTTTTCAGCGGACAAATTCGATCGTGTGTACGCGGCCTAAGATATATTCTTTATCCTAACCCATTAAAAATAATGTTTATGATCTATTACCTCTCTATGCTTTAAAAAAAAAAAAATTCCATCTACTTTCAATCCTCTATTACCTTATACTTAATGATAGGTGTGTTTCGAATGAAGGTTTTCTACTTTTCAACTGCCCAGACAAAAATGCATAATATCATTATTTTTATTCTTAGCCCCTTGAAATGTAACCACACTGTTTTGATACAGTCAGTAACTTTGAACTATATGCTGGTATGCTGGATTATCCTCTTCACAGCTGACTGTATTATCTCACTGATTTTCAGGACTGACATTTCCGTTTTTCCTACCGTGACACCACTACTTCCTCTATACCTAGGAGATTCCTGTTTTTGTGGTATATCCATACCTGTTGTCACTGGAGGCTGATTTTAGACTTTCAACACTGAGTCTAATACCTACCACTCCCCCACATGTGTGCTGAGTGTCTGTATGTGTGCAAGTGAGCTTGGGTTGCTATGTTTTTCACTTTTATTGTGACAACGTTGTCATAATTTTTTAATATTGCTGAAGGTTTTATTGTTATTGTGGCTAATAGCCATACTTAAATTGGATTTATTAGATTTGTGTCTCTTTTTTTTATTATTATCATTTATATCAGGAAGCCGGTCTTAAAGGACACATACAGAGTAAGTAGACAGAGTAAGAAACACATACAGAGTAAGAAAACATCACACTAGAATACAAATCAAGGCACTTGTGTACAACATATAGGGTATCTTGAACAGCGTTTACAGAAAAATATTTGCGGTACCTATACACTTGGGTGCTTGAAAAAACGGCAGGGGGAGTGATGCGTAACATCCTAAGCATTGGGGCCTATAATGATAGAACATGCATCCGCCAGTCCGGTAACTCCCCACTGCACCGTTGTTCAAGTCAGTACAGTGTGGCCCGAGGGGTCCGGCACCCCGTGTTTTTCCAGAGTAGGTAACAGGTTCAGAGGGAAAAAGATAGGTAGAGGAGTGTGCCCGGGGGCACATGAAGGTCAGTAGATGAAGGAGAAAAAAGAGAAAGAGAAAGAAAGAAAGAATGGGGCCACAAAGGAGACAAAGAAAAGAGGGGGGGGGGAAGACTTGCGAGCTTGTGTCTCTTTTATATTAATAAACTTTGTATCTATGCCACTGTGAGTTCTATCTTGAAGCCCCTTTACAAGCCTGCTTGGCTTGTTTTCTTTTCTTTGCATACAGTAAAACCTTGGTTTGAGAGTGACTTGGTTTGAGAGCGTTTTGCAAGACAATCAAAATGTTTTAATACATTTTGCCTTGATATACAAGCGATGTTTTAATATAAGAGTAGCGTCATGTCACAACTGAGTATAAAAAAGAAGAGAGGAGCCTCTAAGTGTAGCAATATGGTTACATTTAATAAAGGTAAAACATTTAGCAACTTATTGCTACACCTAGAGGTGCCTCTCTTCTTTTTTATACTCAGTTGTGACATGACGCTACTCTTATATCAAAAAAATGCTTTGATATACAAGTGTTTTGGAATACAAGCATGTTCCTGGACCGAATTATGCTCGCAAACCAAGGTTTTACTGTATTCTATTTGGCTTTGGGAACCCAATCTACTAGGTTGATTCGGTAAAATATATACGATTTAAACTTTCAGTGTTGATATTCTCCCTATTTTATCATGTAAATTTGAGTCATCTCAGGGTACCTGAAACTTCCGCACAACTAAAATAATTTAAAATGTGTTGGACAGTAAGGCAGCTCATTAGGCTCTTATAGCAGTTAGCAAAACATCAAGGGCAAGTCAATCTTGCTACATATGGACAACACAATGGCTGTCTTTTACTTAAAGAGACGGGGGTATTTGCAGGCGGATGCTTTTGATGGAAGTTGCTACTATAATGAAATTTGCCCAAGCCAATCTTCTGCATTTATAGGCAATATACATTCTGGGACAATGGACAAGATTTGTCCAGGATGCGCATGGTCAATGAATGGTCCCTTCTGCCAGAAACATTTAAAGGGGCGATGTCGCAAGCTACACTTTCTTGCTGGAGATCTTTTTGCATAGCCAACTAAAGTGAAACTGGTGAGATTTTGTTTAAGATTTGCATGCCCACAAGCAGTGTCAGATGCTTTGAAGATGAGGTGGATCTTGCCCAATTCTGCTGTTTTTTTTAAAGCGGAGGTTCACCCAAAAATCAACTTTCTGACATTAGATCCAGCATACTGCTAACATCTGCAGTATGCTGTTTTTTTTTTTTTGTACTTATCGTTTTATGACCTGTTGTTATCCGACTCCGAGCGGAGAATCCTGCGGGGGGGAATGGGCGTTCCTAAGCCAAGAGGAGTTGATTGATGAGCTTCTAAGGCATGTCACGCCTTCCGAAAATAACCAAAGTGACACTCGGGCATTTTCAGAAGGCGTGACATGCCTTAGCAGCCCGTCAATCAAAAAAAAAAAAAAAACCCCAGCATACTGCAGATGTTAGCAGTATGCTGGATCTAATGTCAGAAAGTTGATTTTTGGGTAAACCTCCTTTTAAGTTCTTGAAAAAACTAATGGGGGAAGAAAGCACTGGTCTTGGCAATAATACCCAATTTGCTGAGGTGGCCATGGTATCCGCAAGGCATCAGGAGCCTGGCCTTACCAATCCCTCAAAAATCCTGAACCAGGGTCCCAACTGTCATACTGCTATGGAGTAACATCATAAAATATTGAAGGGCAGAGGTTGCTATGCTTAGGCTGTTTAGTCAAGATGGTTTACATACAGGCAAAACTCAAAAAATTTGAATATTGTGCATAAGTTCATTTATTTCACTATCACAACTTAAAAGGTGAAACTAATATATGAGATAGACTTATTACATGCAAAGCAAGATAGTTCAAGCCATGATTTGTCATAATTGTGATGATTATGGTTTACAGCTCATGAAAATCCCAAATCCACAATCTCAGAAAATTAGATTATTACATGCAATCAATAAAACAAGGATTGTACATAGAACAATATCGGACCTCTGAAAAGTATAAGCATGCATATGTACTCAGTACTTGGTTTGGGCCCATTTTGCAGCAACTACTGCCTCAATGCGGCATGGCATGGAACCTATAAGCCTGTGGCACTGCTGAGGTGTTATGAAAGACCATGGAAGAAAAAAGCTGCGCAACTAATAAGAACACTATAATAATAATAGTACAAAATATAGCACAAATGATAGTCCCATATATGAAATAAATGTCCCGTGTTACAAGTGATGTATAGAACAATTGAAAGTCTATTATTCAGGCACGGAACACAAAAATGCATCTGATGGTAATTGATAGCAGAACAAATTATTCCTTTTCCTTCAAATAGATAGTGACATCAAATGCGAGAACCTCAGAAACAGTGCATGGATAGATAAGACACCTCCACCTTTCAATCACACCGCCCCTTACCAGAGGGGAAGATCCCAACTAGAGATCTTCTGACAGCAGATGGCTTAGTCCCCAGCCAGGGGGTTACGTGGCAGGATATCCAAGAGCCGAGACTTCTCCCACAGTGGACCGGTAATCGGTGTTGAATGAAACCAATATGAAGAAGAAAAAAGCTACATAGTGTGAACCCATATAACAGTTTATTAAAAGATTAAAATCACACTTACAGGAAGGTAGATAAAATTCACATGTGAATATATAGCCGGCCCGGATAGCACAACCCGTTCACTCCGGGACACAGTATGCGGTTAAAAGACGTCAGCACACCGCCACCCTACGCCGTTTCGTCTCAAAAGACTTTGTCCTGGGGCACGAGCGCGTACTGACTCACCGCAATTTATATCTAACAGATACAGATGGTACCGCCCCCATCTGAGCTCCCAGAATCCTTAAAGCTCCAATGGCCATCTTGGATAAGGGATATATCCAATATGTGGGAATAGCTTATCCACTGATATCGTACTAATCTAGCTGCAACTTCTAACACAGCTACATGAGAAAAAAGAAAAGGGAATAAAAGAAAAAGAAACTTATGAGGGAACAAAAGTTTCAGCTACTCACAGTGATTGGCAGATTATGGTATCAACCATTTGGGATCTGGGATCGCTCTTGCAAGTCTGCCCATGTCCCGCTTTGTGGTGCCTCCCTCATCCTAATGTCAGCCTCCATTTACTGTATCTGTAGTAAATACACTGATCACATGACTGGAATGGACCTCCCATGTCAGGTGAACAGTAAACCTATAGGAGCGCGGGAGGGTGTGGGCAAAGTTGCCCACACTTGAGGCGACATGTATACATCGTGCGCGTCCCCGGATTATGACGCGCACGATCGTAAACATGATGTGATTGGGCGGACGTAAATACGTCCGCCCACCAATGTCAGCCTCATCCCAGGTAGATACGCCGGCCCACCACCTACGCCCAGGGCATAAATACGCCCAGACATGCGCCCGTCGAGTGCAAAAGTACACCAGCAGATTTTGGTGTAGGTACTTTTGTTTTGAGCCATGTCTGTCTAGGAAGTAGAGGAGGAAGAAGAACTTTTCAATGCAGGAAAAGGCGATTGTGATATCGGCCATGTCCAGGTATGACGTGTACCTCCATGGGGCAGAGAGTGCCATGACCAGCAGGGCCAGGAAAGAGGAGATCCTGCAAGAGATCACCACGCAGGTCAATGCCCTTGGTCATGAGGTAAGGACCTCAAAGGACATTTTAAAAAGATTAATGACCTGCGTCATCTGGTCAGAGAGAAGCTGGGCAAGATGAGGAGGCATGCCAGGGGCACTTGAGGTGGGCCAGCCACTGATATTAGGCTCACTCCTGATGAGAAGGTGGTTGCCAGGTGTCTTCAGAGGGAGCAAGTCGAGGGCCTGGAGGGCTATGACTCCATTGACCAGGCCTTGAGGACAGGTAAGTGTGTGTTTTATTTCCTATCTGGTGTGTAGCATGTGAGGGGTGGAAGGGAACATGTGACAAGTGTGTGGGTCCACCAACATGTGAATGCTTTGTGTCATCCACAGATGTGCAGGAGGGAGCGGGGCCATCATCTGCTGGACAACCCATGCCATCCCAGGAGGAGAGTGCCCACACCTCACCTCTAGAGGAAGTTGAGGAGGAGCAAGTGGACATTGAGAAAGATGTCTACCTCCAGGAGGAGTTCCTCATCCCTGGACCCTCCCAAACCTCCTCCCCCATCAGGGAAAGCCCCTCATCCTCCTCCCCCATCATGGAAAGCCCCTTATCCTCCCCCATCAGGGAAAGCCCCTCAAGGGCCTCCCCCATCAGGGAAAGACCCTCAAGGGCCTCCCCTTACAGTCAGCCCCAAGCCTCTTCTGCCCCCAGGAAGGCTACGCAGAAGACAAGGGGTGTTCCTAAATCCCTCCAGGAAAATCTGACGAGGGAACAGGGCCACCAAACCCGCCATATGGATGCCATAGTCGGGGAGCTGCAGCGTGGGGCAGACAGCCTGCCCTCCTTGGCCCAGATAGCTGACAGCGTGCAGGATGTCAGTGGCAACTGCACTGCTATTGTCACCTGCCTTGGGGAGCTGCAGGCCACAACAGCAGGCCTGGTGGCAGAGGTAAAGGCCAATACTGCTGCCATTGCGGCGGAGGGGAGGCAGACAAGGCGCCACCTGCGGCAGACCACCACCCGCCTGCTGCGAATGCAGACACAGACTAATGCGGTCCTCACCCGCATTCCCCTGGCGTTGGAGGGCAGGCAGTCAGCACCTGCCAGGATTGGCAGACCTGGGGATGATCCTCCTCCAGATGCCCCACCTCCCCACCTGAGGCTCCCCCCAGACAACTCAGGAGCCGGAGCCGTGGCACCATGCCTGGCCCACGTCAGGGCAAATGAGTGCCTTATTTTTTTTTAGGCTCAGGTTTTGAGCTTTTTTCTTTTATTTTATTGCTCAGGTTCTGAGCTTTTTTTCTTTTATTTTATTGCTCAGGTTATGAGCTTTTTGTTTTTCTTTGCTCAGGTTCTGAGCTTTTTTCTTTTATTTTATTGCTCAGGTTCTGAGCTTTTTTCTTTTATTTTATTGCTCAGCTTCTGAGCTTTTTTATTTTCTTTTATTGCTCAGGTTATGAGCTTTTTGTTTTTCTTTGCTCAGGTTCTGAGCTTTTTTCTTTTGTAGTGACTGCACACGATCAGGAGTGCAGGCTACAGTGTGACTGGTGTGTGAGTGTGGGTGGCATTCCTGCCAGTAAGGTGTGTCACCCTGGGTCGTCGGGGAGAGGTTATCCCCACGACCGTGTGAATGTGGTATTAATGGACAGCAACATCATTGGGACCTTGGCGTGGCATTGCTGCTCCCAAGTCCCGTGCGGTAGACTTGGGATAATCCAATGTGAGGTGGATGTGGTGTGTGTGAGCTAGGGACCACAGTGGTGTGGATGCGTGCATTGTCCGTGTGCCATGATGAATGTGTGTGTGTTTAACGTGCAAAGATACGTTCCACAAGGCAACTCCTGACTGCTGTTCCTTCAGCAGATGGGGTAGCCTCGGTTAGGGGGGGACTGTGTGGGTCGGGGGTCAGGTCATCACATATGTCAATCTCCAGGCCCTTTCTGATGGCGTAGTTGTGCAGCACGCAACATGCACCGATGATCTAGCACACAAAGTTTGGGGAATACAAAAGGGTCCACCCGGACTTATCCAGGCATCGGAAACGGGACTTCAGGATGCCAAATGTGCGCTCCACCACTGCACTGGTGCGTATGTGTGCAGCATTGTATCTTCTCTCTCCTCTGGTTTGGGGATCCCGGTATTGAGTCAGCTGATGGGGCCCAAGTGCATATGCCGAGTCACCTGGAAGGGAAAAGACAGGAGGATGTTAGCCATGCATGTGCCCCTCGTGATGTCTGCATCATAGGGTCGGACAGTCATGCCTGACACCCATGTCACTCGCCAACCAGCCAGCTGTCCCTGTACATGTTCTGTTCAAATTCTGTTGGGATGTTGCTTTGACGGTATATGTAGCTGTTGTGGCTGGCCCCGCGGTGTTTGGCACGGACGTGCCATATGAGGCATTGGGCATCGGCTATCATCTGTACGTTGATGAAAAGGCCACTGCTTACGATTGCGGTATATGTGCTCTGTGGCACGGGGGGCGGTAGTGCCACATGTGTGCAATCAATGGCCCCGACGGTGCGTGGGAATCCTGCAATTCTGTAGAAATCCTGCATTGCCTTCTGCCGCAGTTGCTCATGGGTGGGTTTGATGATGTGGTGGGACATGCGTGTGAGGTTTGCGGGGACAACCTGGTGCACACATCTGCTCATGGTGGATTGTGACATCCCAGACACGACTCCACTTGTACGTTGGAAAGATCCACTCGCAAGGAAATGGAGTGTTGCCAGTACCTTGACCAGTGGCTGCACTGCATGTCAGCGCCGTGTCTGGCTGGTGATTTCATCATGCAGGGCTGTGGCTAATTCCAGGATGGCATCAGGGCTGAATCTGAAGATGCGATACACCTCCGAATCACCCATGCCAAAGACGTTTATGCGCGTTCGGTATATCCTCTCCTGTGCCCTCCTACGCGCCTGTGGACCATGGCTGCCCCTGGCATGTTGGCATACAGATGTGTTGTCCTGCAAGTGTGGTTGCTCAGCTCGTCCGTAACAATGCTGCTGCAGCTGCTCTCCAGCTGACCTGTGCACGTCTGTTACACCTGCTTTAGGTAGCCTGCGGCAGGCGCACGTACGCTCGTGAATCGCCGTATCTTCCTCATTTGCATATTTGAATATGAAATCAATGGGAGCGCCAGATGCGTCCAGCGTAAATATGCGCCCACGATACGCCGGCGTAGGAAAGTTACGTCGGTCGGAAGAAGCCTATTTTTAGGCGTATCTAGTTCTGTGGGTACGGTGCACAGATACGACGGCGCATATTTACACTTACGCGGCGTATCTCGAGATAAGTCTGTGTAAGTCCTACGTGAATCCGGGCCTTTGATCCTAGAATATTGCACCTTTTCACAATATTCTAATTTTCTGAGATTGTGAATTTAAAGTTTTCATGAGCTGTAAGCTATAATCATCACAATTTTGACAAATCATGGCTTGAACTATCTTGCTTTGCATGTAATGAGCCTATCTCATATATTAGTTTCACCTTTTAAGTTACATTAGTGAAATAAAGGAACTTTTGCACGATATTAAAAATTTTCGAGTTTCACCTGTAAGTATTTTGGCATGTGCTGTTTGCAAAGGTCTAGCAAATGAAGTGGGCTTGAGATTTATTAAGGAGAAGTACAATGTAGTTTGTAGGAATAAGAGAGCACATGTTTCACTGCGCCAGAGAACTGGTGTTAGTGTTCAAGTGTATAAACCATGGGTCACTCGAAGAGACGGGTGTTAGGTTGCGATATGACAATTGAAAGCTCTGTAGGGGGGCCTAAGGAAGGGAATTCAGTGTTAAGAACTATTTGGTCAACCAAGCAGAGTCTGGATGGACTTTGGGGCACAAAGTTTGTTCCTGAGTAGCAGGGGATTAAATGCCTTATCTTCAAGGTCGGGAGGGAACTATGAGTTGTCCATGTACTGTGTACAGTAGCGTTTTTTTCTAAAGGTGAAAATAAGGGGGAGCAGAGATAAGATGAACGATTTTTTGTAATCATTTGGTAACTCAATAACCAGATATTTAATATGGCAAGAAGCCCACTTAAAGACAAGATTTGTCTTGAACCTGAACATATTCGATGCTGTAGGATCAAATTGAATGCCTCTTTTGGCAATAAATATGGAAGATGGGTCACTGCACTGTAGGGAATAAATTCAGCCTTTATATTAATAATAGGAACACCCAGGTTACTCAAGAAAAAAATGTGCATAAGCTGAGATTTCGTGATGGTTGGTACCTACACATAGCTACTTACTGCGATTGCCAGCCATAGATGGGGGCGGTGGATACGTTTTTGTTTCACCTGTGGTGTTTATATTGGTCCAGCAGTGCACCAACACCTTTGCAGCCATTGTGCTATATGCTGGGTGCTTGGTGTGCTTCTGTACCTTTAAGGAGGGGTGGCTCCCCTTCAGTCCACCTGCCCCTATCTATCCATTAAAATGCATGTGCCTCCATTGTGAGGACACTCACTGTTAGTGTTAGGACCACAGAATTATGGGGTGCCTTGGCGCGGCTCTGTGGCTCACGCATGCGTTTGCAAATGCGTGCGGACAAAACCCCTGTTTTTAACGCACATTTTTAGACAGGTTAATTGGTTGTTCTGCTAGCTGGTCGGTAAGTAGGCTTGGTTATTCCCTGGGCATTCCCCAGGTTCTTGTTGGTACCTACACATATCCATGTTTTGTTGGGTTTTCAACCATAAAAACAGTTCCAAAGTCAGAAGTAAAATAAGAGGATGAAGGGCATACTGTACTTGATGTGTGCCATTTCTGATATGAAAAGACATTGAGCGGATTTCACCCGGAGCTCACCCTGACTTTGGTGGATGGAGGTGAATAAGGAGCTAATCCAGGCACTCATATGTGGTCCCAGACTGATGTCCTCTAGGATGAGATGGATGAAAAGCCAGTCTACTCTATCAAAGGCCTTTTTGGCATCAGTTGAGCGTATAAAAGCTGGGTCTGCCATCGATAGGGTCATATGGATATGATTGATCTCTCAAATAGTACCATCTTGGGCTTATGTAGTAGGTCAACAATAAGAAGGAAGAAAAAGTCTACCATTTGAACAGTGTTTAGGATCCTTCCTGTCTTTGGGGATAACAGAGATGTGGTCCGCCAGGGTGGCAGCAGGTGAAGACGGTTGTTGTTCAACCAAACTGAATGCAGCCACAAAATGAGGTGTCAGTTGAGTTTGGAACTGTTTGTAATAGTTAAGGCTGAATTCTTCAGGACTTGAGACCCTACCTGATTTTGTTTGATGGCCAAAGCCAACGTGAATGCAGTAATTGGCTTTTCCAGACTAGATGTGTATGAAGTCAGGGAAAGTATTCCCAATTGCACATGGTATATTCTTTGTTCTTCATGCATTAGGGCAGGGGTAGGCAACCTTAAAGAGGTGGAAATCTACCTGAACAACATTGGAGTTTACCAGCAGCCAAAAGGTGTACACATACCACAGCAGGAATTAAACCCCCTGTTGCTTTCGGTGTGTGTTTAAGTAAATGGAGCCACTCTGCAAGCACAATCGCAGCTGCATGCTTCTGCGGGGTCCAAGGGGTTACAGCAGGTGGTGAGAAAACAACACAACATTGCCTGCTTTTGTTTGCTGTACTGCACAAGGTTGCAGGGCACTTGCAATGTGGCCTTATTCAGTTGAATGGGTCATCCTTAGCAAATGCTACATCCACTATCCATGACAGGGTGTATAACTCTTGCTGCAGCTGCGACATGTGTACACCACTGCCTATTGCAGCTAAAGGAGGTGCAGTTGGGGCAGGGATGTTGCAGTTTTACCACCAACGCCCCCCCTCCCCCCCCCCCCCCGAAAACTGCAAATGTAAAATTAACCCTGTAACGGTCAGGGGTTAACACCGTTTACAATATTCACTCCACCAACCCACGACAGCTTATCTGACACTCCGACAATCCAGCAGACACAACCCATTCCATTCCCCAGAATAACAAGACACACAGCTCTGTTCTCTGCTCAAACGAATGAATACTTTATTGGTAAAACTCAGGCTTTATACAGTAGAAACTAAGAGTGGACAATGAATCAACTCCACCCACAACATGACACACGGAGCTTCAATACACATTCTTTTAGATAATGCCATTCAGATAATCCACATGAGTTAATCATTCCCCAGACGTCCTGACTCCGCAACAAGCTGTTCTCACCTGCTACACAATATACATTCTTTTGTAGACATAATAGACATGCTAATCCACTACACCTGAAAGGTCAGACATATCTCATCAATAAAACTTTCACACAATACAGTGTAATTAGCATCACACAATAGACAATGAAATATCTTAGGAGCCCGACTCAATTAATACCTCAAAAGTATGTGTCCCCACATTGAACGAGTCACTCTCTTATTGACCTGTTGGGGTCAGAATAAACAACTTGTAATTTTAAGATATCCTGTAATACATGAATTATCGTTACTGTCCCATCTCATGTAATCCGAGATATCATTTCTCAGTCATCCTATGCCCCTATGGGACATAGGATGACCCTAGACATAAGAGTCATTGGTGAAGCTGGCACAGGAGTACCCCGCATCCTTTAAAATCTCTGGCTTCCACGGGCCATACCATTACAAACCCTTACTGTTCTGAGCCCCCTAAAAAGCTGCTTTCACACTGATGTTCTGCGGTTTACCTGCACCACAGGTGCAGTGCATTCGCGACTTACCTGGATTAGCTGTGCTTTGCCATAGACTTCTATTCTATTATACTTTCTGAAAGCGCACCAAATCTCCTGCATTCAGAAAGTGTACAAAACCCACAAGATCTAATAGACGTCTATGGCTAAGCACAGCAAACTTGCAGCAAAGCTGCAGGTGCACTGCACCGGACTTGCGGTGTGGGTAAACTGCAGCACATCAGTATGAAAGCAGCGCTATACTATTATGCCCAGTCTATTGCTTCACACTGACCTTCTTTCTTGCTGCTGGCACCACTCTGGAGACCGCTAGTCGAGATAAGAGGTGGAGTGCAGTAGGTATCACTCCACATGGAACAAGAGCCAGCACTACAGAGGAGGCATCAGCTTATGCGGCTCTTGCTCCCTACTACAACTCCAACTTTACAAGTAAATCCTCTGCATTGCACTCTGTTTGATGCTCTGGGATGGCAGGTCTGCAAGCCCAGACTGTGATCTACCAGTCACCTGGCCACGATCTACAGGTTGCTGACCACTGCATTAGGCTTTAAAAGTGTGTGTGGTTAGGTGTCAGGTTGTAAAGCTTAGCTTAATAAGTTTTATAAGTTGCCACAATTTTCACTGTTAGAGGAGTCTTGATACCATTGTATGTGGTGATAGCGGAGATAAGTTTTCACTCTCTGCCCTTAAAGGACATGGCTAAGGATTTACATTTATAGAAGATGTGCCTGTACCCAATCACAGTGGCCTTCACACCTTGGAAGCAGAGCTCTTTTAGTTAAGGTTTATTTATTTCTGTAGAAGTGTCAGGAGTCTGCTGTTAATAATGAAGGGTTTCCAAATGGTTATTTTGGGACAAATGTCAGAAATGTATTGGCCGCTTTGGTTCTTAAGGCACAAACCATTTTAAATAAATACCTCTCTCAGATAGGGCTTGTGAACTTCCCAAACAATATGCAGGGGTAAGGAGGCAGCTTGCATTAGTACTGTAGTATTATCAGTCAAGTATATGTTTAGGGATACTGTAGGTCCGCTTCCACATCTGGATCTTGTAGGGGTCCTTTTACATGGGTATTGTCATGACCTTGCAGTAATACTTTCATGACCTGTCTGTCTCTTACCTTGTCTGTGTATCAGCCTTAGGGCTTGCCTTCTCACACCTGCATGGTTAAGTAATCTTCCCTCAGTGTTGCTCCACCCTAGCCTCAATAGGAACCACAATTTAACACTGTGTTCTCCAAGCCTGCCTTGCAGTGCAATATTGTATGTTTGGTTTCCTGTTTCTTGCTTACGGTGTGCTCTATGTTTGTTTCTGTTACCGATCTTGGCGTGTTCCTGACCATCCCCGCTTGCTTGTGACCCTGACTTTTGGCGCGTTCTCCACTATCCCTGCTTGTGACCCTTGACCTTTAGCTTGTTCACTGTTTATCCTTGTCTGCTTGTCACCCCGACCTTTAGCTTATCCTCCTATAGCCTACTGTGAGCGTGAGCTGGGAGACCCTAGGGGCCGCGACCTGGAGTCAGCTGCAGCAAAGTCCATCCTCACCACTAGAGGCTCTGGCGAACACCTTCTGGCTCTTAGACTCTGCACCCTGGGGAATCTCATGTTCTAGCTCCCTGTGGGATCCATCTTGGCGCCCCAGTGCACCTGCTTTCCTGCACCACCCAGGGTTCCAACCGCAGCAGTCAGCCGTAGGGTCCACTATCATAGCGGTGCACTCCTGACCCAAGAGTGTGCATCTGTCATCTGGCCTCAGGTGACCTGACAGGCATCCTCAGTTCTGTAATTACTAAGAAAAATTGATGAATACAAAATCAGGTTTAATCTGTTTACATCACTTCAGTTCAGTTTACATATGTTTTTGCCTTTGTTTTTATTTTTTAGTTGTTGCAGAAACCAATCATAGGTGACAACAAAAAATGTTTAAATACTTAAATATCTCTCACACCCTGTAATGTAAAATGAGGGTGAGTGGGATATTCTCTCGTTCTGGGGCGACCGCAGCGATCGCGCCGTGTTCCTAGGACATGGCACGACCCATATCTGGGTAAAGAGCCGATGACAAGAAAATGCCAATCAGGTTTCAATATTCCTGTTTGCAAAGTTGAAAACTAAACAGGAACTCCAACTGTTTGCTATATTGGCACACTGAGATGCTGAACCAGCTGCCGATCAAGCATCTGCATGGACCCAAAAATAAGTTCAGGATCCTTACAGAGCCTGGAGTGGCTTTATAATGTCAGATGGCTTTAGCCCAGCTTTTTTCAAACAGGGAGCCCAGGCACCTTGTCTTGAGGTTTCTCAGGGGTGCCTTGGCAATATGCCTAAAAATTAAAAAAAAAAAAGGTATAACAGCCAGAAATGGCCTTCCTTTTTTAACAGAAAATAAGCTTTCCTTATAGTTACACAAAGCCACAGGTTTTCATTGTGCACCATTATGACCATCTACCAGCCGACCTCCTAATGACCAATGACATCATCAGTTGTTAAGGAGGATGTTATTCGCCTGCTTAGCATCATTGTTTGTCCCTTGCCTCTCTACATCAGTGCTGGGGAAATACTGAGGAGGAAGAGAAACATTGGAATACTAATCAGTACCAGTTTGCAAAAATGTATTTGCTTTGGAGGATTAAATCACCTCTAACGTTTCGGTGTCCTACGTGTCTAAAACTATTATGCCGCATACACACGATCGGACATTCCAACAACAAAACTGTGTGTTTTTTTCCAACAGAATGTTGGCTCAAACTTGTCTTGCATACACATGGTCACACAAATGTTGTCGAAATTCCGATCGTCAACACGTACGACGAGCCGTGAAAAATGAAGTTAAATAGGCAGTGCGGCTCTTCTGCTTAATTCTGAGCATGCATGGATTTTTGTGCGTCAGAATTGGCTACACACAATCGGAATTTCTGACAAGAACTTTGGTTGTCGGAAAAATTGAGAACCAGCTCTCAAATATTTGTTGTCGGAAAATCCGAAAGCAAATGTCGGATGTGTACTCGGCATTAGAATAGTTGAAAAAAAAAATCAATTATATTTAAACTTTATTGTTTTACAACATACAATCTTAAAAGACAAATGTTCACTACCACTAAGTTCTCTGTATATTTGTTTGTTCTTTTGAAGTCCATCCACTTTTCCCATATCCACTGGAACATTTCGGTCTGATTTTCTTCTCTACTATTTAACACCTTCCCTACCGAGTCATTGTAAAATGACGTCGGCGGGGATATCCTCCATCCCTCTGGGTGGCCATCATATGACGTTCTGAGCTTCCCGGGCAGCTAAAAACTTGTCAAAAGTGTCTGATATGTCCGCTGCAATGTCACAGTCACAATATAAATTGCAGATCGCCACCATTACTAGTAAAAAAAAAAATGCTATAAATCTATCCATTATTTTGCAGAGCCTATAACTTTAGCGCAAAACAACCAATAAACGCTTATTGCGATTATTTTTTTTACCAAAAATATGTAGAAGACTATGTATCGGTCTAAACTGAGGGAAAAAAAGTTAATTTTTTTTTTGATATTTATTAAATCAAAAAGTAAAAAAAAAATGTTTTTTTTTTTTTTTTTTTTCAAATTGTTGCTCTTTTTATTTATAGCGCAAAAAATAAAAACTGCCCCGTATTGAAGCGGTTAAAACTTCCATACTAAATATATAGTAAATTCTTTTAAACCATTCCCTTACTGTAGGTTTTTCTAGATCCAACCACTTTTTTGGAATTACTCCTTTTGCTGCATTTAATAGATATGGTACTAGTATGTTTTTGTACTGTTTCATTGTTTTATTTGTATTATGAAATAAGCAACTCCATGGGTCGTCTCTTACCTCCTCTTTAGTGATCTCCTGTATATATTGCCACACTTCCTGCCAGTACTCCCTAACCTTAGAGCATTCCCACCAAATGTGTGTCATAGTGCCCTGCGAGTTATAGACCCTCCAACACATTGGGGATTTCCCTGCCTGATATTTATATGCTTTGACTGGAGAAATATATAATCTGGCAAGGCATTTATAATTTATTTACAGTATATGCTATTGATATCCACTGAATAACTATATACCGCTCTTAGGGCCAGATTCCCGTAGAATTGCCGCTGGCGTAGCGTAAGCCATTTACACTACGCCACCGCAATTTAACAGAGCAAGTGCCGTATTCCCAAAGCACTTGCTCCGTAAATTGCGGCGGCGTAGTGTAAATGGCTCTACGTATCCCCGCGTAATTCAAAGGGGGCGGCTTGTATTTAAATTAAGCGCGCCCCCGCGTCGATCGAACTGCGCATGCGCCGGCCTCAAAAATAGCCCAGTGCGCATGCTCCAGCTCACGTCAGAAAAAGTGAATGAAACCGACGTGAGCGTCGTTTACGTAAATCTCTATTCGCGAACGACTTAGTAAAACAACGTAACCGACGCTGACCTGACGCCATACTTAACATGGCATACGACGGAACTTCGTAAGGTTACCCCTCATATAGCAGGGGTAGCCTTACGCGTAAGGAAACAACGTAAACTATGACGGGGCGGCGTAAAAACGTTCGGGAATAGTCGGATTAGGCTCATTTGCATAGGCAAATGAGAAATCAACGTACAGGCCACCTAGCGGCCAGCGATGTCATTACATCTCCGATCCGACGGTGTAATTGTTTTTACATCTGTCGGATCTTCACTGTATCTATGCGTAAGTGATTCTAGGAATCACACGCATAGATACCCAGTAAAAAAAAGAGAGATACGACGGGGTTTCCTACGAAACGCCGGCGTATCTCTTTTGAGAATCTGGCCCTTAGTATTTTGTTTAAGGCCCCATGCAAACACTAAACACACGTTTTTAAAGGCTAAGGCTGCATTCACACATAAGCGTAGGCGATTTGCGGCGTTTTTTACCACGATTTGCCGCCACAAATTGCGGCGGTTTTTACCGCGATTTGTCGTGACAAAACGCAGCGTTTTTTAACCGCGGTTCTGTACAGGTCATTGGCACCAATGAAAAAAGCACAAGCCGCCCGATTCGAGCAAAAAAAGGGTCCGGGACTTGTTTGAAATTCAGGCATTCGACGTTCGAAAATAATGTTATTTTCCCCCTCTAGCGTCTTTGAGCGTCGCGCTTCAGGTGGCAAAACGCTCAGGTGTGAATGCAGCCTAAAACCGGCGTTTAAAAATAGGATTTTTTATGACAGCTTACCTGTAAAATCCTTTTCTTGGAGTACATCACGGGACACAGAGCGGCAATCCATTACTATGTGGGTTATAGAGTCTACCTTCAGGTGTGGACACTGGTGTAATTAACTACACAGGAAGTTCCCTCCCTATATAACCCCTCCCATACTGGGAGCTCCTCAGTTTTTGTAGCAAAGCAATAAGTGTCCCAATATCCCCAAACAAGAGGGGCGGGAGCTCTGTGTCCCGTGATGTACTCCAAGAAAAGGATTTTACAGGTAAGCTGTCATAAAAAAATCTATTTTCTTTATCGTTCATCACGGGACACAGAGCGGCAAATCCATTACTATGTGGGATGTCCGAAGCAATGCTTACTGAGGGGAGGGAGACACAAAACAACGCAGGCCGCCATCAGATGTGAGATCTATAATGCTGCATGCTGCATACTGCGCCAAAAAGCTGCATCCTTTTGCCCTCCTATGTACATCTGAACAAGAATCAGTGAACTAAGCACAGACGCCAAGTTGCAGCCCTGAAAATCTGCGTCATAATGGCTCGGTAAAGCATCGCGCATATAGCGCTTTACTATCCTGGTACGGAGCACCCCCCCCAAGAAACAGGGGGGAGTCCCACTTCTCCGAACCACAAGCCTGAATAATACCCTGATGAATCAATCTTGAAAACAGTTGATTTTAGGCGCTGCCTGCCCCTTCCTGAGGCCTCCTGGTAGCGCAACAACAACATCAGCTTTCCGTATCCGAGCAGCCGCTTCAGATAGGCCTTGACCCTTCTACTCCAAAGGAGAGAGAGTGTAACCATTTTAATAGCTGAACTGAACACTGCCTGCCCACATCTAGGGTTCTCTGGCAGCACAAAAAACTTCAGCTTTCTATATCTGAACCTTCAGATAGATATTTAACTGCTCTCATCTCTACTGAGAGAAAGCAATAACCTTTCCTTCCGAAAACAAGGTTTTGAAAAAAGGGGAAGGTAAGAATATCTAGATTCAAATGAACACTAGATCCTTCTAGTAAATAAGGCTGGGTGAGGATTAAACATCACCTACTTGTAAGAATAAGTATGATTTTATACAAGAGGTTGCCAATACTGAAACTCTCTTGGAGGCTACCACAACCAAGAACACCAATTCCCTTGTTAAAGGCTGAAGGGAAATATGGTGTATCGGCCCACGGAGCTGACCCTGTAAGCCAACAAAACTAGAGCCAATCCTCCGAGCAAAAGGGCGACTAAAACTGGTGGACTTATGCGCGTCACCCCTTGTATAATGGCTCGGAACAAAGAGTGTGAAGCAAGCGACCTTTGGAGGCAAGGCCGAGATCGGATCCTTGATGTAACTTAAGGCTGGCTCCGTCTCCTTTCCAAATGCAGGAAGGCAGGAATTTTATCTTTGACAATTTCCAAGGATGCACCATCTGTTTCATACCAGGAACATGGGCTCTTCCCGATCCTGGGATATCTGGTCCTGGAGGCCAGCCTTCCTGAATGAATCAAGGAAGTGCCGTCGATTCTAAAAAACCCTGATCGGAAGAATGTGGGCTAAAATAGCCAGACCATTAATTCACCTGTTGCACGACAGGATGTAATACCCCCTTTCGAAGTAGGCCTGGACAAGATGTAAGGGACTCGTGGGTCCTCTACTACCACCCCTACTGTCCCTGCACAGAAAAGGTCGTCAGGGCTATGCCGGGAGTAATCAGGCCAGCTTCCGCCATCCTCTAATGTTGCATGGAAGCCACAAAACGCCGCGGCACTGGGGGGAGAGACATAACCAGTGACCACTGGTCCCACCAGATTACTAACACATCTGCCCCGCATGCGGGTGGATCCCTTGTCCTTGACCTCAAGCTGTTCAATTTCTTGTTGAGCCTGGACGCCAATACATCTTATGTAAGCGGGTACCATTTCTGTGGCCCTTGGTCAGGGAAAACTGTCGGGGAGGTAGAGGTCATTCTCCCGGAGACACTGGTTGACGGCTACAGCGAATCGCCTGCCAATTCTGCATTTCATGAAATGACGAATGTCAATAGGCAAGGCACAAGCTCCTCTTGGTAAATGAAGTAAATCACTTATTATGGTATAGTCTGATTGAACTCTGACCGAACCAACCAGCCACCTGAACGTTCAGGCCCCTAAGCCAGATGCTCCATCAGTAGCTCTAGCTGACCGATAAGGCTCCCTTGGAGCTCGACTACTTCCCCTGGGCCAAGGTCTCTTCCTGACCTGGCAAACCCTTTAGTTAAGAACCACCAAGAGGAATTCCAGCATATCTCTGGGACGGGTTCTTTGGATAATGCTAGGTCAAAGATCCACTCCTTCTAGGCCAACACAATACTGTTTATAACAGTCCTGATAAAAAGTATAGGGAACTGTCTTGAATGAAGCAGCATCTTCTCTAGTGCCTTAAGCAGAAGGCAAAAAGTAAGGAACTGTTCCTTGCCGTAACCACCTAGACCAGCTTTCTCATAGCGAATGGTCTTGTCTTAGGCCAAAAGGACTCTCCTGGGTGCAAAACATACCCAGCTTCTTGTCAATGAAGAATGTATCTCTTTAGACTGGATCCTAACCCAGGAGATCAGATACCTGACCATGCTGGACACCCTTAGGTCCAGCCATGCTGCCGACTGATCCATCAGCAGGAGTCTGCTTCGGTATGCCATTACTGCTATACCCGGGCCTACAGACCTGCTAGAGGCGGGCCCTAGCGCCCTGACAACCCAGACACCGGAAGGCTAACCCAAAAGGGCAAGACCACCAACTGGAGACAGTGCTGTTCCCCTGCGAAACGCAGACAACCTCTGCAGTCCCAAGTAAATTAAACACATATGCAACTGGCTCCCCATATGTGTATGTGGCAAGTGTGTTAAAGCCATATGCCTCAATGGAGGCGAGTGTACATGGCAGTGTGTGTTCATGGAGCATGAAATCATATAAAATATGTCTCACGCCAAACATGCATATAGCATGTGTGTTCTGGAAACGAGCATCTTTGCAAGCAAGCAAGCATGTGCTATTAAAACGTGTTATGCAACATTGTGCAACATGAACCCATGCAGACACGTATCTCTATGCAAACACAAGGCATCCTGTATTGCTTAATTAAGCCACCATGTGTGCAACTTTAAAGTAACCATGCATGCGATTCAGCATCTTCCATGCGATCAACATCTTATGCATTTTAAGCACTACTGTGCGGACAAGAACCCTTGTGTGACCAAGCACCCCTGTGCGTTCCAACATCCTTATGCACCCAAGCATCTTAATGCGACTTTAGGGCATTTTCTGTGAAACAAGCCTCTCTATGTGATCAAGTATCCCTGGGTAATCCAGGACTCTGTTGATCCAACAACCATGTGTGATCCAGCTTCTTTTGCATTCAAGCATCTTTAAGCGATCCCTTTAGGCCTTGAGTAATCCAGGACTTGGGTGATCGGGTAATCCTGTGTGATTCAGCCTTTTTATGCCTTCAGGCCTCTTTATGCGATTCTAGGCATTTCTGTGGGAACAAGCCTCTTTGCGTGACCAAATATCTTGGGGAATCAAGGACTTGGGTGATCATGTAATCCTGTGTGATTCAACCCCTTTATGCATACAAGCATCCTTTATGCGATGCAGCATTTTTATGCATACAAGCATCTTAATGCGACTTTAGGTACTTTTGAGGAAACAAGCCTATTTGTGTGACAAACATCCTTGGGTAATCCAGGGACGCTGATGATCAGGTAACCATGTGTGATCCAGCATCTTTTTTGCATCCAATAAACTTTATGCGATTTTAGGCCTTCCTGTGGAAACAAACTCTTCTGTGTAACCAAACATCCTATTGGGGAAACAAGGACTTGGGTGATCAGGTAATCATGTGTGATTCAGCATTTTTATGCATACAAGCATCTTTATGCGACTTTAGGTACCTTTGTGGAAACAAGCCTATTTGTGTGTGACCAAACATCCTTGGGTAATCCAGGACGCTGATGATCAGTTAACCCATGTGTGATCCAGCATCTTTTTTTGCATCCAAGCAACTTTATGCGATTTTTAGGCCTTTCTGTGGAAACAAACCTCTTCTGTGTAACCAAACATCCTTGGGGGAAACAAGGACTTGGGTGATCAGGTAATCGTGTGATTCAGCATTTTATATGCTACAACGGTCTTTATGTGATTCAGCATTTTTATGCATACAAGCATCTTTTATGCAACCTCTTTTGTGGAAACATGCAGCACCATACAGACAGAAACATGTATGCTTATGCGATCCACAATAGAATCTGCTCTGTTACTTGTTTTTATCCCACATGCATCCAAACTCATATGTTATGAACATGCGGACTGGTAAAGAGGAAATTATCCTCTGCAGATGTGAGTTTCCTCAATTAAGAGAACATTAGCAATGTGTGCCCGCAACTGTGCATCCCTCCGATGCATTTGGTTAGCCTGAAGCCGACACCAGGCTGAGGATTATATGGAGGTCTTACTAGCCACCTATAGGAAAACCTCTCTTTACACTCTAAGGAGAAGATAGAGGTGTATTCAGAACCTGTAGGGCTTTTGATAGCTCTCCTTGTTAGGCTGCAGCTCCCTGTCTCCTGTCCTCTGACAGTGAAGCTTTTTATCCCCAAGCCTTCTAAATCCCTTTGTTTCAGGATTAAAGCAGGAAAAGGGGGGCACCCCCCCCCTTTTTTTTTTTTCTTGCAAACACAAAACACATGCAGAGTGATTGCAATGTTGGGGGAAGGCTGCATTGCCTGATAGGTCTGATGGCTCAATCTATGAGCTGTTTAAGTCTCTACAGAGGAGAATAAGGGTCCACCAGTTTCAGGTGGCGATCCTCTTTATATTCCTACCCTGACCTTATTCAATGGGGAGACCAAGTCCTACACAAAGCAGAGGCACTTAACCCAGGTGCATCAAATAGCTGAATTTAGTCTGACACAATGCCTGCTAATCTGCACAGCTAGATGCGAGTAGGCGTTTAGATGAATCTGTATCCAACTCACACAAGGTGCTTACGCTTGTGTCCCCCTAGCTTTACAGAGCTCTGAACGTCCGGGCCCTTTGAAAGAGCCTTCTCTGTGACTGCACTGAGCCGGTGAGCACGTGCAACATGGTAGAGCCTGAAGCGGAGGAAGTGGGACACAATAGATCAGCTAACACTTAAGCTTCCGTTTTTGGAAAGCATGGTAAGCAAAAACATCAGGCATGTCTTCTCTACTGCCCATAGTAGTGGAAACACAGATAAGACTTGCAGCTACTCACGGGAAGACAATCCTTTGTATAGGATTAAGGGCATATTTTTTTTTTTTTTTTTACGCACCGGCCCCTTCAAGGGGAGATATATAGGTACTGCAGCCATCCTGTCTAACAGACATGGTGGGCCAGGCTGCATGCCGGCTAGGGGAGGTATATGGGTGCCCTGAGCCATCCTGTCTCAGAAGACATAGTGGTTTACATTGCCCATGCATAGAAGCATAATATAGGCGAGACCCAAGTCCCCCACGGAGGACCTACTGTCGAACCAAGTCCCGTAGGCCCTCCTCTTACCTTCTCCACGCTGCAGGGTATTGCCAAGCAAGAGGCCCAATCTTCCCCCTTCACCGTGGGTATTGTCCTAGACCTTCAGGGACCGGGGTCCATGGCAGGAACACCAACTCCCCTGGACCTATATAGCATCCTGGCAGCAGAAAAAAAACATTTGGTCCTTGGAAGGCACAAAGTTCTGGAACCCAGGATCCAGCCCTCCGCAGAGAGGCATTATAGGCTAAACCTCGTTCTTCGTAACGAGGCCCGGGTACCGTCCACTTTGGCTATGAAGCACCTTGGACGGATCCGGATTTATGGAGGTTTTTTACATCCAGCATGGATCCCTCCAGTGGAGCTCCTAAGAGCACATGTTCATTCGTGACCATCACCTTAGACACTGATGAAAAAACTGAGGAGCTCCCAGTATGGGAGGGGTTATATAGGGAGGGAACTTCCTGTGTAGTTAATTACACCAGTGTCCACACCTGAAGGTAGACTCTATAACCCACATAGTAATGGATTGCCGCTCTGTGTCCCGTGATGTACGATTAAGAAACCCCCGTTTTGCCGCGATTTTCGCGGCGTTATCCCGTATTTGCGTTTATAAGCGTTTGGTTAAAAAACATCATAAGACCCTCCCTAAGCTCAAAAAACTGTATTATTTAACCATTTCAGCCATTTTGTAAACCAGAGTGAGTAGCAGCTGAGAGAGCAGCAGTATACTTATATTTAGCGTGTCACCTGCCACATCACCTGCCACAAGTTGTGAATTGTCCACTTGCCACGTGACCTGCCACAAGTTGTGAATTGTCCACTTGCCACATTACCTGGCCACGTGACCTGCCACAAGTTGTAAATGTCCACTTGCCACGTCACCTGGCCACGCCAACTGCCACAAGTTGTGGATTGTCCACTGGCCACGTCACCTGGCCACGTCACCTGCCATGTCACCTGGCCACGTCACCTGCCGCAAGTTGTGGATTGTCCACTTGCCATGTCACCTGGCCACGTCACCTGCCACATCACCTGTCAACGTCACCTGGCCCCGCCAACTGCCACAAGTTGTGGATTGTCCACTGGCCACGTCACCTGCCACGTCACCTGGCCACAAGTTGTGGATTGTCCACTTGCCACGTCACTTGACCACAACATCTGCCACAAGTTGTGGATTGTCCACTTGCCAAATCACCTGGCCACGTCACCTGCCGCAAGTTGTGGATTGTCCACTGGCCACATAACCTGGCCACGTCACCTGCCACGAGTTGTGGATTGACCACAATGCAATGTAAGCAATTAAAGTTTTTTTTTTTTTAATTTAATGGGCCAGATTCAGGAACAGTTAGGCTGGCGGATCCAGTGATCCGCCAGCCTAACTGTCACTTTGAGCCGGCGTTTTTGTTTTCTGTAACCAGAAAACAAGAAACGCCGGGTTGAAGCTCCGATGCGATCAGCGTAACTGAGTTTCGCCATCGCATCGTTACTTCAACTTAAAAATGGCGCCGGGGGCGTTCCCGCCGATTTCCGCTCAAAAAATATGTTAATGAGCGGAAATCGGCAATTCACGAGCGAATTCCGGCGCGACGCAATGACGGTACGACGTTTCCCGAAGCAATACGCGGCGCGAAGATATACCTACATGGGGTTGGAGTATCCTATGTTAGGTATAGGCGTCGTCATCGCGTCGGGAAAAAAAAAAAAAACTTTGCTTGCGTAAAAAGATCATGAATGGGAATGTGACGTCATTGACGTTCATTCACAGAATTTGGAGCATGCGCACGGGGATGCTTTGACACTCGACGCATGCGCAGTACGTTCGCGGCGGGATCGCGCTTAGTTTAAATACTACACGCCCCGTACCCGCCCAATTTGAATTCCGCCGGCTCATTTTCGTTACGCTGCCGCAACTTTAGGAGCAAGTGCTTCGTGAATGACAGCACTTGCTGCTAAAATTTCGGCAGAGTAACGTAAATGAGAAGCGCTACTCTGGAGCAAAGATGCTCCCATCTACCTGAATCTGGCCCAATGTTTTTTCATAATTTGCCATCATTTTTGAGATTTCTAATGTAAAAAAAATAGGGTTGCATCCAGAGGCTTTTTGAGTTAAGGAGAGCAGTGAGCTGGGAAAGACTTCTGAAGAGCCCCAGCCATACTCTAGGCTTCCAACCTTTGATTAACGGCCCAAGGATTCCACCTGGAATTTACAACCTGACGTTCCACATCATTCAAGTTAGATCCGGCTTCTTGACGTGGATTTCCAGCTTCAGTTCCAGTTCCCTACTATGATCCTGCCTTCCGGTTTCCAGTGGTCCCGGTTCCCAAATACCACAGTGCCTGTCTGACTCACTACTGTACAGTACCTGAGTCCAACCTGTCTGGTAAGCGCATTTACATTTACTACCAACCAAGATGAGATTGTGACCTATTGCAAATCGCTTGTCTTCTCTTCATTGGATCACCACCCACCTGTCTTCATATAGACTTTGGATCTTTGCACACTCTGAGCACTCCTTTTGGGCCACTTCATATTATAGGCCAGTGGCTCCGATGTATTCACCTCATACAAATGTGATTCTCATATTTGTTATTTATTAGCGCTACATTTCTGTTTTTATAAAAAAAATAGGTCACCTTTAAAAACGCCTATAAACGAAATCGCGGCAAAAAGCCGGTACCGCGCTTTGCCGCGTTTTGCGTCTGAAACGCAAAAACGTATGCGTCTGAACCCATTTGTTTGCTTCTGGAAAAAACGAGAACATTTTTCTTGTACTGCGTATAGTGCGCTAAAATAACTTTGAAAGGTCTGAGCAATTTCTGTTGTTAAATGTACTACTATATCTATAAAATAAATTTACTGTTATACTTGTGTTCTGTTCATGTATCTCTGAATGTTAAAGAATTTATGACTTTGCACTTTTAATTAATATGTCACTGTGTCTGTTATCTTGAACTTCCAAATAAAGCTTTTGTAAACAAAAAAATAAATAAATGTACTGTTTATTATTCTGAGTTTTTGCTAGATATTTCTGAGGCTTATTAGCCCATTTATATCTGTCCCTTGCCACTGTGTTAAATGTCTTGTTTCTTGCTCCATTAGTTCTCTCAGCTCTTCTCTTAAGCTCTTGTGGTTTTTTGTCCATATTTTTTTATGTAATTGTTCTAATTCATATATTCCAGTTATTAACCAATTTATATTGTATGAACTTTCCCTTGTTTTTCTGGCCCCATTGGATATTAATATTCCTCTTATGTAGGCTTTATGAGCTTCACAGACCGTAGCTTCAGATAATTCAGGGGTTTTCATTGAGCTCAAAATACACCTATAAATCTTTTCTTTTAGTAATTTATATTTCCTTATCTAGTAATAAATCCTTGTTTAACCTCCATAGGCCCCTTTTACTCTGACTGCTGTTTATTTTTAATTTCATTGTTACTGGAGCAGGGTCCGATAGTGGCTGTATTCCTATAGATGTTCTTCCTGCTGAGTCTAACAGTCTGTGCTCCACCATTATATAGTCCAATCTTGAGTACGTCACATGCACAGGGGAATAGTGCTTTATCCCTGGATGCTGTATCCTCCAGACATCTGCCATTTGACACTGATGTCATTTTTATTTTTACTCTTTTAAGTTTATGTCTCCTTATCCCCTGTGCATGCGACTAACTATCTACCTTCGGGTCCATGCAGAAATTCAAGTCTCCTGCCATAATGAATTTGCCTTTTTTTAAATCCATCACTTTTCCCAGGACAGTATACATTTGCCAGTTTATATTCTACTTCTTGTATTTTCCCTCTTACAAATAAATACCAACCCTCTGGGTCCACTTTCCTTTTTTCAAGGGAAAACCTTGTTTCTTTTGCAAATCCTATCGCCACTCCTTTTGCTCTTTTTGTTGGGGAGTCTCCATAGTACCATATTGGATGTTCCTTTGAGTATAATCTTATCCTTGTGTCCTATGTTATATGGATCTCTTGTAGGAAAACTATACTCGCTGCATATTCTTTAATTTCCTTCAATATTTTATGCCATTTTCCTGGGGTATTCAAGTCAGTAGTTTTAGTTCTGTCATGTTTTGTTTTCCACCCCCTCCTTCTCATTCCTCGGCACCCCTCTCTTCTCCTTCTTCCATATGGAGGACAAGGATGTGGGGGTATTCCTAGTTTCTATTAAAAGGATCAGCCTCCCATTGAGGAAGAGAAATGAGAAGGAAGGGTTTGGACCCTTTTGGCATGTGATTCATCCCACCCCCTCCCCTTACATGTTTAAATTTTGGCCTTCTCCTGGTCCTCGAGCAGATCCATAACTCTCTATTTGGGCCTCCTTTGTCCCTCCACTCTTTCTGGTCCGAGGTGATGCTCTGTATGGTGATCCTGCTTGGCCTCCCCTACTTTATTGGCAGAAGTGGTTTCAGAGCTCAGCAGATGTCCAGATCTCTGTCCCCCATATGATAATTTCTCTTATTCTAATTGCTGGTAGGCCTTGTATTCTGATGTTTTTCTTCTGTATATGTTCTCCTGATCTTCTAACCTATATGCCTGCAACCGTTGTTCTATTTTTAAAACTTTTGTTTCTTCTTTTAACTCTTTTATTTATTTTTTTGTGTGGCTGTCCGATCTTTTCTCTGTTTCCTCTTCTCTTGTATGTATATGTCCCAGGTCATTATGTTTTGTTATAATCTCCGTTCCAAAGAATTCTCTGAAGCCACAAACATGGCTGCCATTTCTGTTTTTGTCTGTAATTGGGTTTTCATCTGTTGTTCCTCTATACCCCCCTCTCCAAATCTGTTTCAGGATCTTGTTCTGTTCTTGAGTGGGAAAATGTACTTATTTCTAGAGATGTTCTGTTCTGACCATTTTTTCACTTCTGATTGAGGCCCCCTGGTGCCTTGTTACTTTTCTAATATTTGTTTTTCTTCACTGACCCCTTGAGTTATATACTTTTTTTTATTGGACCGGGGATAAGGCTGAGAGGGGGTGATTTTGACAATGCTCCTCCTTTTGTTGATCTCATTTTCCTTATTTCCAGTTTGTGTTCTATACCTCCTCTCCTTCTTTATTACCCTGTTTTTCATATTTTCTTATATTATTTTTAGTTGTTAAGTGCAAATATGGAGTGGGGTGCTGTATAATATTTTTTTTTTTTTCCCTCACCGTTCACCAACAGTTACCAATAGTAACCTGAGATCTGGGACATCCATATCTCAGTCCAGTTCCACAACATAGGATAATATTTGTACCCACCACTCCCCACGTTTTTCCTTTAACTTATTTCATCCAAATTTTGCCAGGATTTCAGTTAGGGTTTCAGTTAGTAAGAAGTGGTACTGATCACAGCAATGAGGGGGAGAGTCACCGACACTTTGCACTTCGTGCTCTACTATGACTTTCTATGAGCTTTCTCATCTCTCCCTCTTCTGGTGCACAGCGCTCTCTGCTTTGCTGCTTAGCCCCTATGGAGCATATCCACTCCGTTACCCTATCTCCACTGCTCCGATGCCACCTCCGTCTCCTCTTGCAGCCAACTTTGGAGCAAGAGGAGGAGCAGAGAGCAGGGGAAAGCAGAAGCAAGTAAGGAGCATTACCACTTTACTCCTCCTCACTGTAGACACTGCTTCAGCATTCCTGGTAAGGCTCTGTTTCTTTACATCCAGAGTCAGAGGGAAGAAGAGGAAACCACAGCAGAGTATAGCAGAGCAGGGCTGCGCTGGGGCCAGGACGGGAAACCACTAATTAATTACTAGGCTCCTCCCTCCCCACCAGTTTTTACATTTTAGAATGGGGTGCCTCAAGACTGTCCAAAATTTTAAAGGGTGTCTTGAGATTGTCCATAATTTTAAAGGGTGCCTTGACTGAAAAAAGGTTGAGAAACACTGCTTTAGCCAGATGTCAGCTTATTCTGGGTCACACTATGGTAACAAACAATAGAAGTAGGACCCAACAAATTAAAATAAATATTGGCCCTATTTTTCTTTTAAAGAGGGTAGGTTTTTACCTTAATGCAGAGAATAAAAAGAAAAAAACTTTTGTGTGCATTCCTCCCCCTCACTCAGATTCCATACTTACCCAAGCCCAGTCTTTTTTTTTTTTTTCACAATCCAAAGTTTATTGAAAGATAATGAGCAATACAAGGGTAACAGGGCCTTTATCAACTGCACAGAAAACAAACAAATACCATAATATAATAGAGATCACGTTGACAGTTACCAAGCCCAGTCTTAAGCAGGTAAGCAGCAACTCTCTCTTCATTGGTCATGGAGGCAGCAGTGTTAGCCATTGGCTCTTGCTGCTGTCAATCACTGCTTGTGAGAAGAGAGTGAGGGGCTGGGCCAAGCCATGCTGTGTGTGTCTATGGACACACATTGCCAGGCTCTGGATTAAGCCCACACTGAAGGCACTAATCAGGGGAGTTGAGCCAGGAGCACTGGCAGAGGACCTGTCAGGAAGAGCACGCCAGCAATCAAGATGGCGGCTATGGTCGTTCCTCTGTCCCACCCCAATAGGCTATTTAAACTGCCTTACTTCCTTGAATCAGTGCTGTCTGGTCTTACAGCGTTACCTGAGACCTCTGATTGTTGTTTACCTGCACTCTGCTCCAGCTGACTTTACCTGGCTTACTCGGACTACCCTGTTTATCTGCCTGCATCTGACCTCGGCCTGTGTTGACTACGTCCCTGCCTGTTCCTCCTGCTACTTTGCTGCCAGCTTGTTGCCGAACCTGCTTGTATCTGACCCTGCTGCAGTGTTCACCTGCTTTGGACTTGTGTGTCTACTGCTCCAGTCCATCCGCCTGCACCTGCCTGAGCTCCTAGTTCCAGTCCAGCTGAATAGTTCCAGTCCGGTCTGCTGAGCGATCCCTGTGTGTCCTGGTTCCAGTCCAAGCTGTTCCAGTCGGCTGAATTGAGCCTGTTGTTCCTGGTTCCGGTCCAGCTCATCTACCAGCAAGTTTGCCAGGCTCTCGTGCGACTCTGCACTCCTGCGCCTCCTGTCTTCTCTATCAGGGGCCTTGAGTCAGAGGTGTAAGGGAGGCCTCCCTCTGCATACCAGACTCTTCCACCAGGTACGTGACAGTACCAGACAGCCATGTCAGAGTCTGTGCAGGGAGCCTCTTCCATTGAGGGATTCCGCTTACACCTCAAAGACGTCACCCAGACTGTTAAAATCGCACAAGATGCATACATCCGACTGGAAGAACGTGTTCAGGCTCTTTCCTCACCTACTACGGCCCCGCAAGGAGCTACTTCAGCAATGACAATGTTACCCCCAGAACCCAGGGTTCCTGCACCTGAAAGATTCACTGGAAATCGCAGTGAATTTCGGACATTTCGCAATGCCTGTGAACTATATTTTTCCCTGCAGCCACGCACTTTCTCCCTGGAGGCCACCAAAGTTGGGTTCGTCATCTCCTTACTACAGGGCGAGCCCCAGTCATGGGCTCACCGCCTACTAGAACAAGGAGCTGACTCTCTAACCTGCCTAAGTGACTTTGACTCTATGGCCCAGCTCTACGAGGATCCTCACCTGGCTGCAACTGCGGAAGCAGCTTTACACACCCTCCGGCAAGGTCACAGGGCAGCCGAGGACTATGCTTCCGACTTCAGGCGCTGGAGTTCCAACACCAGCTGGAACGATGCTGCTCTCCGCCATCAATTCCGCATTGGTCTTTCTGAGCCTTTGAAAGACGAGCTGGCCAGAGTTGGCGTCCCCCATTCTCTGGACAATTTAATTAATCTGGCAATCCAAATCGATCGCCGATTACGGGAACGAAGATCAGAGAGAGAGTTGAAGCCGCCCTGCCCGACTTGGAAGTTGCCTCGAGCCTCTAACTCCAGCAGTCTGACATCTTCTACCCCTGTTGCACCCACATCTAATATTCCTGAACCTAAGCAGTTTGGCATGCTCCGTCCCTTACTTTCCCCAGAGGAACGTCAACGCCGACGACATGAAAATCTCTGCCTATATTGTGCGGGACCAGGACATTACGTGAGATCATGTCCAGCCAAGATTCGCAAGGGCCAAACTATCTTTTCTGCCAGCACGCCCATCCTGCCAACTCACCTGGCTCTTCATATTGTACTACAGCTTCCGGGAAGAAGTATTCCTGTTTCCGCTATAATCGACTCCGGAGCCTGTAGCTGCTTTATGGATCTATCCTTCATTACAAGACATCAAATTCCTTTGCAACCCAGGGCCCAAGGACTTTCAGTATATCTGGCCGATGGGTCTGCCATTAAATCCGGAACGGTGACTCAAGAGACTATACCCTTGCCTGTTGTTATAGCCGGCAGTCACAAGGAACTGCTACGCCTAGATGCCATTTCGTCTCCTATGTTCCCCGTAATCCTTGGCATGCCGTGGCTCCAAGCACATAACCCTCTTATCAACTGGGTCGAAGGGGAAGTCAAGTTTCACTCTCCCTACTGCCTCCAACATTGTCTGCCAAAATCCTCTCTTGAGCCGCGATCTTTGCTATGTTTGGACTCTGATGCTGAAACCCGCTTATCTGTACCAGTTGCATACCATGACTTTTTAGATGTGTTTAGTAAAAAGGGAGCTGAAACTCTCCCTCCACATCGGCCATACGACTGCCCGATCGATCTCATCCCAGGGGTTGAGGTCCCTTTTGGACGGATTTTTCCTCTGTCAGAATTGGAGCTTGTTGCCCTAAAAGACTATATAGACGATAATCTTAAGAAGGGCTTCATTCGCCCCTCCACTTCCCCAGCCGGAGCGGGTATCTTTTTTGTGGAGAAGAAGGATCATTCCCTTCGTCCATGTATAGATTATCGTGAGCTCAATAAAGTTACGGTCAAGAACCGTTATCCCTTGCCCTTGGTACCCGAATTGTTCCAGAGGTTGGGAGCAGCAACCATATTTACAAAACTGGATCTCCGAGGGGCTTACAATCTAGTACGGATTCGGGAGGGAGACGAATGGAAGACGGCTTTTCGCTCCCGATTGGGGCATTTCGAATATCTAGTGATGCCGTTTGGCCTATGTAATGCCCCAGCAACATTCCAGCACTTTATTAATGATATTTTTCGTGATTATCTAGACTTGTTTGTTGTAGTATATCTGGATGACATTTTAATTTTTTCTTCTTCCCTTGATGACCATCGCAGGCATGTTAAGAACGTATTGAGCAGACTACGACAACATGGGCTATACGCCAAGCCAGAGAAGTGTGAGTTTGAGCGACAAAGCATTACATTTTTGGGACTAATTCTCTCCACCGAAGGTGTCAAGATGGACCCACAAAAGGTCACTGCCATCCTAGACTGGCCAGCTCCAGTGGATAAAAAGGACATTCAACGCTTTGTCGGGTTCTCAAACTTTTACCGCAAATTCATCAGGGGATTTTCAGCCATCATATCACCTATCACGCAACTGACCAAACAAGGAATCCGTTTTCAGTGGTCCCCTGAGGCTCAAGATGCTTTCGAGACTCTTAAAAAGCTATTCACTTCTGCACCAGTTCTGAAGCACCCTGACCCAGCATTACCCTATGTATTGGAAGTAGATGCGTCAGAAACGGCAGTCGGAGCAGTACTATCTCAAAGACGGGGACCCAAGGCTTTGTTACACCCAGTTGCCTTTTTCTCCCGCAAATTGTCTAATTCTGAAAGGAATTATGATGTCGGAGATCGAGAACTTCTGGCCATCAAGAATGCATTGGAAGAGTGGAGATACCTCTTAAAAGGAGCAGCGCACCCGATTCTAATCTATACAGATCACAAGAACCTGGAATATCTGCGGACTGCCAAGAGACTAAAACCACGCCAGGCTAGATGGGCACTCTTCTTTTCCAGGTTCTCTTTCCACCTCACGTACAGGCCAGGATCTAAAAACACCAAACCTGATGCTCTATCTAGGATGTTCTGTGATACCAGGGAATCCGCACCGCCTGACACTATCCTGTCTTCTGACAACTTTCTGCTACTTCAGGGAAACCTTCTTTCCCAAATTAAACAGGCTTCTGTGAATGTCCCTTCTTCTCTGGGAATAAAGTTGGAGGCCAGGGATGATCTGCTTTGGCACAAGGGCAAAATATTCATACCAGAAAGTCTACGTGTTTCTGTCCTGGGATTATGTCATGACCACAAGTTAGCCGGACATTTCGGGATCCGTAAAACTGTTGAACTCGTGCAACGCACATTCTGGTGGCCACAAGTTGAAAAAGACTGCAAGGGCTATGTAGAGTCCTGTACCACTTGTGTACGAAATAAGAACATTAAAACCAAGGCATGGGGTTTGCTGAAGCCGCTATCAGTCCCGGAGAGACCCTGGAAAAATATCTCAATCGATTTTATCGTGGAACTTCCTCCATCAGACGGTTTTTCCACCATCTTTGTGGTGGTAGACCGGTTATCCAAAATGGCCCACTTCTTGCCCATGAAAGGCACACCATCTGCCCCGGAAACAGCCAAAATTTTTGTGAAAGAAATTGTCAGACTCCATGGAGTTCCAGCAAACATTGTGTCAGACCGGGGGGTACAATTTACCTCAAGGTTTTGGAGGTCACTATGTGAAACCTTGGGAATCGAGTTATCGTTCTCTTCCGCATACCATCCCCAAACAAATGGGCAAACGGAGAGAACCAATCAAACTCTCGAGCAATATCTACGGTGCTTTTCCTCATTTTCACAAGATGACTGGGCCGCATTACTCCCGTTAGCGGAATTTGCCTATAACAACTCCATCCACTCTGCCACCAAACAGTCCCCATTTTTTGCCAATTACGGATTTAATCCATCATTTCTGACCAGTACCTTTCCGGAATGTCCAGTACCCGCTGTTCTTGAAACCATAAATTTCTTCGATACCAACAACAAACTACTACAGGCAACTATGGCTAAAGCTCAGGAACATAACAAACAGGTCTTTGATAAGAAGAAGCGGGGAGAGTTAATACTGGAACCTGGCGATCGGGTTTGGCTGTCCACAGCGAACCTAAAACTAGCGTGTCCCTCTAAGAAGTTAGGCCCTAAATTCATGGGACCCTTCCCGGTAAGGAGGAGGATTAATGATGTGGCCTACGAGCTAGAACTGCCGGATTCCTTTTAGATACATCCTGTCTTTCACGTAACCTTATTAAAACCTGTGACCCCTGATCCATTCCCTGACCGGGGTACTGGCCCATCTGAACCAATATTAATCAACGGGACAGAAGAATTCGAAGTTGAGGCAATTCTGGACTGTAGGAAAAGAAGAAATCAGATCCAGTACCTTGTTAAGTGGAAAGGGTATGGCCCAGAGGATAATTCGTGGGAACCCGAGGAGGATGTCCACGCTGAAAGACTCGTTCGGGCATTCAAGAGATCCCATCCTTTGAAGTTTGCCCGATTGGGCATCCGGAGGCTGCCCATTGGGAGGGGGCAATGTCAGGAAGGGCACGCCAGCAATCAAGATGGCGGCTATGGTCGTTCCTCTGTCCCACCCCAATAGGCTATTTAAACTGCCTTACTTCCTTGAATCAGTGCTGTCTGGTCTACAGCGTTACCTGAGACCTCTGATTGTTGTTTACCTGCACTCTGCTCCAGCTGACTTTACCTGGCTTACTCTGACTACCCTGTTTATCTGCCTGCATCTGACCTCGGCCTGTGTTGACTACGTCCCTGCCTGTTCCTCCTGCTTCTTTGCTGCCAGCTTGTTGCCGAACCTGCTTGTATCTGACCCTGCTGCAGTGTTCACCTGCTTTGGACTTGTGTGTCTACTGCTCCAGTCCATCCGCCTGCACCTGCCTGAGCTCCTAGTTCCAGTCCAGCTGAATAGTTCCAGTCCGGTCTGCTGAGCGATCCCTGTGTGTCCTGGTTCCAGTCCAAGCTGTTCCAGTCGGCTGAATTGAGCCTGTTGTTCCTGGTTCCAGTCCAGCTCGTCTACCAGCAAGTTTGCCAGGCTCTCTTGCGACTCTGCACTCCTGCGCCTCCTGTCTTCTCTATCAGGGGCCTTGAGTCAGAGGTGTAAGGGAGGCCTCCCTCTGCATACCAGACTCTTCCACCAGGTACATGACAGGACCCCAGAAGAAGAGAATCGGGGCACAGACCAGGTAAGTAAAATAAAAATCCACTTACAATCTCTTTAGATGAAATACGAGTATTGGTTATACCATACCTGGATTGCCTACAAAGAAATTATCTTGTGGTCCTTGAGATTTAGACCACTGTGTTGCTTAGACAGGTTGTCTGTATTCTGTCACATTCCTTGTGTATGAGGTTCTTTCAGTATCTCCAGCTTAGACATGCCTTTCACATCCAGGCCCGTACATCTGTATTTAAGCTTAAAGGACCAGATTCTCATAGATGCGGGCATAATTATGCAGGCGTAGCGCATCTCAGATGCGCTACGCCGACGTAACGCGGAGTGGCCAGTACCGTACTCCCTAAGCAAATGCGCTCCAAGATGCGCCTGCGTAGCGGAAATTCATCGGCGTAATCCGGCGCAACTCCAAAGTAGGAGGGAAGTGGGCGTGTTGCATTCTAATGAAGCGTGACCCCATGCAAATGAAGGCCGGGACGAACGGAGCATGCGCCGTGACGTGGATGACCCGCGCCGTGACGTGGATGCCTTCTGCGCAAAGCCTCCCTACGATTCACCGGCGCTGTGTATATAATGCGTTCACACATGCGCCCTTGCAGCGCAAAAGTCTCCCATTTTTTGGATTGTCACGGGAAATCTTTTGCATGACCATGGCTACTATTGGGAAGGAGAGGAGAAAGAAAGATTTCTCCCCAGAGGAGAGGGCCATTGTCATCGCGGCAATAGAAAAGTATGATTCCAGGCTCCATGGTGCTAACAGTGCCCGGACCAGCAAGTCCCGGAGGGATGAAATCCTGATGAAGGTGGCTTGTCAGGTGAATGCCCTCTCACACAAGATCCGGACACCGCAGGACATTCAAAAAAAGATGTCTTCTCTCTCCTCTGGTTTGGGGATTCCGGAAAGGAGTCATGAGATGAGGTCCAAGTGCATATGCCGCATCACCTGGTAGTGTAAAGACAGGAGGATGTTAGTAGTGCATGTGCCCCTTGTGATGTGTGCATCATGGGGGGGGGACAGTCATGCCTGCCACCCATGTCACTCACCAACCAGCCAGCTGTCTCCATACATGTTCTGCTCAAAATCTGCTGGGATGGTGCTTTGACGGTATATGTAGCTGTCATGGCTGGATCCGGGGTCTTTGGCACGGACGTGCCATATAAGGTATTTGGCATCAGCTATCACCTGTACGTTGATGGAATGCCAGTGCTTCCGATTGCCGTAAATTTGCTCTGTGGCACTGGGGGGCTGTAGTGCCACATGTGTGCAATCAATGGCCCCGATGGTGCGTGGGAATCTGGCAAGTCTGTAGAAATCTGTAATTGCCTTCTGCCGCAGGTCCTCAGTGGTGGGTCTGATGATGTGGTGGGACATGCGTCTGAGGATTGCGGGGATAACCTGGTGCACACATCTGCTCATGCTGGTTTGTGACATCCCAGCCACCACTCCACTTGTACGCTGGAATGAACCACTGGCAAGGAAATGGAGTGTTGCCAGTACCTTCACCAGTGGCTGCACTGCATGTGAGCGGTGTGTTGGGCTGGTGATGTCATCCTGCAGGGCTGTGGTTATTTCCAGGATGGCAGCAGGGGTGAATCTGAAGATGCAATACACCTCCTCATCACCCATGCCAAAGAGTCTCATGCGCGCTCGGTAGATCCTCTCACGTGCCCCCCTCCTCCTCCTTCTATGCGCCTCTTCCTCTGCATACATTAGTAGTGATAAGACCATGGCTGCCCCTGGCATGTTGGCATACGAATGTGTTGTCCAGTAAGTGTGATTGCTCAGCTCGTCCATTATGGTGCTGCTGTAGTTGCTCTCCAGCTGACTTGCACATGGTCTTGAGCAAAGTTACCCGTGCTTTTATGAGGGGTATGTTTACTCAAGGCTTTCGTGTTACGCGCACCACGCGTAGCCTACGCCGAACACGCCTAGTTTCGGGAATCCGCGCATCTCCCTCATTTGCATATTTGCATGCTAATTCAATGGGAGCTGAATATGCACGATGCGTAACTATGCGCCTACGCCGCGCTAGCTTAAAGCATTTTCGCCGCTCAGGCGAAAAAGATTTTCTGGCGTATGTGGTTCTGTGTTTACGGCGCATCGATACGCCGGCACACATTTACAATTACGCCGCGCATATCCATTTACGCAGGCGTAGCGCCTCTGAGAATCTGGCCCAATGTCTCTAAAATAACAACATTGTTGAAGAAAGGGGATCAAAAGAAGGGACTTATGTCTAAACTATATGAGTAAATTTAAGGAATCGGTAGCGAAACCTCTGGCTTTCTGTTCCAGCCACGGCTTGCGTTAATCTGAGTAAGACCTCCATCTATCCTTTTTGACTGCACAGAATAATCTTGCACTAGCAATCCCCTTGACACCAAGAGGGCAAACTTTCCTGGGCAAATCCCTTTAACCACCCTTGTTGACTCCTCCTGCTGCCCAGAGAATGTTAGACACTGTAGTTCAGAAAGCCACCCAAAGCATAAGAATGGCACTTCCTAAGATTATCAGCACTCTGCTTGGGAGTCTATAGGGTTACTTGGCTGTAGCTCTCCCCCTCTGGCCAGGGGAAAGTTGTGCAGCACGTTGTTAGTGTCTCAATGTAAATTTATGTAGAGCACCCCTGCAACAGCCTCTAGTTTGGTAATCCCTCTAAAGTTATTCTGTTTTCACTGAATCAAGTGGAGTAATACATCGACCACTCTGACACACCCTTTACACAAATAAACCACACCAGAGGTTTATCTTGAGTATATTGATGGTAAGTGAGTCAACAAAGACAAGGTTATACAATTATAATCACAACCTTGTAATAATTTGCTACTATGCAATGGAGTCATAAAACAGCCTCAAATATGGAGATTGTTCACAAAGGTGACTGGGGTCAGATTCCACCATGTCTATCACTTCACTAATAGAACCACCAGAATCTAAAGTGGCTACAAGAATGTTCAAACTTCAGGTATTAAGCTACCTCTGAGGCCCCGTACACACGAGCAAATGAATCTGTTCAAATCGGTCGGACAGACCAATTTGAACAGATTTGTCTGCTGGCTGTTTTGGTTTGATTGCTGTACACACGATCAAACCAAAATCCCCGCCGGCAGACAGCGCGGTGACGTGGCGGTGACGTTGACGCTGCCATGTCACCGCACCAGAAAGTAAATCACTTCTGAGCATGCGTCAAATCCATTCGACGCATGTGCGGGCAGATATGTCTGCTGGTTAGCGTACTAACCAGCAAACATATCGGTCCGACGGGTTCCCAGCAGACAGATTTTAAAGCAGGCTTTAAAATCTGTCTGCTGGCCAAATCCGTCGGCTTGCCCGTACACACGATCGAATCTGTCTGCTGAGACGGTCTGTCAGACCTTTTTCAGCAGATAGATTTGATCGTGTGTACGCGGCCTAAGACTCAGGGATGGTACTGCTAAATCGAAGTTGCCTGCAAGACTTTGACATAAAATAAAACAAATAGTTAAAGAATTTATAAAAATAAATAGAACAAATAGTAAGACGAGTGCTAATAATTAAGACAAGAGGAGATTGTCCCCAATCTGTAATTTTTCCTTTGTTTTTTCTTTTGCTGACTTTGCTGACATAAACTTTTTGCTGGTGCAGAAGTGGTGAGTCTTGGTTAGGTTAGTCAATCCTTCTAGAGGTGTTTGTAAGGTGATATTTTAGAAAAGAAACAAACACTGATTGGAGGGGCATACACAGAAATGACCACCAACCACATCTTGTTGTAATGATAACCACTGGTGAAGCTGACAACTCATGCTGGGATTGGTACTGACTGTTAACCTCTTTGCGCCCATAGTATAGCTGAAAGGCAGCTAAAGCACAGCCCTAAATTGCCGGGGGGCGTCCACGTATGTCCTGCCGAGCATGCGCTGCCTGCACACGCCCTGTGGGGCACGGGTTTAGCGAGTTAATGTCAGAGCGCCCCTTACCACGTGATCAGCGAGGATAAAAAAAAGCACATGGAGAGCTACTGCTGCCTTATCAGTGCCCACCAGTGCCATCTAGCAGCACCCATAAGTACTAATAAGCAGTGCCCACCAGTGCTGCAAATTAGTGCCTCATCATCAGTGCCACCTACCAGTGCCGCCAATTAGTGCCCATCACTGCCACCTATTAGTACAGCCTTATCAGTGCAGCCTATCAATGCAGCCTCTTCAACACACATCAATGAAGGAGAAAAATTACTTGTTTGCCAAATTTTAGAACAAACTAAAAAAAACTTTTTTTTTTCAAATTTAAAAAAGAAAGCTCTATTTATGTGAAAAATTATAAAAATGTCATTTGGGTACAGTGTAGCATGACTGCACAATTGGCTTGGGCAGGAATGGGGTTTAAGTGCATAGTAAGCAAGTGGTTAAAGATGGCTGCCATTCTCTTTCTGAGGCAATGGGGGGCATGGGTAAGACTAACAGCTCACCCCGGGATTGTTACTGACTGTTAAAGATGGCTACCATCCTTGTTCTGAGGTAATGGTGACCGTAGGAGAAACTGACAGATTTGTTGACTGTAAAAGATGGCTGCCTTGCTCTTTTTGAGGTAATGGTGACCACAGGTGAGACCGAAAACTCACTCTGGGATTGTTACTGACTGGTAAAGATGGCTGCAATCCTCTCTCTGAGGTAATGGTGACCGTAGGAAAAACTGACAGCTTTGTTGACTGTTAAAGATGGCAGACGTAATAATGACAGTGGCAGGGCAGGACAGGAAAATCCACCAGGCTCGGTGCTCATCCTTCCTGTTCTCTGGGCTGACAGAAAGTTCAACTCACTCCTAACTAGAGACAGAGCCTAGCCAAAGGGCATCCCTTATGCTCTTTTAAACCCCTTTCACATTGAGCCGTGGCTGTGTTAGCACTAAAGCACCGCTCATTTTAGTGTCTCTTTATCACTGTTTAAGCTGTGCTTTTCGGCCACTATCGGGGTGCCTTTAAACCCCAAAGAAGGGGTTGAAAACTCCTGTGTTGCGGGCGCTTCTGAAGCGCTGCTCATTCATTCCAATGGGCAGGGCGTTTTGGGAGTGCTAAATACTGCGTTTCCAAATTGCCCCAAAGATGTTGCTTGCAGGACTTTTTGTAACGTCCCACAATTGCCCAGCTCCAGTGTGAAAAGTCACACTTGATTGAATGGGAGGCAGTTTTCAGGTGCTTAGCACAGGCTATTAACAGCGCTAAAGCGCCTGAAAACAACCCCAGTGTGAAAGGAGTCTTAGATAAGCCTAGCTATATCCCCAGGGCTCCGTTAGATGTAACATAGTGTAGGAGCAGCACATCCCCCAGTCCTACTGTACATTAGATGTGACTGACCCTAACTATATATCCCTTTCAACACTGAAAGGTTTTACCCCCTTCACAAGCAGGCCATTATTTTGCTATTCGCCACTGCGCTACTGTAACTGGCGATTGTGCAGTCATGCAACGCCGTACCCCAAAAATGTTAATGTTATGTTTTTCCCCACAAATAGAACTTTCTTTTGGTGGTATTTGCTTACCACTATTTTGTTATTGTATAAATAAAAAAAGTCTGCAAATGTTTTAAAAAAAAACAATGGGCCAGATTCACGTACTGGCCGCGTCGGCGTAGCGTATGTCATTTACACTACGCCGCCGCTTAAATTAGCAAGTGCCGTATTCTCAGTAAGTTGCTGCGGCGTAGTGTAAATGGGCCGGCGTATCCTCGCGAAAATGAAAGGGGGCGGCTTGTATTTAAATTAAGCGCGCCCACGCGTCGATCGAACTGCGCATTCGCCGGCCGGGAAAAAAGCCCAGTGCGCATGCTCCAGCTCACGTCGGAAAACGTCACTGAAGACCTATTCGCGAACGACTTAGTAAAATGACGTAAACGACAGAAAAAGACGACGCTGTCCCGACGCCATACTTAACATGGCATATGACGGACCTTCGTAAACTTAACCCTCATATAGCAGGGGTAAGTTTACGCTTACGGAAACTACGACAAGGCGGCGCAAAAACGTTTGGGAATCGGCGTATCAGGCTCATTTGCATAGGAAAATGAGAAAACGACGTAAAAGCCACCTGGCGGCCGGCGTAACATTACACTTAAGATCTGACGGTGTAAGTGACTTACGCCAGTCGGATCTTAGTGTAAAACCGGCGTATCTTGTTTTGTGAATACAAAACAATGATACGCCGGCGGGATTTTCGAATTACGCCGGTGTATCTGCAGATACACCAGCGGAATTCTTTTGTGAATCTGGCCCAATATGTTTTACTTTCTGCTATAAAACACGTCCAATAAAAAAAATAAGAAAAATCGAATTTCTTTATAAATTTATGCCAAAATATATTGTACTACATGTCTTTGGTAAAAAACAAACAAAAAAACCCAATTATATTATATTACAAATGATGATCAATGGCGATGATCAAAGACTTATAATGGGACTGTGATAGTGCGGGGGCAATATGACACTAACTGATGCCGGGGAGGAACTAACTGCCGCTGGCATCCCCAGTGACACTAATACAGTGATCAGTGCTAATGATATACACTGTCAGGCCTTGTACACACGAGGGAATAAATCCGCTGAACATGGTCCGACGGACCATTTCAGCCGAAAAATCCGCTCGTGTGTAGGGGCAAACGGACCGTTCTGGCCGGATTCCTCCGGCGGAAAAATTTCAAAGCATGTTTTGAAATTTTTCCGCCGGATAGCTGCCCGTCAGATATGTCCGCTGGTTAGTACGGCAAACCAGCGGACATATCTGCCCGCACATGCGTTGTATCCTGTGAATGGATCCGACGCATTCGCGCGGAAGTGTTTACTTCCTGGTGCGGTGACGTGGCGGCGTCAACGTCACCGCCGCGTCACTGCGCTGTCCGCCGGCGGGGAATTTGATCCGATGGTGTGTACAGCCATCGGATCAAAACATCCCGGCGTAAATATGCGCTGTAAACGGTCCGGGGACCGTTTACAGCGGATAAATCCCATCGTGTGTACAAGGCCTCACTGTACTAACGACACTGGCTGGGAAGGGATTAACATTTATGGGCAATCAAGGGGTTAGCTATGTGCCTACCAATGTGTAATGAGTGTACTGTTTTTTACTGAATGATGTGATGTTTTTTTTCTCTCTGTTTTGCAGGTTACCAACACAGAGCTCTCTTCTGTCATTCGCTCAGCTGATCAGCAGGTTACAGCCATGAATCATTGGCCCGGGATCGACTTGTGCTGTAATGAATAACTGCACAGCTAGAGAACGTGTGTGCCCCCTAGCTGAAAATACTGGATTACATATATTTACGGGATCTAGCTCTGCAGGGCTGCTCTGCCGCAGTAAATCTGCGGTAGGTCGTTTGCAAGCGGATATAGATTAGTGCACGGCTCGACAAAACCCAGGAGCCAGGTCGCAACGGCGACTCGAAATTGCATTCTGCAGTTACACCACAGCAGTGATCGAAATCTGCCCATGTGGCCCACCCACGGGTGAGCGGTAGGTGCTAAATGTGGGGTTTTTGGTGTTAGCTGCCAGTACAGATAAATTTAAGCAGGTCTATGCTGCGAGCTGGGCCTGTTTGTTTTTGATCTGGGGGCAGGGAGTGGTTAGTGTAGCAGTAGGTGTGACTGACATGTACTTCAGCTTTTGGGTGCCTCCTCTGTTTCCAGAATGTTCTGGAAAGGGGGCAGGGCTGAGAGTTGGAGTGGCATGGGGTGTATGTAGGAGCTCTGACCAATCCCCATCTATGATTGGCAGGGGGTGGGCCTCCTTTATATTCCCTCAGTCAGCCTGCTGGGGAGGAGTTGTTGACTGTGTGAACTGAAGGATGGAGTGCTAGACTGCGTGCTATAGAGACACCCCCATCTTACAGAGTCATGGAGAGGTGTCCTGGAACAGGAGCTGGAAAGCAGTTGGTTCGCATGGTCTGGGTAAATCCTTTTAGGAAGGACTTGGGGCAGGCGTCGGTGAGTGAGGCACAGTGGAGATCTGGAAGAGGCATGCCAGGGAAAGCTGGGAGGGAGCCTTACTTGACACTGTCATGGAAAGGGGTCCTGGAACAGGAGCTGGGTGTAGAGCCAGAGGAGAGACTGTTTATTTTTGTGTCAAATCGATGTAGCCCGAGGGCCCAAGGGGTCAGTAGCCCACAATCAAATATTTTCCTCTAGTATGCACAGCATCAATTGAATCTACAAGGACTTATTGAGAGTGAGGCCTAGTGGGCTGAAGATGGTGGGACGGGAGTACTAATCTGTGACAGGAAAGTGATGTGCAGGAGAAATGTCCTGAGGTAAAGATCTGCAGGGAGAGGGCAGAGGCAGGAAAGTTCTGAGGTGAAAAGTCTGTCAGGATTAGGGTCCACCATTATATCATTTGTTAAGATAATGAGTAAACCTTTAGTCCATGTAAAGCTGGATTTGCTCTAACATGGCAAATACCGATTTGTTCTATGGGCATCCCATATCCCTTCCCCCAACCAAGTTCATTCCCCCAAATAATTTTCATTGTCTACAAGTGTGACATGTGGATGTCTGGCAGCAGGGTGAATATGTGTGGATGTTAGTAACTCGTAGCAACACACCGCTACAGTGCTGTGATGAGTGCAGCTTGCTTTCACTGCCTGCCCACCTCCGACATCATCTTCCCAGGTTGACAGGGGTTAAGGTTGCGTGTCTGAAAGGCCGCCTGTCAAGTGGATAGGGAGTGCCACCTCATCAATGCCCATCAGTAATAACCTCATCAGTACCCATAAGTGCCACCTACCAGAGCAGCCTCATCAGCATCGCCCATCAGTGCCACATAATCAGTGGAGCTTATCAGCGCAGCCTCATCAGTGCCAATCAGTGCTGCCTGTCAGTGCCTATTAGCGCAGCCTCTTTAGCTCAGCCTTATCAGCATTGCCTGTCAGTGCCTCCTAAAGTGTGCTTATCAGCAGGGCCGTTTGAAGGAATTTGGGGGCCCCAAGCAAAATGGACATGGAGGCCCCCAAACCCCAGCCCCCCCGCAAAGCCTACAGGAACCACAGCATAGGGATACAGTTAAAGTTCACCTGTACGTTATATAAATAAAAAAGGTTTACAGTGCAAATACTGCTGTTGCATATAATGTGCATAAAATTTGAACAATTTCAACAATTGAACATTTGCAAAAAACACCACTGTACCATAAAATCAATTAATATACATAAAAAAGTGCACAATAACTAAATCCAACATACTTATTACTCCCCCCTCCCACCCCACATAAGGTGTCCCCATCAGAGTCCCCCCACAGCAGGTGTCCCCATCAGAGTCCCCCCTACATCAGGTGTCCCCATCAGAGTCCCCCCACATCAGGTGTCCCCATCAGAGTCCCCCCTACAGCAGGTGTCCCCATCAGATTCCCCCCCCCACAGCAGGTGTCCCCATCAGAGTCCCCCCACAGCAGGTGTCCCATCAGAGTCCCCCCCCACAGCAGGTGTCCCCATCAGAGTCCCCCCCCACAGCAGGTGTCCCCATCAGAGTCCCCCCCTACATCAGGTGTCCCCATCAGAGTCCCCCCCTACATCAGGTGTCCCCATCAGAGTCCCCCCCTACATCAGGTGTCCCCATCAGAGTCCCCCCCCACAGCAGGTGTCCCCATCAGAGTCCCCCCCCACAGCAGGTGTCCCCATCAGAGTCCCCCCTACATCAGGTGTCCCCATCAGAGTCCCCCCCTACATCAGGTGTCCCCATCAGAGTCCCCCCCCCACATCAGGTGTCCCCATCAGAGTCCCCCCCCACATCAGGTGTCCCCATCAGAGTCCCCCCCACAGCAGGTGTCCCAATCAGAGTCCCCCCCACAGCAGGTGTCCCCATCAGAGTCCCCCCTACAGCAGGTGTCCCCATCAGAGTCCCCCCCCACATCAGGTGCCCCCATCAGAGTCCCCCCCCACAGCAGGTGTCCCCATCAGAGTCCCCCCCCACAGCAGGTGTCCCCATCAGAGTTCCCCCACAGCAGGTGTCCCCATCAGATTCCCCCCACAGCAGGTGTCCCCATCAGATTCCCCCCACAGCAGGTGTCCCCATCAGAGTTGGGGATGAGTGGCTGTGCTGGTGGGGGGGTGGAATTAGTGCAGCACATGGAATGCTATGGAACATGGAAGACAATATATGGAAGCCTATGGCACAATTAGAGAATAGAAATGGGGAGAGATGACTCACCCAGGCTGCATTGTCTTCAGAGGCACAAGCATTCAGGCAGTGACATCAGGCAGGATCACTAGCTGGTTGGTTTGAAATCTCCAGCCCACACCCCCTTCCCAGGCACAGATTGGCTGCACGAAGGGGTTGTGGGCGGGCACATGGGGAGGAGGTGGGACAGCCTACCTCCTCCTAGTACGTGCAGAATATACAACAGCCGCCGGGCGCGAGGGGGGCCCCTGCACACTCAGGACTGACGATCAGGATACCCTGGCGTTCTGCGGCGCCGCAGCCAGAGTGGACAGGCGTGCAGGCTGCTGCTTGGGGGCCCCTAGCCAGCTCGGGGCCCCAAGCAGTTGCTTGTTTTGCCTGTCCTGTTCCGACGGTCCTGCTTATCAGCGGCCTGTCAGTGTCACCTCATCAGTGCATATCAGCGCAGCCTTATCAATACCCATCAGTGCAGCCCATCAGTACCACCTTTTTAATTTTTGTGTCTTTTTTGGCACCAGGCGTGAGCATTTCTTATTGCCTGGCGCCCCCCAGGACATTCAGTTCTGGGCGCTGGGCAGCTGATTTAAAAAACTGTCTCCTCACTTTTTTAGCTGGCTCCTAGTTTCTTAGCAAATTTGTCAAGCCCTGGATTAGTGTCTTTGTTTCATATTGCATAGTCCAGCACCCGGCCACCGTTGTCACTATCAGAGCACCTTGAGAAATCACAAACAGCCACCACAGGACGAAGAGCATGTTGTCAGGAAGTGGCTGTAAAGAGGCTTAGAAGAGATCAGCAGCATTGAGATGCAACAAAAGATAAGAGCTTGTTTACACAACGCGTTTCGAAAGATCTTCTTCAGGAGTACATGCAAATGATCTTAAAAAGATATAGCATGCATATTATAATTTAGCGCTACCCATGAAGGAGCCGCTGGATTGTTTTGGGATCGGCAAATTAAGTTACCCCAGCTTGGTCTAGGGATGCACCAGAAGGATTTAGCAGTAAACGGAGGTCCACACAGTCAATAAAGATTTTCTCAATGCTTTAATTCCAGGCCAACATTAGCCAACATCAACTTTGGTGAAGGAAGAATAGGTTGATGAGGGAAGTGAAACTTTCGATGTCCGGCCTGGATACACACAAGGCGGATCAGCCCTTAGTAGCACAAACTTTCACACGTCGCCACTCCTATGAGACTGAGTGGGTAAGGTGCCCCCAGATAGGTGTCTCTCACACAGACCTGGCAGCTGAGGCACCACCTCGAATCTTAGCTGGGAGGAACGGGTCTCTCTCACAGGCCAGTTAATTTGGATAGACTAAATGTGCGAACAGAGCGAATCCTCCCAATAGTTTCTCAGCATAAGTCACCGGGTGGCAGCAAAGCGTACCTGCCAGCATCCCGGTCACCGAATCCCCATCTGGGATTCTCTTAAGCTTCGGCAACCCAGTAAGTCACTGGGGCCCCTTGATTCTTGTCTCCGGCTGAGTCTCAGGAAGGCCCAGGAACCTGGCCAGGCGGGCCACGCCAGCGGGGTCCATGGGCGCGCACACCCTGAAGGTGGATGCTGCACCCCGAGTCCGGGACCCCGCGCACGTGAAGAACAACCCCGAAGACATGACCTAGGTCCCAGATATACCCCTCCCCGAAATGCGCAGCGAGGAAAAACCCTTTCCAATTGGCTGCTGAGGAAGAATCCATTCGCCAGAAATCCCGCTGGCTCCCACTGCTGGCCAAGAATGAAATAATCCCAGAATGCAGTCCGAGCCAGTGGACCTTTCCAGAATGACACAGGTCAACAACCTAAACAAATCACAACTAGGAGCAACTTAAAGGATCACTAAAGGAATTTTTTTTTTAGCTAAATAGCTTCCTTTACCTTACTGCAGTACTGGTTTCATGTCCTTATTGTTCGTTTTTGCTTTGAAGTTGCTGTAATCCTGCTCTGTTCTCCACACTTCCTGCTTGTCTGTTTCATTATAACCACAGTGCTGGGAGCTTTCTCACGGTGGTCTGAGCTGTCATTACTGTGTGTCTAAAACTTCCCAGAACCAGATCAGATTCATTTTAAAAACAAAACACTGCCCTGGATGTGTTTGTTTTTGTTCTGTGTGTCTATTTCTTCTTCACAGAAACATGAAGCCAGTTCAAAAGTGAAACTAACCTGCAGGCACATTATATGATTGATTTTTATCTATTTTTAATCATTTTGAAAAGGAATCAGTTAACTTTTATGTCTCTATACCCTGTAAACAGTCATTTCAGCAAAAACAATTTTTTTCCTTTAGTGACCCTTTAACTCTCCCAGTCCAACTAGTTTTAACGCAGCGCCCATACAAAAAGCAAGGGGGCGCTACATAATCAATGAGTTGAGTTGTGGATTGTATTGGATCTGAACAATTACTTCAACCATAAATTTAGTATTTTACTGTTTGTTTTGCGTTTTTATTGAATGTTATAATAAAATTGATGTTTTTTGTATACACAGTGTTTTCCTTGTATCTATATGCTCCTCGGCTACTATATTGTTGTTTATATATTGCATCCTTATGGCTTTGCGGCCTATCTGTGTGTAAATAATAATGCAGCATACTGAACTTTGTTTTTTAAAAGCCCCGCAATGACCTAAAACGACTCATTTCCATACATTCATTTTTCTTTCTTATGTGTTCAAAAACGTTTTCCTGAATGAAAATGCCGATTTATAAAACACAATTGTTTATAATACACAGTGCTTTAGCAAAGCACATTATCCTATGGTAATCCATGCGGTGCCCTCCCAGTTGTGTGAAGAGATGGCGGCCTGCTGGGGCCCTGGTGTGGCCCCCGGCTCACATGGCGCCAGGTGAGGCTGACCGGCTCCCCTCCCGTGTGATGCCATTCCTTCTACCTGCGAATAGGAGGAGTCTCCGCGGCGCACAACCCCATCCAATCACATTGCCAGAAGTACAGGAACACGGCGCACCAATAGGAGCTAGGCTCTGGTAAGAGCCCGCGACTGGCATCCAATGGTATGCTGAACAGCAGTGACAGCCACCAATAGTATGGCACGGAGGGCGGAGACGTGTTGCCACTTCCTAGGACGCTGCAGCGAGTGAGTGGGGGGTTGGTGAGGGCGCACCTGACAGGAGGAGTTGTCGGTGTACAGAGGACGGTGCCGGTCAGCTTGTGTGCCCAGCTCTGCCAACACAGGACCGCAGGAGCCCGCTCTCTTCTCACACAGGCACGACGGGCCCTGTGTGCTCCTGCACAGAGCCATGTCCAGCCAGGAGAGACAGGTGCAGACAACAGGTGATGAGAGGAGAGCGCCAGCAGAGGGCCCCGACCCCGGGGGAGCCATGGCTCTAGGCCCAGGGGTGCCCATACGAGGGATCCGCATGAAGTTCGCTGTGCTCACTGGATTGCTGGAGGTCGGGGAAGTCAGCACCAGAGACCTGGTGGACACCGTGTTCAACCTGGTGAGTCAGGAGAGGAAGTCAGCCCTGATTGGACGGCTGGCTATCCATTCACTTGCACTACACATCACATCTACGCTACACTGACCTGTCCTGTCCTGGGGGTGTGCCTAATCACTGCCTTGGGTCGTGCCTGATAGCTGCCCTGTCCTGGGGATGTGCCCTCTGGCTATTTTGCCATATGGGTGTTTGCTCTGCCCCATCAGAGGCTGCCTTTAGATGGGCAGCTTCCATGTTCTGTCAGTAGGTATCCTGCTTTGTCCTGTAAATCCCTATTGACTGCCTTGTTTTGTAGGTGCCTCATTTATTTTGCCCAGTCCTTTGGGTACTCACTGACTGCAGTCTGTGTGTGCCCACTTTCTGTCTTGCCCTGTGCATGCCTGCTGTGCCCCATCACAGGCTGATTTTAAGAGGGTGCTTACCAGCCTCTCTGCCCTGTCTTGTGGGTACCTGCTTGGTCCTGTCCTGTGGGTGCCCACTGATTGATGTGTGCCTACTATGTCCTGTTGGAGGCTGCCAACTAGCTACTGTGTCCTGTCAGTGGCCACCCTGAGTTGTGACCTTTGCTTACTTTGTTCTCTTAGTGGCTGCCGTGGCCTGTTTGTGCCTACTGGCTCCCATGTTGTGTGGTGCCTCTCAGATGCCCTGTCATTTGAGTTCCCGCTTTTTCCTTTTAGCAATTGCCATGCCTTTCTAATGCCTAGTGGCTGACATGTCCTATTGGTGTCTGCTCTGTCATGTCACTGACTGCCCTGGCCTATATGTGCCGCCTGCTGTCCTCCCTGTCCTTGCAAAATATTTACTACAGTCATACACCCCAGAGCAATATAGCATGAAACTGGCATGTAACTACATTTGCTTTCTTTTCTCTCTGTGAAAAATCTTGAACAGATTGTAACAAATTCATTACTGCTTTTTTTGTGTGTGTAGAATATATAATATATATATATATATATATATATATATATATATATATCTCACACACACACACTTAAAATAATGTCCCTCTTTGTGATAGAGAGAGATTATTTTGTGTGTTTTTTTTATATATATATATATATATATATATATATAACACACACACGTACATTTAAAATTCTCTGAATTACAAAGAGAGAGATTATTTAAAATGTATATACATACAAAAAAGGCAGTGATGAATTTGTTACAAACCAAACTGTTCAACATTTTTCACAGAGAGAAAAGAAAGCTAATTTATTTACATGCCAGTTTCATGCTACATTGCTCTGGGGTGTATGACTGTAGTAAATTATTTTGAGAGGACAGCAGGCACATATAGGCCAAGGCAGTCAGTGACATGACAGAGCAGACACCAATAGGACATGTCGGCCACTAGGCATCAGCAATGCATGACAATTGCTAAAAGGAAAAAGTGGGCACTCATATGACAGGGCATCTGGGAGGCACCACACAAAACATTGGAGCCGGTAGGCACAAACAGGCCATGGCAGCCACTAATAGAACAAAGCAAGCAAAGGCCAGGACACAGTAACTAGTAGGCAACCACTGGGCAGAACAGCCTCCGACAGGCCATAGAAGGTAGCCACAGTACACGTCAGTCAATTTAGCTGTTTCTTAAAGGGGTTGTAAAGGTACAATTCCCCCCCCCCCCCCCCTAAATAGCTTCCTTTACCTTAGTGCAGTCCTCCTTTACTTACCTCATCCTTCGATTTTCCTTTTAAATGTCCTTATTTCTTCTAAGAAATCCTCACTTCCTGTTCTTCTGTCTGTAACTCCACACAGTAATGCAAGGCTTTCTCCCCGGTGTGGAGTGTTGTGCTTGCCCCCTCCCTTGGACTGCAGGAGAGTCAGGACGCCCACTAACACACAGCTCCTTTCTCTATCTGCAATGCAGAGAGCAACCTGACTCTCCTGTAGTCCAAGGGAGGGGGCAAGCACGACACTCCACACCAGGGAGAAAGCCTTGCATTACTGTGTGGAGTTACAGACAGAAGAACAAGAAGTGAGGATTTCTCAGAAGAAATAAGGACATTTAAAAGGAAAATCGAAGGAAGAGATAAGTGAAGGAGGACTGCACTAAGGTAAAGGAAGCTATTTAGTAAAAAATAAATAAATAAATTGTACCTTTACAACCCCTTTAAATGCATTTTATTATTTGATAAAATACTCCGTGGTTATGTGCAGAGGGTATTGGTAATAGCTCTCCTAGACATAAAGTGACAGTTTCCCTCTTGGTCTGTTTTCATATGACTCAATAGTTCTGTTTATGACAAAATCCACCATGGGTTTGCCTGATCTGACTGCTCTCTGATGTCTATGACCAGCTTCACTCCACTCAGAACAGTCAATGAGGTTTCAGTTTGCTTTAGTCATAACCATTAACCAAGTGATGGGTTGCTATGAGACTCCATGCACCCTATGTAGACACTGCAACTTTCCAGCTGTAGTTTTTTACGGGAAGATGGGCTGCATTTTGCTTGCGTGCTGCATATTTATCCTAAGGCCTGGTTCACACATATGCATTTTTTTTGTTGTGCATTTTCAGTTTTGCAGAAACACGCTACTGTTCATTTAACATGGTTTGATATGGATGTTGTTCACATCTGTGTGTTTTATGGAAAGGGCCGGGGACTTTTTTCCTGTGTTTTTTTATTTACGTTCCATAGACTTTAATGAATCAAAAGCGAGTATTGAAAAACAGAAAATGCACATGCAATATGCAAACTGCAACCTGCATAAGTGTGAACCAGGCCCAGGGATGGACTGGCCATTGGGACTACAGGGAGTTTCCCAGTGGGCCTGCTTCAGTGACAGCGGACTGCCGCCCCCCTCCGCTCCTCTGTCTCTCTTCCCACAGCGCTCACCTGGGGGGAACAGAGAAGCAGGGGGAGGACCAGAAGAGCAGGGGGGATGACAGAGGAGCATGAGGGAGGTGCAGACAGCTGACTCAACAGCTATGGCCTGGGAGTTTCTCACTTCTGCCTAATCTTGTCCCATTGGGGGGAGGCACCGAACTGATTCTTTGCCCTGGGTGAAATAATGTCTAGCTTCCCCACTGGTACTGCCTATAAGAGTACCAGTACCAGCCGTTCTACTTTAATAAAGGAGAGACCTGTCAAAGTTGGCCAGTCTGGATGAAGTCCAGGGCCACATTTTTGTCCCAGTCCAGCCCTGACCAGGCCTCAATGAGTTAGTAAACTACTTATTTATCATATGATGACAATCAAATCATGAAAAGAATGGCAGTCAGTGTGACAGTAGCACATATTTGCCTTTAATCTGGTAGATTTTGCGGTTTGGTCACAATGGAGCTAGAAATAGGCCATATTGTACACTAGGGAGGCATCAGGTGGATCACTTACAAAGTGTTCGTCTTGAAGCGAGTTATTTTGCCTGAGGCTCTTCCAGTACAACAGGTGTATGAATACATTTCACAGCAGGTGCTTCATAGGTATATCTCCTACAGGGACAAATATGTAATGATGACCCCATTGCTTTGTCATATCGATTCCTAGAGGAAACAGTTCCCTCCTTTTTATAATTTCTTATCGGTTCAGATATTTTATAGGCCTGATTGATGGCTTTTTTTACAATGTCATGCTGTCCAGGAAGTGTAGATTCATGTCCCATGTGTGGGCAGGTGCTTGTTCATTGTTAACACATCTCTTACTGTTGGGTAAGTGACTTGATACACAGGGCTTGCCGTTCATGTTGCTACTTGATTTGAACAAAACTAACATGTAACTTTTTAGTTCTTTTCTTGCTCTTTGCAAGCTCAGCTTGGGAAGTGCAGCATTTAAATTATGAACACATTGTATCTGTGTGAGGTGCGTGTATAACTACATTTGTGGACATAGTTTCATCTTTCACAATGCACTACCTTGTTAAAAATCACTGTTGCAGGAATAGATGGCTTGAATATTCTTCTACAAGAGACCCCTACCTGTCTCAATACAGGTAGAACGGATACAATTAGTCTGATATAACTCTTGTTTTGTTGCCACATGACAATCTATTGATTACCAGTTGTTAAATATGGTGTATTTACAAATAAAGGAACCATATATACACTCTAAGACCCCATACTTTTTGTCTTCAGATTTACCAATACCATGTAGTGCAAGGGCCTGCCGGATTGCATACAAACTCTTAGACCCGGTTCATACAAGGGGTGGCACGACTTCGGGGGCAACTCGGCAAGGCGATCTCAAGACGACTTCAGAGGCGGCTTGCAAAATGACTTCTGTATTGAAGTCAATGTAGGTCACCCCGAGTTGCCCCCAAAGTCTTACAGGAACCTTTTTATAAGTCGGATCGACTTGAGTCGCTCCTATTAGAACAGTTCCATTGAACGGGACACGACTTGTCAGGAGGCTGAGTCTCCACTGTGTGTACCGGCTCTTAAGATTTGACCTCCATATTATATGGTTTTGGTAAATCCGAAGACAAAAATCTGCAGAAAATGTAATTGTGTGTGTATGGGGGTCTTGGTATACATTTTTCAGCAGATTACTAAAATATGAGAGAAAAAAGTGATGAGCGCAATCCTTTACACACAAACGTGCAAAAGTGCTATATGCACGTTTGTGTGTAGGGGAAGGCATAGATCAGTGTCCCTGCTTTGTAGGAACACAGGAGCTATGCCTGCCTTACTGACAGAATGGCGATCTACTTTGTTTACATAGGCAGATCGCCTTTCTGCATGTGTACTGAACCATCAGCGGCAGACACTGGATCGCGTCCGATACCCGGACGGGCAGGATCACGTGTGTGTGTCATCCTGCACAGCGTGGCCGTCCTGTAGCAGTAAAACTGATATAGGGTGGTCGGCAAGTGGGGATATAAGCAAAAGCACCGCTTAAGGGCTCAAAATATTGATGCTTATCAAACGCGCCTATAGGGTTTATACATCTTTTATTAGGTGTGTTTAATGAGCATTAAAAACGCTCCCCCAAACAGCCTATGCAACGTGAGTGACATACATTAAAATCGCACCACAATCGCCTATTAACAACTGTAATGTACTAAGTGCTTGCCAGCCCGGTTTTGCAGTGCGTTACCATAGACTTGAATGGAAGGAGTTGAAATGCTTCAAAGCGTCAAATTTGAAGTGAAGTAACATAATGCTTCATGTTTTAATAATATGTACAGTGCTTGGTGCTGTTCACATCAACTGCATAAGCATTAAAAACACCCCCTCAAACGCCTGCTTTTAATGCCAATGTGATCTAGGCCTAAGTTGCTAATATAAATACAACCAAAATAAATTATTACACAAGTAATTATTTGTCATATAAATAAAGATATATCAATCTATATAATAGTGACAGTTCACGTATATCTCCACACAGATTGGGGTTCCATTAGACACATTTCCCCTTAAATGCTTGTCAATAAGACAGGAAGTATCAGGTAGGAAGCGAGGTGAAACCTCCAACTGAGAGTAAATTATGGGCCAGATTCAGGATGGCGAGTGGTTCTTTATTCCGGCGTAACGTTGCTCATTTACGTTACTCCGCCGAAACTTTAGGAGAAAGTACTGTTAAAGTTGTGACGGCGTAGCGAAAATGGGCCGGCGGAATTCAAATTGGACGGGTAGGGGGCGTGTAGTATTTAAAATAGGCACGATCCCGCGGCGAACGTACTGCGCATGCGCCGGCTGTCAATGTATCCCAGTGCGCATGCTCCAAATTATGACGGTGTTTTGGAAGTGAACGTCAATGACGTCAATCCCCATTCACGGACGAGTTATGCAAACGACGTAAAACTTTCAATTCAACGTGGTCATGACGGCCATACTTAACATAGGATGCGCCTGCTTTTTGTTGCTTTATCTTTACGCCGGGAAAACCCTTACTTAAGCGTCGGGCTCGCGTATGATCGTGAATTGCCGTATTTCGCCGATTTACATATTCTCGGCGTAAATCAGCGGGAACGCCCCTAGCGGCCATTTTAAAATTGCAGTTCCGATACGACGGCGAAATACAATGACGCCGCTCGTATCTTAACTCAATCCCGGCGTATATTGTTTTCTGAATACAGAAACCAGATAAGCTGCGTAACTTCTAACCTACGACGGTGTATCTAGAGATAAGCCACGTAGTGTGACTTACACTGTAGGACACTATGTGGCTTTGCACAGGCCAGAGCAATGGTAAGCCCCCAAATATGGGCTCAAGGGTCTGTCTTTCCTTCTATCAATGAAAGTGAAGGGGGCATATTGACCTTGACTATATGTTTGGGATGTGGGAAGTAAGTGTAGCACCAAGAGAAAATTTGCATTAAACGGAACACAAGAATTTTTTTTTTTTTTCCTTCAGTATTTTCGATATCTAAGGCATCATGCACATGGAGTCATATTTCTGTGCCCGGGAGACACTGCTGCGCTGTACAGCCGAGCATAGTAATGACAGTAAGTTAGTTGAACACTGCATGCACCACTGCATGAATGGCACATATAGGGCCGTCATGTCAACATCCATAATGTTGAAATTGTTGATATGGACATGTCGGCAGTAGCGGCGATGGTCAATGGCGGGCAGCACAAACGTTTACATGTGCACAGGGTAAATAACTGCTGCATACAGTTGAATACAAAGCTATATGCTCTACCTTGCATTTTATTACTTGTGTGAATGTGCCCTAAAGCATACAGCATATACAGTGCAAAACATAAAAGCATCATTTAAAGCTTTTGTCATATACCTGTGTAGATGAGATGTGTGACATGTAAAGCACAATCTCGAAAGGGGGGGCTATGGGAGGAGTTAATCGGGATATTTTCATTATTTCAATGTTTTTTGTTTTTAATTTGTTTTTGTAATTGTCTGAGTGAACATCCTTTGAGTCGGTTCACGCAGGGGCAACACGACTTCCAGCACGACATTGGGAGGCAACTTGGACACGACTTGAGTATGAATCATCAGGCAACTTACAAGGCAACTTCAAGTTGCCTCCAGGACCGTACAAGGCAACTTCAAATCGCCTCCAGGACAGGAGACTTTCCAGTGGCCAATCAAACAACAATTGGCTCTGGAGGAGGGAAGGGTTTGCCTGAGTAATGTATGTTATCTTCCTGAAAAGTTGCTTCAGTTAAGACAGTGATCAGACTTCTGAGGCGACTTCCTTTGAAATCAATGGGTACAAGTTGCCTAAAAGTCGGATTGAAGTAGTACAGGAACCTTTTCTGGAGTCGGAGCAAATTCAGTAGTGTACATTAAGACGGCTCCCATTCACTTCAATTGATTTTCTCAACCACACGACTTGGGGCAACTTCAAGTCGGATCCCAGGTCGCCCCAGTGTGAACCGGCTCTTAGGCTGCATGCACACATATATTTAAAGCAGTAGTAAACCCGCTGCTCTTTTTTACCTACCTGAAAGGCAAAAGCCATAATGAGCTTGTATGCACAGCATACTAGCTCATGAAATACTTGGAATGAGGCGTGGGGAACTTACTTGGTCTACGCTGAGGGAGATGTCATCTTGCCTCGGCGTGTCTTCCGGGTATTGCCGCTCCAGCGCTGTAAGTGGCATGGGAGACTTCTTTCCGGCGAGGTCCAGCGGCTGCCTGGCCTTTAGCCGAGGATCCCCCCACTGCGCATGCGCCGCTGCAGTCAGCGGCGCATTGCGAGGGGAATATCTCCTAAATCGTACAGGTTTAGGAGATATTCTTTATACCTACAGGTAAGCCTTATTATAGGCTTACCTGTAGGTAAAATGGTAGTACAGAGTTTGCTACCACTTTAAGATAATCATCGGTCTTACACGTGTTAACATGCGCCCTTTTGCGTATGCACGTAATTTCATTTTAGTGGCTAGAATTATGGTTTTGACCAGTAGTTACATAATTTCTACCCTCTCTCAACCTCGCCCACTAGATCACAGGTGCCAAACACAAGGCCTGCTGGCCGAATCCGGCCCTCCAGGCCATTTCATGTGGCCCTGGCACCTCTCCTCCCTCCTCTGATGTAAGGTTGAGTGGGGGACTCAACTTCTGATGGTGGGGTGGCTTTTGACATCTAATGTAAGGGGAGGGGATGTGCTGGACATCTAATCTTACAGATACAACCTGCCATTTTGAGAATAATCATAATGCTGATGCGGCCCACGATGAAATTTGAGTTTGACACCCCTGCACTAGACTAAATCACCCCAGTATGCTTTTCTTTGAAGGCTTGTTTGGGATATATATATTACTATGCCTCCAAATGCTGTTCTAAAATATGAATCTAAATGCCACAATGTGCATAAACACATTGGCTAATATAGAGCCACGTTCAGAGGAATAAAAAAATAAAATAAATGCTTCCAGAAGTGGTGCCTTTTTTGCCTGTGTGCGTGTGGCCTAAGCCAGACATAGTAGTTTTAGCATGGAAACTCTTCACATTTGGTTGTGTATCTACAATTTGATCGTCTGAGACAAATTTCTGATGGAAACCGAAAACGAAATTGTCCTTTTTAGCAGCATTTTTGGGTAAAGCTAAACTTAGAGGCAAATTTAAGAAACTAAAAAAACACTTGCAGTGAGTCTCCCCCTCTGCATTGCAAGGATTAAATGCTGGTTTTGGTCTAGGGGGCAGCCATGGCGAACCTTGGCACCCCAGATTAGAGCTGCACGATTAATCGTCAAGAATCGTTATTGCGATCTTTTTCCCGTTGCGATTCTTGATACATGGTTTCACAATCTTTGACATGAAACATGGTTGATACAGGGTTTCACAATCTTTGACATGAAAATAATTTTCTCTCTGCACTTTGGTATGCAAAAAATTTCCTGTCAGCTCTCAGCCAAAAGTCAATCTGGGCAATCTGCCAGGTCTGGGCAGTGTGCCAAGTTTTAAAAACATTGTATCTCTTCAAAGGAATAAACTTTTTCTGTATGTAAATTAGGTATTTCTAACCACTTAAACACCAAACCTTTTTCTGACAGCTCTTTTCAAGTTAAAATCATTATTTTTTTTTTTATTGCTAGAAAATTACTTGGAACCCCCAAAGATTATATAACTTTTTAGTAAACTTGGTATATAATGGCGGTTGTTGAAATATGTTTTGTTGCACTGTATTTGCGCAGCAGTCTTTTTAAATGCATTTTTTTGGGGGAAAATTACTTTATTGAATAAAAAAAAAAAAAAAAAAATAGCCAGTAAAGTTGGCTCCATTTTTTTGGATAAATGTAAAAGATTTTACGCCATGAGAATCGTGAGAGAATCGTGATCTTCTTCATTCGAAGCAAAAAAATCGTGATTCTCATTTTGTCCAGAATCAAGCAGCTCCACCCCAGATGTTTTGGAACTATGTTTCCCATGATGCTCAACTACGCTGCAGAGTACATAAGCATCAGGGGAAATGTAGTTCCAAACAATCTGGGGTGCCAAGGTTCGCCATCACTGGTCTAGGGTATCAGTAAAATGCACTTTTAATCACCTTGTACTTTGCTCCCCCCTAAGGCTTTATCCTCTGCCTGCGACCAGTCCCAGAAGTTAAAATGAGTGCAAGAAGGGCACTAAATTGTTGGCTTAGGGCAGTGATGGGGAACCTTGGCACCCCAGATGTTTTGGAACTACATTTCCCATGATGCTCCACTACACTGAAGAGTGCCTGAGCATCATGGGAAATGTAGTTTCAAAACATCTGGGGTGCCAAGGTTCGCCATCACTGGCTTAGGGTGTTTTATCCTCTCAATAAATATCAGCTACAGATGTTGCTTAAACGGGAGGTTCCCCTAAAAATAAACTTTTAACATTGCATGTCTCTTTTTAATTACATGTAGAATCGGCTGGTAGTTTAAAAAAAAAAACGTCCGTACATACCATTTTCGGCATGTAGTCTCACCGTCGCTTCCGGGTCTGGCGGTCGGGTATGGGTGTGCCTACTTGATTGACAGGCATCCAATCGACGCATACAGCGCGTCACGAGATGCCGAAAGAAGCCGAACGTTGGTGCGCATGCGCCGTATAGAGCCGCACCAACGTTCGGCTTCTTTCGGCATCTCGTGACGCGCTGTATGCGTCGATCGGATGCCTGTCCCCGACCGCCAGACCCGGAAGCGACGGTGAGACTACATGCCGAAAATGGTATGTACGGACGTTTTTTTTTTTAAACTACCAGCCGATTCTACATGTAATTAAAAAGAGACATGCAATGTTAAAAGTTTCTTTTTAGTGGAACCTCCCCTTTAAATTGGAACTTTGCCTAATAAGGGGAATTCTGCTCCTTCGCCTTCTCCCTCCTCTGCAATTTGTATTTTTTTTTTTTTTTTGCTGAGACCAGGAACCCATTTCTGGCAGCTATGCCCTCCCACTTCATGATCTCCTGGGACACATCGCGTCATAAAGCGCCTTTCACAGGGGCAGCTGTTTTGCTACTGATAAAAGCATGTTTATGTTTTGCTGGAATTCAAGACTCCAGGCACGTCGATCAGCTGCATTTGTACAATGCTTTTAGCCGCGGCACGATATAGAACAGGGGTCCGACTTGGATCCCTATTCAATATCAAGCACTGCGTCTGGTATGAATCTTGAGGGGGAACTCAGGCCCTTGGGTCTGCTATGGATTTTAAGGAGACACCTGTACGGCGAAAAAACGGCATGGGGTTCCCCCCAAAATTCATACCAGACCCATATCCGAGCAGCAGCCCGGCCGGTCAGGAAAGGGGTGGGGATGAGCGAGCGCCCCCCCCCCCCTTTTTTTTTTTTCCAGTGTTTTTTTTTTTTTTTGTTAGACCAACCACAGGTAGGGGCGGGTTTAGGTCATCACCTGCCCCCTATCTATTAATTAGCACACCTGTGCTCCTTTTTTAGGAGACTTTTTAAAATTCATAGTTAGGACTGCAGAACATGGAGTGCCTTGACGTTGGCCTGCAGCTTACAGAGGTATTTGCAAATACATGCAACTAAACCTCTGTTTTTTAATGCATGCAGCAAGACAGATTAATTTGGTTTAGTGCTTTTTTGATTGGTAATTTTGAGCCTGGCCATTATGGAAACATTTTTTATATTCCATATATATATATATATATATATATATTATTACACAGTATTTATATAGCGCCAACAGTTTACGCAGCGCTTTACATTAGGGAAGACAGTACATTCACAATACAAATCAATACAGGAGGGATAATATATAATATAATATAATATATATATTATGCCGAAACAACTAATCTATTATGAAAATAATCGATTACAATTTTCATAATCGATTAATCGGCCAGTAATATAATGGGGTTAAAAAAATAGCCCTTTATAGTACAAAAAAGCAAATTGCTACTGTAAGTATTACATTCACTGTCCCACAGTAAAAAATGAACCCCTTAGTGTAGCGCTTATTTGCTCTTTTTGTACTTATTTTTGTTTTTTTTCAACCCCCATTATGTTTCTAAACATCTCAAGCCTGAATAGAATACTCCCCCCTTCCCCCCCCCCCCGCCGCCGCATACCGCAAAGCCGCCGCGTTAATCCCTGTGCATTACAGGCAGCTTTCGTTTGAATACTTGTAATCCCCACCGCGCCGTGTATAGACATTCCCCTTCTTGGGATTGGACAGATCTGTCCAATCCCGAGAAGGGGAGTGTCTATACACGGCATGGCTGGGATTCCAAGTATTCGAACGAAAGCTGCCTGTAATGCACGCTGATTAACGCGGCGGCATCAGTGGCATCATGATCATCATCTACTACTAGGTATGGGGGACATGGCTGCAATATATGTGGGGGGACATGGCTGCAATATATGTGGGGGGACATGGCTGCATTTGGGGACACATTTAAAAAAAGTATCGGTACTTGTACTCGGTCCTAAAAAAGTGGTATCGGGACAACCCATGTATATATATCTCTCTATATCTATATCTATCGCTAGTAAAAATGCTTGATTTCAATTAACTTGTTTTCTAAATCATAATTTTCAAAGAGCAACTGTCATCTCTGTCCTGCAGCAGCTGTGTGTGGCAGTTTTGCATTGTGGAACTGTACCACAATAAATTCAGCATCCAATATAAAAACGGCAGTAAAAGTGCAGATCTGTTTTTACTGCCTCCTGGCTGCTCTTGTGAAAGGATCCCCAATGTATGAAGGCTTGGTCCTAAGCTACAAAAGCCATTTATCTTTTGCTTAGTCATGCTACTATCTTTACTTACAATAAAATTCAAAGTGGAGACTGACACTTACCATTGATGTCACCATTTTTCTTTTGGTATCAGGAAAACTTGTCTGAAGTGATTCATGCTGATAGCAGAAGACAAAAGTGACACTTGGTACTTTTAAGGCCCCTTTCACACAGTCTGAACGTTCAGGTCCACCTGTCAGTTTTGTCGGCAGACCTGAATGGCAAGCTCCATGCAATTCTATGGAGTGTCGGATGTCAGCGGAGACATGTCCGCTGACATCTGACCTGATCTGCCAAAATCAGACATATGGCGAAACGTCCCCGTCCGTCTATGGCAGATCGGGTGAGATCTGATGTAAATGGACATTTTGTATGTTTGTTTTTCTTTTATCAGATCTCTCCATAGGAGACGGCGGTGCTGAACAAGCCCCTCCCCGCTCTTTGAGCAGAGAGGGGCTTGACACCCGCCGACTCAGCGGAGATCAGCAGAGTCCACCTCGTGTGAAAGAAACCATATTGAGACACACTATAGGGGGGTATGCTTTGTTCATATTTCATGTCCAAAATTTACAACCACTTTAAGCTGTGTGGCAAATAATTGAGTGACATTTCAGATAATTGTCAACCAATGCTGCATTGTGTGTCTTGGACTTTGCCCCCTCAGTAGTTAGTAGAAGCTGTACAATCGACCCTGCTTTTTTTTTTTTTTTTTTTTTTTTTTTACCATTACTTGAATAAGACTGTAGAAGAGGCACACATTATTGAGTAGAGTCTTTTTGTGTAACTGCTTAAAGGGGTACTATAGGGGTGTGTGTTTTTTAAGTTGTAATTTTTTTCCCACAATTCTTTGCAAAATGAAGATTTCTTCTTCTTCTTTTTTTTTTTTTACAAAATTGTCATATTAACTGGTTATTTCTCTCACAGAGCATATGCATACAACAAATTACACCCCAAAATACATTCTGCTGCTCCTCCTGAGTATGAGGATACCAAATGTGAGGGACTTTTACACAGCCTGGCCACATACAAAGGCCCAACATTGAAGTAGCGACATCAGGCGATCTACGAGCATAAATTGCACATCTCATTTCTCAACCACCTATTACACTTTTGAAGGCCCTGGAGCACCAGGACAATGGAATTGCCCACAAAATGACCCCATTTTGGAAAGCAGACACCCCAACGTATGATCTATGAGGCATAATGAGTCTTTTGAGCGTTTTTTTTTGGAAAATGTGGGAGCATACATCACATATAATTTCCTGGCAACCTATAATTTTTGAAGGCTCTTCATATTTCTAACACATAGCATGGTAAACAGCGGTGACACGCCGCCACAGACAGTACAGGGATGCGCTCGCGCGCATTCCCTATTTAAATGACAGGACGTCGTATGACGTCCTGTCGGAACAATAGAGTATTCTGCCCGCCGTCATTTGCCGGCGTGTGGTTGTAAAGCGGTTAAAAAACAAACATGTCGTACTTGCCTTGTTTTTGCACACAGTGGCCCCAATCCTCGTCTTCTGAGGTACCTCGGTGGCTGTCTCGGTTCCTCCCCGCATCAGCTATCCCCCCTCGGGAGCTCTTTCCCAAGGGGGTTACCTAGCCACCAACTACAGAACTTGGCACGGCCTCTCGTCATTGGAGTTGATTTGACAGCAGCGCAAGCCAATGGATGCGCTGCTATTAATCTATCCAATGAAGAGCCGAGCAGCCATCACGTTTACGACGCAGGACTTTCGAGGGCTGTTTTTCACCTTAATGCATAGGATGCATTAAGGTGAAAAAAACTCAAAGCTTTACAACCCCTTTAAGTGTTATGTATGTCAATTTTGGTAACATTTTATTTTTTATTATAAGGCTTAATTTACACTTGTGATTGAGGGTTGGTAAAACCCAATGGCTGTGCTGTGTTTTTAGTTTCCCCTGTTGCTGTTGTGGCAGCACCCGGGGAGGGGGTACACATGCTGCGGGCAGGTATTATACCCCCAATTCAAGTAAAGAGTGCCCTACTTCAACAACCTTGGAACCTCCGTTGTTCTGTAATTAGGGATGGTAGGAAGGAAATGCAGTGGCTCCTCACAGTCTGTATTACTGTCTAAAGTGCTTCAGACGGCAAAACCAGTCTAAACGAAGACTATAGCATTTGTAAACCCAATCACCAAAATCTCATTTAAGGTTAAGTCATTTTTTTAATATTTGAAATGTTATGCTTTAACTGAAATATCCCCCCCACAATCTATTTTAAACGTTCAGCATTTACATAAAGTAAAAGTACCTTTTTCCAGCAGGTACCGGTCCCCCTGCAGTCCAGATTTTGCACATGCACAGTAGGGCACCAGTTGTAGTTGAACAAAAGGTTGCAATGGACTCCCAAATCCCAGATGGAGACGTTGAACCTGATCTTTCAAACTTTTTTGCATTTTGGTGATGCTGATCCTTTATTCTTGGTGCTAGCTGGCCCTGAGTTTGTGTATAGCAGTGCGGTCTGCTGGGGATAACTTTTAGGCTTCATGCACACGGGATAGTAGTTCCCAATCTCCAGTTTGCAAGGAGTGCCAACAGTGCAAGTTTTCCAGACCACTGTAGTGTGGATCAATCTTGGTGCAAAGGAAGCACACTTGTGGTATATGACTGTGAGTTTTGAAAAACGTTACCTGCCGTTAACCGAGGACTGCTTTGGATTGTGAAAATTAGAACAGCACCTACTATGAAAAGAATGGTGGAATAGAAATGTGGAGGTGCAATCAACAAATGTGATTGATGTCGGGTTTAAAAATCTATTGAGCTGCTGTGTTTCTAATTGAATTCATATTTATTGATTTTTCCTGGTTTATTTTTTAATTTTATTATAATAATCTGTTTGTGCTTAAAAATATCAAGCGGATAATATACTGACATTCCATAAGCCACCCTTTTTCTAAATGGAATCCTCACAATTCTGGCACTATACACTATTGTTTTACCTTGGCTGTCCAACTTGTTTTTCCTGTTGGTTGTAAAAATCTTGGAAAGTGAGGTAACCAAACAGATTGCAGCTTTGCATACATATATCTAAAACTTTTTTTTTTTTCCTTCCAGGTTTGGGTGATATGGGTAAGGATTAGAGAAATTTCACTAATGGGACACAGATGAGGTTTTGACCTATCCTTATTTATAAAAAAGAAAATGAACATAGAACCTGTACTGAGAGAAATACTCTGTTTGCGATTACTGACCTCTCTGACATTGCTAGTTATCATGCTAATTCATGGAATTTAAAGGATTTTTTCACTTTACAGTAAAAAGGACCGGCCTAATCTTTCACTCCCGCAGGTGTACCCCCCCCCCCCAAGCTGTAAGACTGGTCATCGCAAACCTTTTTAGGTTCTCCAATCGGAGACTCTGATGTTTTCAAGTACAATGCATGGCTATTTTAGCCCTTTACTGTACATGAAGACACAGAGGGAACGCCTAAATCCCTTACTCACAACCTAGAGTAAGTGATTTAAAGCGGAGGTTCACCCAAAAATCAACTTTGTCATTAGTTTTAGCATACTGCTAACATCTGCAGTATGCTGTGTGTGTGTTTTTTTGTTTTGTACTTATAGTTTTATGAGCAGTTGTTATCTGGCTCCGAGCGGGGAATCCTGCGGGGAATGGGCATTCCTAAGCCAAGAGGAGTTGATTGACGGGCTGCTAAGGCGCGTCACGCCTTCCGAAAATACCCGAAGTGACACTCTGGTGTTTACGGTGCCTGCGCAGTCAGCTATCCGTAATAAACAAGCATTTAATCTTTGCAGTGCGAGGGCTGTCCATATATATATATATATATATATATATATATATATATATATATATATATATATATATATATATATATATATATATATATATATATATATATATATACACAGCATCTTACAAAAGTGAGTACACCACACACATTTTTGTAAATATTTTATTATATCTTTTTATGTGAAAACACTGAAGAAATGACTACTACAATGTAAAGTAGTGAGTGTACAGCTTGTGTAACAGTGTAAATTTGCTGTCCCAACAAAATAACTCGCACAGCCATTTAATGTCTAAACCTCTGGCAATAAAAGTAAGTACATCCCTAAGTGAAAATGTCCAACCTGGTCCAATTAGCCATTTTCCTCTGCCGGTGTCATGTGACTCGTTAGTAATACAGGGTCTCAGGTGTGTTAAATTTGGTGTTATCTCGCTCATACTGGTCACTGGAAGTTCAACATGGCACCCCATGGCAAAGAACTCTCTGAGCATCTGATTGTTCTTGAGGAAGATGACCTAGGCTATAAGAAGGTTGCCATGACCCTGAAACTGAGCTACAGCATAATAGCCAAGACCATACAGCGGTTTAAGAGCACAGGTTCCACTCAGAACAGGCCTTGTCATGGTCTACCTAAGAAGTTGAGTGCACGTGCTCGGCATCATACAGAGGTTGTCTGTGGGAAATAGACGTATGAGTGCTGCCAGCATTGCTGCAGAGGTTGAAGGGGGTGGAGGGTCAGCCTGTCAGTGCTCAGACCATAAGCCGCACACTGCATCAAATTTTGGTCTTAATGGCTGTTGTCCCAGAAGGAAGCCTCTTCTAAAGATGATGCACAAAGACCATAAACAGTTTGCTGAAGACAAGCAAACTAAAGACATGGATTACTGGACCTGTGTGTCCTGTGGTCTGATGAGACCAAGATAAACTTATTTGCTTCAGATGGTGTCAAGCGTGTTTGATGGCAACCAGGTGAGGAGTACAAAGACAAGTGTGTCTTGCCTACATCAAGCATGGTGGATGGAGTGTCATGGTCTGGGGCTTCATGAGTGCTGCCGGCACTGGGGAGCTACAGTACATTTAGGGAACCATGAATGTCAACATGTACTGTGATATATTAAAGCAGAGCGTGATCCCCCCCCCCCCCCTCCCTTCAGAGACTGGGCCGCAGGGTAGTATGCCAACATGATGACCTCAAACACACCTCCAAGATGACTGCTGCCTTTGTAAAGAAGCTGAGGCTAAAGGTGATGGACTGGCCAAGCATGTCTCCAGACCTAAACCCTATTGAGCATCTGTGGGGCATCCTCAGACAGAAGGTGGAGGAGTGCAAGGTCTCTAACATCCACTAGCTCCGTTATGTCTTCATGAAGGAGTGGAAGAGGACTCCATTGGCAACCTGTGAAGCTCTGGTGAATGCCATGCCTAAGAGGTTTAAGGCAGTGCTTGAAAATAATGATGGCCACACAAAATATTTACACTTTGGGCCCAATGTGGACATTTTCATGTAGGGGTGTACTAACTTTTGTAGTCGGCGGTTTAGACATAAATGGCTGTGTGTTGAGTCATTTTGAGGGGATTTACACAGTTTTATACAAGCTGTGCACTCACTACTTTACATTGTATCAAAGTGTAATTTCTTCAGTGTTGTGACATGGGGAAAAATGTTATATAATGTGTTTTTTTTTTATATATATTTTTTTCATGGTAATGATGATTTTAATTTAAAAAGCACAATACTAGTAAAAGTTTACTTTAAATGTAATTGTAATGCCTTCAGTTGCCTCCAGCCTCCACCTTCTCTGGGTTCAGATGCTGATCTTTCCTGCACACTGTGTGTGTGTGTGTGCGGTGTTTTTGTTTTAAAGAGAAAAAAAAAAACATGTTATACTTGCCTGCTCCTGTGTAATGATTTTGCACAGAGCAGCCCTGATTCTCCTGTTCTGGGGTCCCTCACCGCTTCTGGCTCCTCCCTGTTTTCAGAGTGCCCCAATAGCAAGCTGCAAATCATAGTATAGAGCAGGCATGTCCAAAGTCTGGCCTGGGGGCCAATTGCGGCCCTTGTTCCAGTTTAATGTGGCCCCCCTGGTAATTTGGATATATACTGTATTTATCGGTGCTGCCTCGGAGAGGACACGGAGGGGGACTAGTGCTGGCACAGAAGAATCTCCTGTTTACTTGGTGGCATCTGTAATATGAAGTCTCGTCTTCTGGGCTGCCATTGGACGAATTCTCTGTCTATCATAGGAGGCAGGACATTGTATTAAAGAGGCTGCTGTGTAAATAGGAGATTCTCCTGTATGTAATCTGTTGGCGCTCGTCCCTCCCCTTCCCTCCGAGGCTGCAGATGGGCGTCGACCAGGCTGCCTTCATGGCAATGGAGGAGCTGCAGATGGGCACTGATTGGGTTACATTGATAGGCAATGACCCTTTAGTTTGCTTCACAGTTCTTTATTTACATTTTTTTCCCCTGAAACTTCCCTCCTAAAGTGAAGGTGCGTGTTATATGCCGATAAATACAGTATATCCAAATAACACGCCCAAGCTCATCTCTTCACCACACACAGTCACAAAGGCAAGAACAATCTTGTTGGGCAATGTATTAGTGCTCGGGCAAACACTCTTAGCCCAAATTTTAATGGTTCAAAGAATATCAGCAAATTGGTCGGCCCTCACGCATGTTCACTTCATCAAATCTGGCCCTCTTTGAAAAAAGTTTGGACACCCCTGGTATAGAGTGTCCCTATAGCAAGGTAAAAAAAAAAAAAACTTCTGCCTTTTTAGAACCGCTCACTTCCTGCCCAGGACTACATGTCCCAGGAGGCATTGCTTCTTACACTTTCACTAGATCTCAGGCACTTACCGGCATGTTCGATTGGTGTACTGAGCTGTATGTGTGCTTCACTGTATTTCCGGATATGTAAACAATGCATTCTCTATGCAGTACAACTAATCAGCTGACCGTTTATGAAAATAGTTGACAACTATTTTTATAAGCGATTAGTTGTCGATTTAATTGATTTTAGTTGAATCATTTGTCTCAATTATCCATGGCTACATCTGCAGAATGGGTTGTTCTGTTGTAAAACAGGAGTACTGGCTGGGTCACCAGGGGAAAATTGAAATCCTAAAAACGAAACGAACACAGCCATCCCATCTAAAGACTTGGTAAACTGTAATATGTTTTGCTTTTGAGATTATTACTGCTTTAAGTTTTTTTTCTTTTGTAGATGCTGAAATATACATAGGTAGTTTTAATATGGAGAATGCAACAGATGAAGTTAAAGCGGAGCTCCACCCAGCAAAACAACATTTTGCCATGTTTAAAAAAAAAAAAAAAAAAAAAAAATACTCACCCGAAATAGCTGTTGCTATGCGGAAGTCCGTAATCTGCCTCTTCCACACCGCGGTTTAATGTCTTCTTGTCCTTCTCCTTGTGAATGGGGCGCGCTGCTTTCTGGGAACTGTGTGTGTTCTCAGAGAGCAGCGCGCCCATTCACAAGCCAGCGTGAGACTCACGCAGGCGCAGTAGGAAACGGGCAGTGAAGCCGTACGGCTTCACTGCCTGTTTCCCATAGTGTGAATGGCGGCGCGAGACCCGGAGCGATCGTGGGACCGGCATGGGGGGGGGGGGGGCCGTCAGCGCGGGTGCCTAGGACAGGTAAGTGTCCTTATTTAAAGTCAGCAGCTACACTGTTAGTAGCTGCTGACTTTAAAAAAAAAATGTTTTGCGGCTGGAGCTCCGCTTTAAGTGTGTGGGAACACCCTAAACATTAGTGACAGAAACCGAGCTCTCTGCAGGAGTATCCAAGTACAAGATCACAGGGCTGACTCGGCCTATTATGTACTATTATGTACTACCTATACAAACAAAAAGTAAAGAGTCCTAATCCAAAATCAAAGTTTTGTGAAAATTCAAATACTTTAGCATCGCTCCTGTCCATTTAATTAAAATGTGACCAGCATTCACATGTAAATCATATGAGAAACAAATGGTATAGGATTTACATGTGAATGCTGCTGCTGCTAAAGAATTTATTTTGTTGTGTTTTTTTCACCTTAACCACTTAACGCCCGCCGCATGTATATGTATGTCCACAGAATGGCACGTACAGGCAGATGGGCGTCCGATCGGGACCCCCCACTACATGCAGTGGGCGTCTTACCTCTGGGAGCGATCCGGGGTGAGGGGGCGGCTGTTTGTTTTTGTCCGCCCCCTTGCGATCACTCCCAGCGACTCAGAAGAGCCCCTGCCCTGCACTTCCTCTGCCTGTGTAATGTAAACACTGCCAGAGGAAGTGATGTCAGCTCTCCTCTCTGTGGTATTTTCAATCCGACGAGAGGAGAGAAGACATCACAGTAAGTCGCACCAACGGTTCACTGACACCAGTACACGTAGGCACACTTAACCCCTTCCGATCACCCCCCCCCCGCCCAGCCCCCTGTCACAGTGTCACTGATTGCAGTGATCATATATTTACTGATCACTGCATTTAGTGTCAGTGTCACAGTTACTGTGACATGCAGTTAGTGTTAGGTCCAGGGTAGCCCTGTACCCCCCCAATTGAGGTTTAACCCCTTGATCACCGCCCTAGTTAACCCTTTTACTCCCTTATGCCAGTGTCACTAAGCGATCGGTTTTCTGAACGCTGTATTAGTGTCACTGTTGCCGCTAGGTAGCTAATTTTAGTAAAAAAAAAAAAAAAAAAGACGTGGCTGAATACATTTTGCCCTAAATGTTTGACTAAAATTTAGTTTATTCGATTTATCCTATAACAAAAAGTAAAAAAATATTGTTTTTTTTTTCAAAAATGTCGCTCTATTTTTGTTTATAGTGCAAAAAATAAAAATCGCAAAGGTAATCAAATACCATCAAAAGAAAGCTTTATTTGTGGAAAGAAAAGGACGCAAATTTTGTTTTGGAGCCACGTCGCAGGGCCGCACAATTGTCTGTTAAAGCGACGCAGTGCCGAATTGTAAAAACGCCTTTGGGCATTTAGCAGCATATTAGTCCGGGGCTTAAGTGGTTAATGCATCCTTTGCATTAAAGCGACACTAAAGAGAAAAATGTTTTAAAAAAACAAACATGTTATACTTACCTCCACTGTGTGGCTCATTTTGCACACAGTGGCCCCGATCCACGTCTTCTGTGGTCCCTCGGCGGCTGTCATAGCTCTCCCCTTCGCAAGAGCTTTCCACCTTCATGTGAGTGAGCTTGCATGATGGAAAGCACTTGCTGGCGTGCACCTGTGAAACCGCGGTGGCCGTGATGCATCACTTGGCACCTCCCCCTGGCGCGCCGCGTCATTGGATGTGATTGACCGTAACGCCAGCGAGCATAGGGTGCATTAAGGTGAAAAAACATTTACCTTTACAACCACCTTAAGGTTAAAAAAAAAAAAAATTGACAGTGTCTCCAACGAGTCTATTTCTTGTGATGAATAATAGCGCCTCTAAGTGCTCATGCTTGTGCAAAATGTTACCATTCCGAGTTCCACCATTTTTCACACAATGTGCTCACCTCCACATATTGACCTATAAACTTAATAAGTCACCATGCAGGGGTAGAGCTTGTGATGTCGTCTTGCAAACCTGGAAGTAGCTGAACAGAGTTGTTTCTGAGTTGATACGGAAGCCCAGGTCTTAATGGGGCAATGTACTTCTAATTAAACCACTTGCTGCCCACCAATGACAGATTGACGTCGGCAAAGTGGTTTCAATATCCTGAGTGGACGCCATATGACGTCCTCAGGATATTGAGCCGCTGCACGCCCCTGGGGGCGTGCACCGAGGCGATCGTTGTTGTAGGGTGTCAGTCTGACACCCCGCAACACCGATCTAGGTAAAGAGTCTCTCATGGAGACTCTTTACCACGTGATTGGCTGTGTCCAATCACTGCTGATCACTATGTAAACAGGAAAATCCGGTAATCAGCTTTTTCTCACTCGCGTCTGTCAGACGTGAGTAGAGGAGGGCCTATCGGCTGCTCCGCTGTCAGGGGGAGGTTTGTGCTGATCGATTATCAGCACAGCCCCTCCGAGGATGCCCACTGGACCACCAGGGATGCCACTAGACCACCAAGGATGACACAAATAATGGATGCCAATCAGTGCCCACAATGGCCTTTACTGATTGGCAGGCATTGTTGGCATCCATTAGTACAACACAGACGTTGGTGCCACCTATCAGTGCCCAACTATGCCTATCCGTGCCCATCAGTGCTGCATATTTGTTACCATCATCGGTGCCCATCAGTGCCTGTCAGTGCAGTACCATCAGTGCCCATCAGTGAAGGAGAAAACTTACTTATTTACAATGTTTTATAACGGAAACAATTTTTTTTTATATTTATTTATTTTTTTATAAATTTTCGGTCATTTTTTTAATTATTTTTGCAGAAAATAAAAATCCCAGAGGTGATCAAATACCACCAAAATAAAGCTCTATTTGTGGGCACAAAATTATAAAAATGTAGTTTGGGTAAAGTGTAGCATGACCGCACAATTGTCATTCAAAATGTAACAGCGCTGAAAATTGGTCTGGGCGGTGTATAAGTGCCTTGTATGGAAGTGGTTAAAGCAACCTTATTGTTTGTGCACTAACATTAACGTGCACTATATTTGTGAGTGTATTCTCCTCGCGCCTGCTGTCAGAAATTAACGGTGTGGCTGTGCAGGGCTCCGCCCACACGGCTGCATCTTTCAGAATCCTATGAATAATTAAACTGCATATACCATTGCCGGCAATGAACTGAGAGGGCGCTGGTAAATGGTCTTGTAGTCCAATGATACTGCCTGCCTGTATGAGGTTCAGGCAGACAGTGTACTGAGAGTCTGCAGGAGACTGGCATTGCACCTGCGACCTGCCTTTTTTTTTTGTATTAAAGGTAAACTTGGCCTATGAGCTGTGCCTAACAACAAGGTTTGGAGAAAAGAGAAGGTCTGATGGTAAATCCAGAGAAACTCTAAGGAGGCACTTGAGACCCCCTTTTAAGGGGAATGCACATGGTGACCTGAAAGGTGGTGGACCTCACAATGGTAACGTGTTTTTTTTTTTTTTTTTTTTGCACAAAAACAAAAAGCTATTATGCACCACAAGACACAAACCTATTTTGAGAGAGGCTTTAATTTATGATTTAATAATGAGTATGATTATATTACTGAAATCTTAATACACATGGCAGCCCTCAAATTTTCCACTTGCACTTTGCGAGTAGAAAATGAGGGCTTGCGAGCTGGGCTGCCTGGGAACGAGCTCCACCGGCGGACGGGGTTGATTGGGAGCCATTCTCCCAGCGATCGCTCCGGTGGAAGAGGAAAACCGCAAGATCACCGAGTGGTATTGCATGTTGTAACAGCTTATGTTGAACTTGCCTCCGCTCTGCTCGCTGTCTCGCACATCCCCGCCTCCTCCTAACCCTGTGCCTGTGATGGACAGAATGCGGGTCCAATGTGTTCGGTCTATCACAGGCGTGGGGTCAGGAGGAGGTGGGGCTGTGTGTGGAGGCAATTGTAATGCAAACTGTAACTGTACGCTACCCGGCTCTGTGATTCCGTGGCTCTAATCTTCTTCCTCCAGTCATGATCTGGCCGCCCTCTGCAGCCTCGCCAGGACGGAGGAAGTTAATGTGGGGCACAGGTGACCCTACACTGATGGGCACTAGTGAGGCTGTGCTGAGGGGAACTGATGAAGTTGATATTTATTTTTTGTAACTTAATTCTGCATAAAACATTTAAGTGTCGTTTTCATGAGATAAGGTAATTAATGAGGGCGTGATTAGGTGTGGGGCAGGGTAGGGGTTGGGTGGGGCAACTGCTGGCGAGTAACCCTTGAGGGCCTGGCTAGTAGCTCAGGACTTGGACATTTGGAGCCCTGCACATGTTTTATGTAATCACTTATACAGCTTTATAGAATCGATGCACAGAGCAGTGAATTAGGTTGGCATATACATAAACAAGTGTATATAGGAGAAAGTGACAAAGTAAGGTTGACTGCACTCTAATTGTATATTATACAACAATTAAAACCCTTTTTTTATATAAAAAAATTTAAGTAAATCAAAAATCCTTGTTTTTGATCATCTTTAATACCATTGCTATGGTGACCAGTATTTTTGATTTGATTTTACTAAAAGTGCATTTAATAGTATTGTATTATATTTCTGTGTCACAAAACAAACCTACAAAAAGATGGATGGAGGGTCATGGTAGGTAAAATGATGGTTGGTTAAGACGGAAAGAAGTAAAGTATCAGGCCAAAGGATAAGGCTATGAGACCTGCCGGGTTTATTACCACAATAAAACCTGTATTGTGTGTGTGTGTGTGTGTGTGTGTTTTTTTTTTTTTTTTTGTGGAACAACCAGGCCTGGTGTATTCACTTGAAACCAAGGATCGTTTACATCACCCTGTAAGAAATGTGCGCTTTCTGTCTGCACAGCTTGGTTTAGGGTTACATTGACTTCATTAAGCTGGTATTTCTATGGCACAGAGACCTGCTTAAATAATTCATTAAACCTTCAGGACCAAAGTAATTGACACTTTTGTTTTATATATGAATTTGTTATAAAATGTCTGTTTTAATAATAAAGATTTCTTGGAGTGTATAATACTGTATATTTGACATTTGAACAAGCTACGCTTTTTTTCCCAAGTAGCTGTATATATAGTTCATTCAGTTATGTATTTTTTTTTTTTTTTAAATCAGAAAACTGTTTATTGAGGCAGAATAGACATACAGTTCAGTGGCAAGATGTATATCAATAACACAAGAATACAACAAATGGGTTGCGTACTTCTTTAAAGGCATGTAAGCAGTAATAGGGAGGATTTCTCCTCTTCCCCATTCAAACATATTAATTCCCTCAAAATCCAACTGGGGGTCTCAGAGTTCTCCCTGAACATATAGTCCGATCAGTTTCATTGTCTGCCTCGTATTATATATCAATAACCAGTGTACATCTATATGAAACTTAGTTTGCTCAATGATCTAATGTCCCGTGATCCCGAGCCCATGACCGTATCCGTATCGTAAATTAATACACAACACCCCGCAAACCTGTGTCCCAAGCCCCCACTCTCTGTGACCCCTTTTTACTGCAATAACCTGTCCATAATCAGCTCTGTTGGTCCCAGCCCCGGGATGTCTAGCCATGGTTGCCACATGGAGTAGAATTTTTTGGGCGCATTCCTATGCTGATATGTGATTTTTTTCGCGCATCAGCATGGTATTTACCAGTTTAATCCACATTTTCTCTGTAGGCACTCTGGAGGTGATCCAAAGTCTAGCAATGGCTCTCCGGGCAGCATAGAGTAGTCGGATCACAGCTGTGTGACCATGAGTGGAGAGTGAAGGCACCTCGAGAGCCCCAAGGAGACACACTACCGGATCCTGTGGTGCCGGGAAGCCATATGCCTGAGATATAGTGTCAGTAACATAATGCCAGTATCTAAAAAGTTTTGGGCACTTCCACATCATGTGTAACAAGTCTCCTTCCTGGGCATTACATTTTGGGCACAGTGGTGAGTCTCTGAGGCCCCATTTAAATAAGCGAGCTGGTGTCCTGTAGACCCTGTGAAACAGATATAAGTGCGATAATCTATGTTGCGTTGAGACCGATACTAATGGGGCAGCGGATAAACACAATTCCCACGTATCTCCATCTATGGGGCCCAAGTCTTTTTCCCAGCCCTTTCTGCATGGTATAGTAAGTGCGTCATGGGTAGTACCAAGCAGTTTGGAGTAGACCTGAGAAATCATTCCCTTCTTATCTACATTCAGCAGAACGGTATTGCTCAGTGGGTGTTTTACAACCGTGACAAGGGATAGTCTACTCTCGCACTGTATTGCATGTCGTAGTTGCAGATACTTATAAAATTGTGTTCTGGCAAGTGGGAACTCGTTTTCCAGATCAGTGAAGGACTTTAGAACTGGGCCCTCAAATAGTTGAGCAATGTAATGGATCCCTGCATTAGTCCATTGCCCAAAGCCCTCCAATTGGAGGAGCTCTCTGTAGTAGGAGTTATTCCAGATTGGAGTGAAGTGACATATCCCTTTAATATTAAGATTGGACCTAATGTATCTCCACAGGGTATTTAGTAGGACGATAGTGGGGAGCGATTGATCCAGGTGTGGAAGCCCTGCCTCTAGATACGATACCGCTGGGAGGGTAGCTCCCGGTGGCATTAATGATGATCGTACCGGATCCCCCGCATCTATCACGCCCCAGTTCCCCAGGTGTTGTATCTGTGAAGCCACAAAATAGTGCCTGGCGTGTGGAACCGCCATACCCCCTTGGTCTTTAGTTAGTTGAAGGGATTTGAGGCTGATTCGAGCCACCTTCCCGCCCCAGATCAGATCCCTAAACTGAGCGTCTATTTGGGCAAACCACTTGTGTGGTATCCAGATTGGGGAATTATGAAAAACATATAGGAGTTGGGGGGCCCACACCATTTTTATGAGATTCGCCCTACCCGTGACTGATAGAGGGAGTTTTTTCCAGACCGCACACTTCTGCCTGAATTTAAGCAGCAATGGAGTCAGGTTCAGTGAGAGATATTGGGCTGGGTTTGGTGTCACCTGAATCCCTAAGTACCTAAAGTCCTTAACTACCAATATATCTTTGGCGCAGGCTGGTAGTGGATTTGACAAGGGGTCTAGGGGCATGAGAACTGATTTGTGCCAATTGATATTAAAGCCTGACAGGTCTCCGAAGTCTGCAATTAATGACATCACATTTTTCAGAGACTCATCAGTATCTCCCAAGTATATGAGCGTGTCATCTGCGAATAATGAGACTACCTCCTGCCCGGCATTCCTGGAAAAACCAGTTATGCCGGGCGAGGCTCGCAAATGGATCGCCAGAGGTTCCAGCGCCAGGGCGAACAGCAGAGGGGATAGCGGGCACCCCTGCCGCGTCCCCCTGAACAGCCGGAATGGGTCCGAGACTTCCCCATTAATTCTCATTCGTGCCTTTGGAGAGCTATATAGTAATTGAACCCATTTCAGGAAGGAGGAGCCAACTCCAAACTTATTTAGTACCTCCCACAGATATGGCCATTCCACACTGTCAAAAGCCTTGGCTGCGTCCAAAGAGAAAATGGCCCTATTACCCGGATTGTCCACTGGGATTTGCAAATTAAGGAATAGTCTATGTAGGTTCTGAGCAGTCGACCTAGTGGGGATAAATCCCGACTGATCTCTATGAATCACATGGTGGATGCATTTAGAGAGCCTAGTAGCCAGGACCCTGGCCAAGAGTTTCACGTCAAACGTCAACAGGGATATAGGCCTGTATGAATCAGGGGATAGAGGATCCTTTCCGGGCTTAAGTAAAACCACTATTAGGGCTTCGTCCATAGAGGGGGGAAGTCTACCAGTCTCGAAAGCTGTATTATATACTTTCAGTAGGATGGGAATGAGTTGTTCAGAGTACCGACTATAGACCTCAGAGGGGAGACCATCCGCCCCGGGTGCCCTCCCATTGTGTGCCAGTGCCAAAGCTTCGAGAAGCTCTTCTTTAGTAAGGGGGGCGTTAAGCAAGGCCCTATCCGGGGCAGAAATACAGGGTATTTGATATTTGTCTAGAAATGCATGAATTTGTTTAACAGTGGGGTTAACTTTGGATGTATAGACATCCTGAAAAAAGCTTTTAAAGCAATTAATGATGGATTGTGTGGAGTGACACGTCTCCCCCCTAGCGTCAGTGACCGCAGTAATATGTGAAGGTGGTTGTTGGGATTTTGCCAGGATTGCCAGTAGGTGGCCCGTGTTTTCCCCCTCCTCAAAGTGTCTCTGCTGCAGAAAGAATCTTTTGTTTTCTGCTAGCTGAAACGAAAGATCCTTGAGCATGGACTGGGAGGCTAGCCATCGTCTTTTGTTATCATCAGATGGATCTGTCACATACTCCGTTTCATGGCGGTGGGCGTCCGCTAGGACTTGAGTCTCCCACTCCTTGGTATTAGTTTTAATGCCATTAATTGCTCTAATGAGTTGGCCACGCATGTATGCCTTTGCAGCGTCCCAAACCATCTGTAGGTCAGTAGATCCTATATTGTCTCTAAAGAAGTCAGTAAGGAGTAGTGGCAGTGGGTCAGAGTCTGACAGGAGAGATAACCAGAATGGGTTGAGTTTCCAGAGGCTAGCTCCCTTTTCATTCCCCAGACCCAGATCCACCGTGAATGGAGAGTGGTCAGATGTATGTCTTGGGTGGTATTGTGAGGACCTTACCAAGGGCAATAAAGGAGCATTTCCCAAGCCTAGATCAATCCTTGATAATCCCCCAACCGAGGCCGACTGACAAGAGAACATTTTTGTGTCAGGGTTATGCATTCTCCACACATCAGTTAGGCCTAGCTCAGCCACTAATCGGGCAAAGGGTGTGGGGCCTTTCCTCCCATGCACTCCCCCTTCCATGGTAACTCTAAGCTTGTCTTTCTCGTATTCCAGGAGATTATTAAAGTCCCCTAGTACCAGCACAGGAATACCCGGAAGACAAGAGACAAACTCAGCCAGCACCCTCAGGACAACAGACGAGAAGGGAGGCGGAATATACACTCCTGCCAGTACACATTTTACCCCCTGGAGTGAGCAATACAGGAAAACATATCTACCATCGGGGTCTATCTTAGCATTTATGTGTGTATACTGGGTACCCCGCTTTATCAGGATGCTCACTCCCCTAGAGTATGCGGTATGTGTGGAGTGGTATTGGTGGCAGAACTGCCTGGAAGCTATCTTTGGAGTAGACCCAGGTGAAAAATGGGTCTCCTGCAAACATATCACCTCTGCACCCAATCTCTTAACGGTGCGTAACACCTCCACTCGTTTTACCGGGGCACCCATGCCGCGAACATTCCATGAAAGGCACCTCGTTACCTTAGACATTGTAATGCATGTATCATAGAAACAGGATAATAATACAACAGCAGGCATGGATAATGGGAGCACAGGTAGGAACAATAGATAGACCAGAGGATAGTAAACAGTACTGGGATAATCAAAACTTCATGGGGTCCGGACAAACAGGGGTCAAGGGTTAGGACTGTTAGTGTACAGGCACGCGGAGCATGGATCAGAGTAAGCAAGAGGGACACTATAACATAAAGGGTGGCGGTCATGGAACAAGTCACAGTACATCTTCCGAAAAAGGCAAACAAATACAATTCGGCCAACATGGCCCAGGTAACTGTGGTCAGAAAAATCATGTAAGGCCCGGCACGACCCTTCTGGGGGCAACAGTGGAAGCGCACCATAGTGTCCTGAAAACTTCTCAACAGCCAACATCTAGCCTTCATCAACCAAAGTGAACATATTTCCCGCCTAGCAACATGCAGCGCGGAAGCTGTAGAAACGATCCAGCATGTATGGGTATTACAGACTCTCAATCTGCGGGGCGTCTACCCCTAGCTTCCCTGAGCGATTGTTCCTCACGATCAAGCCACTGTACAGCAGTAGCGGGGGAATCAAAAAATTGCACCGAACCAAACGCTTCCACCCGCAGTCTGGCAGGGTATAACATCGCATATTTCACTTCAAGGCCTCGCAGGCGGCGTTTGTCTAGAAACTTGGCCCTTTTCTTCTGGAGTTCCGCTGAAAAGTCTGGGAACAGGGAAATTTTGGCATTGTCCATTTTTAGCGCAGACGAGTTAATTCTGGCATTGTACAGGATGGCATCTCTGTCCCGATAGTGCAGGAGTTTAAACAGAAAGGGCCTTGGTGGTGCACCTGGTTGTGGGGGTCTTGACGGCACTCTGTGGGCCCGCTCAACCGAGAACATGGGGGAAAACGCTTCTCTCCCAAATGCAGCAATCAGCCACTTCTCTATGAACTCGACAGGGTTCTTCCCCTCCATTTTTTCAGGTAGGCCTATAGCTCTCACATTATTCCTCCTCATTCTGTTCTCCATTTCTTCTAAACGAGAGGAGTGCTGGTCAATTAGGTGGTTGTTATAGGAGAGATCCTTCTGCATAGGTCCCAGATCATCCTCAATGGCGCTCACCCTCTCCTCTAAAGCGGATGTTCTCTCCCTCATCTTTTGCGCATCTTGTCTGAGGAAAGAGATCTCAGACTTCATCCCCTTTATTTCCGTGGTGAGGACCCCGATAGATGTATTACAGGAGGTCACTGCAGCAAATATGTCCCGCAGAGTGGGTTCCCCGTCACTTACAGGGCTCGCGTGGGATTGGGGCCTAGCGGATTCGGGGTTTGGGGTACTCACTGTGTCCCATAGTAATCCAGCTTGCACCGAGTCCTCCAGGGGTACTGTATCGTCCGCTTCGGAACCCCCGCTAGGAGAGCCCTCCGGGGTACTGCAGGAGGCCACCAGGTCCTTCGGTGGTGGTTTAGAGAACAACTTCTCCGCTGCCTCGCGCTGTCTCCTTGGCAGCGCGGCCTGCATATGCGCCATTTTGGAACATGTGCTCCGCGGATTTGTTCACCAGCTGTCGCTTGCCAGACGACATCGTAGGGCTGGAACGTCGGGAGAGGTATGTATGTGATCCCTGGATTGCAAGGGGCACACCGGTATGCTTTAGGTCGGTGAACGATATCTTCCACAGGAGGTTAGCAAGGATTCTCGGCGGAGCTCACTTCGGTTGCGTCCGGCTACATCCGCTGCCTGGCCACGCCCCCCAGTTATGTATTTTTACATGCTTACAGACAAAAAGGGCAGACTAAGTTCCCTCCCATTTGGTGTCTCTGTGCGATTTGCGATTTTTTTTGTGACCATCGGCTCTACTGACTGGTAGTCATGACTAAGCACTAGTTGAGTGCGAAACGCGTCGGCTGTCCTGTTTTTGTGGTTGTGGTGACTGTATTTGTTCCTGTTTTACATTAAAGACTACTTTTCGTTTGAAGTTCTGCTGGAGTGCAGCAGTCCATTTTTCTTCCTTCATTGCCATTACTGACTGGTAGTAAAGCACATACACAGATGTGCGATTTAGTGCAAGCTTCAGGTAATTGTGTTAAGATGGACCTCTGGTTTTAGGGGTCCCAAAATACTGTAAGTCAGCAGAGGTTGTCTTCAGTGTGCATCTTCATTCATATTAACACAAGATGTTGGCTAGTTTGTTACTCTTCCCCGTATAGCAGACTGGCAGGTCTGGGCACTGTGGTTACAGGAGGAAATACTTTTGTGTGTTTGTACATAAAATCAAATCGCAAACTGATTTAGAAGTTACTAGTTTTATCCAATATAGAGTTCTTATTCGTGAGTGCAGTAATAAGAATTCACCAAGATTTGAGAGTGCTGTCAAAGCTTCACCCTGAGTGGATGACTTCTGCCAGAGCAACTACATCCAGTTGACCTCTGCCTGATTCATGTCTGCTTAATGGTTGTCGGGAAGGGAAGGGTGCGACAATACAAATAAACCATATCTATTTCAATTAGAATGAGGGGGTGGTAGTAACTACAGTGCTGTTACACACATAAATTTGGGCTTTAACCTATAGTGGACCTGATAGCCAGCATATTAATTGCACAGTCTTAAATCAGAACAGAGCCAAGTGCTACGTGCACTATCTATCTATCTATCTATCTATCGTTAATTTTTTTTTGATCGATTTAAAATTCTTTGGATTGGTACTCCTCCCCTGGCTTTTGGGCCTACAGGGAGTTTCGTCAGAGATTCGGTAACGTCACAGACACCGGCGGGGCTTGCTGTGTCCATCTGGAGGGCTCCTTTGCTGTGCCTTCATATCTGCATGCCGGCGGGACCTTACTATTTGCCACACGCAAGGGGTGTTACACTTCCCTCTATCAACCTTGGGATTCTACAGCCATCCACTGGGAGTTGTGATCGTTCCCTTCACGGGACATCTAAATTGCTGACAGACTGATGTTAATCCCTCCTCATCTGATATCAGCAGTGGTATCGTTGTACACATTTTTATACCAGTATCATACTTGGCTACATGTTTTTATGACTGCTTTTGGTACCGTTTGGTATTACTCACACCATTTTTACAGTTTATGTAGCTACATCAATTTATCTCCATTGCAATATTTATTTTGTTACCTACTTGAAGACTATAAAAGTTTTAATACTATTCCCATCGAGCGCGGCCTTTGTGTGTGTGTGTTTTGTATCCTGCTATCCATTTTCCCAGTGGTTGGGAGCTGCACTGGGAATCAGCCTGCAAGGAGATCGGCTAAAAAAAATCAGCTAAAAGTACCGGTAGTTGGATCCGTATGTGCGTTATAATCGATTAATCGATTAAAAAAAAAACGATTAATCAAACACAAAAATTTTGATCAGTAACAGCCCTAATATATATATATATATATATATATATATATATATATATATATATATATATATATATATATATATATAGAGGTCGATCAATATGGGTTTTTCTCTGGCCAATGCCGATATTTGGAAATCGGGGCGGCCGATGGCCGATATGTGTTGCCGATTTTTGCGGCAACACACATTTTTTTTTCCTCATATAAAAAAACCTAGGGTGGAGAGGTGGGGAGGAGATAATTGTTTAGGGTGAAGAGGTGGGGTGCAGCCCATCAATGCCACCTCATCAATGCACCAGTGCATCCCATCATTGCCCACCAGTGCATCTCACCAACGCATATCACCAGTGCATCACCTCATTAGTGCCTCACATCAGTACCCACCAGTACAGCCCAATGTCATTCACTGCCACCTCATCAATGCCCACCAGCGGAGCGCTCCAGGCTCCATTCCATCTCCTTGCCTAGCACAAGCTCCATTCGTCCCTGACGTGCCTAACAGTGCGGCGCCCCTCCTCTCTGTTTACACCCACAGAGAAGGTGCCCACTTGCTGCTATCTGCTGGCCTGTAACAGTCAATCGGCGGCCGCCGCTGCCGACATCCTACACTGTAAAAAAACATCCCCTGACGTGCCTCGCGCCCTGCCTCTGCCTACAAACCCCAGAATGCAGCGCGGGCCGGCTGGGGATCAAAAGTTTGAGCACCCCAGGTAAAAATTTGTATTAATGTGCATAACAAAGCCAAGAAAATATCTCTGAAAGGCATCAAATTACAGATTACACATTCTTATAATATTTCAAAAAAAGTTAGATTTTATTTCCATAATTTACACTTTCAAAATTACAGCTAACAAAAAAATGGCGTCTGCAAACGTTTGGGCACCCTGCAGAGTTAATATCTTGTACTGCCCCCTTTGGCAAGTATCGCAGCTTGTAAACGCTTTTTGTAGCCAGCCAAGAGTCTTTCAATTCTTTTTTTTTTTGGTATCTTTGCCCATTTTTCCTTACAAAAGTCTTCCAGTTCTTTGAGATTTCTGGGCTGTCTGTCACGTACTGCTCTATTAAGGTCTATCCATAGATTTTCAATTATGTTGAGGTCAGGAGATTGTGAAGGCCATGGCAAAGCCTTTTAGTTTACCCCTCTTGATGTAATCCCCTGTGAATTTTGAGGTGTGTTTAGGATCATTATCCATTTGTAGAAGCCATCCTCTCTTTAACTTCAGCTTTTTCACAGATGGCATCAAGTTGCCATCCAAAATTAGCTGAAATTTTATTGAATCCATTTTTCCTTCTACTTTTGAAATGTTCCCTGTGCCACTGGCTGCAATACAACCCCAATGCATGATTGATCCACCCCCATGCTTAACGGTTGGACAGAGGTTCTTTTCATTAAATTCTCTGCCCTTTCTTCTCCAAACGTTCCTTTGCTCATTTCGGCCAAAAAGTTCTATTTTATCCTCATCGGTCCACAGAACTTGTTTCCAAAATGCATCAGGCTTGTCTATATATTCATTTGTAAAGTTCAAACGCTGAGTTTTGTGGTGAGGACGTAGAAGAGGTTTTCTTCTGATGACTCTTCCATGAAGACCATATTTGAACAAGTATCTCTTTTATAGTGGAATAGTGTACCACAACTCCAGTGTCTGCCAGATCTTTCTGGAGGGATCGTGCAGTCAAACTTGGGGTTTGAATTGCTTTTCTCACAATCCTGCGAGCTGTTCTGTCTAATATTTTTCTTGGTCTTCCAGATCTTGCTTTAACTTCCACTGTTCCTGATGACTGCCATTTCTTAATTACATTCCCGAACAGAGGATATTGACATCTGAAAACGCTTTGCTATCTTCTTAAAGCCTTCTCCAGCTTTGTGAGCGTCAACTGTTTTCAGTTTCAGTTTTCTAGACAACTGCTTAGAAGAACCCATGGTGCTGATTTTTGGGGTAAGGTCAGATGAGTCTGGGCATTTAGAACCTTTTGAGATTGATATCACCTGGTCTTCTCAGATGATGATTGAGAACAATCCATGACACTGGCAGGTCTCGGCTTTGCAAAGGGGGCAGTGCGTGTTATAAATTCTGCAGGGTGCCCAAACTTTTGCAGACACTATTTTTTTTTTGTTTTTTTCTGTAATTTTTGAAAGTGTAAACGATGGAAATCTAACTTCTTCTTTTTTTTTTTTTTTTTGCATATTATAAGAATGTCTAATCTGTAATTTGATGCCTTTTTGGAGATTTTTCCATCATTCCTTGGCTTCATTATGCACATTAATACAAATTTTTACCTGGGGTGCCCAAACTTTTGATCCCCACTGTAGGTTTACATCCACTTTAAGTGCACGTAGCACTTGGTAACTTTCTGATTTTAAGACTGTGCAATTAAATTGTGTTTTTATGCTATCGGGTCCACCATAGGCTAAAGCCCAATTTATGTGTGTAACAGTACTGTAGCCACTACACCCCTTTCACACGATTGGACCATTGACAGGCGGACCTGAACGGCCGCTCCATGCCAAAATTGGATGGATTGGATTGGATGGCTACGTCCCCATCCGTCCATATCGGGTGAGATTTGAAGAAAATGGACATGCTGTCCGTTTTCATCAGATCTTCCCATAGGAGACAGCGGCGCTGCACAAGCCCCTTCCCACTTATTGAGCAGAGAGGCTCTTGTCATTACTGAAAAAAGATGAGGATTGCTCAGAGTTGAAATAACTTTGTGGCAAGACTGGGCACAGATGATGAAATCCTATACTGTACAAGCCCTAATAAAAAAATAAAATAAAAAAAATTAAGTTATTCCAACTTTGCGCAATCCTCATCTTTTTTTTCAGTAGAATAAAAACTGAAACACAGAGAAATTAGTCATCCCCCCCCCCCCCTGCTGTGAGTGATGGGTGATTTACATATCTCATGCACGAGCCTGAGAGAGACCTTCTGTGTATTTCAGATACCCTCCTTTCTTCTCCAGCTCTCACAGGATTGGCTGCTCCACACCTCACCATGATTAGGCATGATGAAGTCATGTGGTGTCTTTTCTGGGTTTTGAGGATGTTGGAGAAAATGCATGTTGACAAGGGGAGTGTAGAGGTGGGCGAGGAGTCTACTGGCATCATGACTCCACCCACCAAGCTCCAGACAACAGACCCACCCACACAAGCTGCAGTTTTTCGGCCCTCCTAACAGACAGAGGGGAGTCATTTGACAGGTAAAGATACATGCAGGATGCATCTATATCCTTATAGATAACCGCTATGGCAGTAGTTTAGAAAGGATGAGAATGGGTTTTCATCCACTTTAATCATCTGGCCTAGGGCTCTCAACAATGATATTCAAGTTCTGGTGATATGTTTTCCTTAAGATCCACTACTTCTTGTTTGCACGTATGAATATTACATGAGGGGTAGTGTTCCCAATATTAAAGTGGAGGTCCACACAAAAATTGGAAACTCCGCTTTTTTCCTCCGGTGTCACATTTGGCACCTTTCAGGGGGGAAGGGGGTGCAGATGCCTGTATAATACAGGTATTTGCAGCCACTTCCGGGCATAGTCGCGCCCATCCTCCCCGCTGTCTTCTGGGAAATACACAGGTCCCAGAAAACAGCGGGGACCAGTGAGGATGCACAGCGTGACTCGCGCATGAGCAGCAGGGAACCGGGAAGTGAAGCCGCTTCACTTCCTGATTCCCTCACCGAGGATGGCAGCGGGGGCAGCCGAGAGCTGCGCGACTGATCGGCTTTGGCTGCCGACATCGCGGGCACTCTGGACAGGAATGTGTCCATTTATTAAAGTCGGCGGCTGCAGTATTTGTAGAGCTATAAGGAAATTGGTGATAGCCAAGGAAGACATGAAATTAAACCTACAATTTAAACAGGATTTTCAACCACTTCAAAACTGGGCCAAATCTGACACTTATGTAAATATCTGCATTTTTTGCCCAAAAATTACTTGGAACCCCCAAATTGTATATTTAGTATGTATGTATGTATGTATGTATGTATGTATGTATGTGTGATTTTTTTTCTGTATAAATGTGGTCCCAAAATAGTGTCAAGTGTCCGATCTGTCCACTGCAATATCGCAGTCCTGACAAAAATCACATACCAAAATCGGATAAACCACCATTACTAGTAAAAAAAAAAAAAAAAAGTCAGAAATCTATTCCCTATTTTATAGGCACTATAATTTTTTGTGCAAACCAATCACTATATGCTTATTGCAAGGGTTTTTTTTTTAACCAAAAATATGTAGAAGAATACATATCGGCTAAGAATTTTTTATTTTTTTGGGGGGGATATTTATTATAGCAAAAAGTAAAAAATATTGTGCGTTTTCTTTCAAAATCGTCAGTTTCTTTGTTTATAACACAAAAAACAAACAAAAACACCCCGCAGAGATGATCAAATACCACCAAAAGAAAGTTCTATTTGTGAGGAAAAAAGATCATCGATTTGGTTTAGGAGCCACATTTCACGGCCGCGCAATTGTCATTCAAAGTGTGACTGTGCTGAAAATTTACCTGGGCAGGAACGGGGGTGAAAATGACCGGTATTGAAGTGGTCAAAGTTCCCCTGTGCTATCGCACAAATGTGCAAGTGCATGTAGAGCCTAAATGCATATGTACACAGCGATTGCACCACACATGTGAGGTTTTGCAATGTGCCGTTAATGTCAAAGACAGAGCAATATTTCCGGCACTAGAACTCCCGTGTAACTCTAAACTGGCAATCTGTAAAGGCCTTTAAATTGCTACCTATGGATAGCTTACTGTACCGTAGTTTGTCGCCATTCTATGGACGTACACAATTTAAAAGTGCAACATATTCAGTATCTTTTTACTCGGTGTGCCGTCATCCTTTTTATTTAATTAAAGAATTGGTTATTATATTGTTTGTGTGCACTTCATTAAAGTGTTTTTTTTTTTTTTTTCATCCAATTTGCGATTGAAAAACTGCTATGAAAATACCGTGTGACATAAAAAATTGCAACACCCTACCATTTTATTCTCCAGGCCCTTTTTTTTTTTTTAAATCTATGTTTTGTTTGGGGGTTGGATGCTGTTATTTTCTATAAAAAAAAAAAAATGTTTCCTGTATGGGAAGAAATGTCAGGCCTCCGTGGTAAGTGGTTAAAGAGGATGTAACAATGTAGAGTATAATATTTCCTATCATTTGTGCCCAGTCTTGCCACACAGAGTTAATCCAGCGCTGAGTAATCCTCTTTTATGTTCAGTGAAAACGAACAGCCTTCCAGATAAAACCCTGCCTAAATCGAAAAGTCCGGAATCTCTCTTCTTGCTTTGAGTGAGAGGTTATTTACAAATATAGCTAGGACATGTTTATCATATGTTGTTTTGTTTATCATAACATGAGGTGATATAACATCATAACACATCCTAGTAATATACAATGAACTTTGGATCACCTCTTGTTATGATAAACATGTCCACGCTATATTTGTAAATAACCTGTTACTGAAAGCAAAAACAGAGAAACGGACTTAACCTAATTTGGCAGGTTTTTATCTGAAGTCCGGTTAATTTGCACTGGACTTTAAAAGAGGATTACTCAGCGCTGGATTAACTCTGTGTGGCAAGACTGGGCACAGATGATAGGAAATCTTATACTCTACATCGTGACATCAAAAAAAAAATTTTTTTTTTTGGGTTTACATCCACTTTAAAGCATGTATCCTGCCAAACCAGCATATAAGGAAGGCCTTCCAAAAAGCTTGAAGAGCAGACAAATGCTTAAACCTGGGAGGGTAGTTCCACCTGCAAAGAGATTCAAAAGATAATGTTGGCTTAAAGAGGAAGTAAACCCTCTCTAAAAATTTAAACAAAAAAAGAAGCATCCTGCAAGGCAAAGGCATAATGAGCTAGTATGCATAGCTAGTATGCACCGCAGCAGTACTGGGATACTTCCTCTGTCGCCGCCATGATACCTGAGTGACTTCTGGGTATCGCTGCTCCAGCGCTCTGACTAGCCGGTGCAGCGATGACGTCATGCTCGCAGGTGCCGCCACTAACGGCATGATCACCATTTGAAGCGGCACGCTCAGTTCATCTGCACCCGATTTTGCTGGTGTTTTCGGCAAATATCTCTTAGGCCGCGTACACACGTCTGAGAACCTCGCCGGGCTAAGCTCATCGTTCCACCCGACGAGGTTCCCGATGAGCGGTTGAAAAAGCTTGTCGAGCCAAAGTCCTCATTGAACAACGAGGAAAAAGAGAGCATGCTCTCTATTTTTGATCAACGAGCTTCCCGACGGGACGCTCGCCGAAAGTGTACACACGGCCGAGAACCTCGGCAGAATATGTCTCCCAGCGAGCTTGTGTACGGAGCCTTAAACATTTTAGGCTTGGGAGATATTTGTTGCACCTACAGGTTAGCCTTAAAGGGGTTGTAAAGGTAAATGTGTTTTCACCTTCATGCATCCTAAGCATTAAGGTGAAAAAACATCCGCTGGTACCGCCCCCCCCCCCCCCCCCCCCCGAGCCCCCGTTTTACTTACCTGACCGTTCGAAATTCCTGGGTGCGTCCACGTCATCCTCTTCGGTTCCCAGCCTGGCCGTTTGATTGGCTAGGCCGGGCGGAATGATAGCGGATGACGCGGCGCGCCGGGGGGGGGGGGGGGCTGCCGAGTGATAAGTCGGCGGCTATGGCCGCCGCTGTATCACGGGAGCGCGCTCGCAAAAGCTTTCCACCGCGCGAGCATGCTTGCATTAAGGTGGAATGCTTTTGCGAGCAGGACCTGAGACAGCCGCCGAGGGACCCCTGAAGACAGGGCTAGAGGACACTCTGTGCAAAACGAGCTGCACAGTGGAGGTAAATATAACATGTTTGTTGTTTTAACCACTTAAGACCCGGACCAATACGCTGGTAAATGACCCAAGGTGTTTTTGCGATTCGGCACTGCGTCGCTTTAACAGACAATTGCGCGATCGTGCGACGTGGCTCCCAAACAAAATTTGCGTCCTTTTCTTCCCACAAATAGAGCTTTCTTTCGGTGGTATTTGATCGCCTCTGCGATTTTTATTTTTTGCGCTATAAACTAAAATAGAGCCACAATTTTGAAAACAAACACAATTTTTTTACTTTTTGTTATAAAAAAAATCAAATAAACTAAATTTTAGTAAAACATTTAGGCCAAAATTAATTCAGCCACATGTCTTTAGTAAAAAAAAAAATCGCAATAAAAAAAAATAGCTACCTAGCGGGAACAGCGACACTAATACAGCGATCAGAAAAATGATCGCTTAGTGACGCTGGCAATGGGGAGTGAAAGGGTTAACTAGGGCGGTGATCAGGGGGTTAAAACTTTATTAGGGGGGGGTGGGGGGGGCTATCCTGAACCTAACACTAACTGTTTTTTACACTGCCTGTCACACTGACACTAAATGCAGTGATTAGATCACTGCATTCAGTGACACTGTGACAGGGGGGTGGGGGGGGGGCGATCACAAGGGGTTAATATGCCTATGTGAGTGTGTGTCAGTGTTGTGTTGGTGCACACTTACTTGTGATGTCTTCTCTCATCAGCAGCGCTGGGAAACAGCGCTGCGATGAGAGGTGACATCATTTCCTCCTTCCTGTGTAAACACAGGAGGAGGAACTGACACGATGGGAGCGCGCTCCCATTGGCTGGGAGCGATCGCGGGGGGGGCGGAAATCACGGACATCCGCCCGCTCGTCGGCGATCGCTCCCAGAGGCAGGGGGACCCCCGCACGCCGCGGATGGGGTCCTGATGGGACCCCCGAACCGCACGAAGGCGGGGATGTAAATTTACGCCCTTGTGCCTGTACAAGCCATTCTGTGGCCGTATATGTGCGTGCGGGGGTCCTTAAGTGGTTAAAAAAAATAAAAAATTTGACTTTAGTGTTCCTTTAATCTAAGCTTACCTGTAGGTTAAAGTGGTTGTGATGGGTTTACAACCACTTTAATTCTGAGGTAGGGAAAAGAGGTGGGCTAGGTACAGCGATGGGCCAGGCACAGCGATGGGTATCTTCAGTAATCCGGCTCTGGTCGGGGCCCGGGTGAAGATTCAGCACTTTAACTTGTAAGATGGAAATTGAGGCCAAAATCCCTGCAAAGAGGTTGGGAAGAATGGTTTAATGAAAAAAAAAAATAGATATAGTCTGCAAAAAGCATTAATTTGTGGCATTCCCCAGCCATTTTAAGGTAGTGGATATCTCAGTTTGCTCAAATAACAGCCGCCAGGGGTTAAAGGAGTTGTAAAGGAAAACCATTTTTTTTGCCTAAAATGAATGTCTGCAAGGTAGACAGACAGAATAGTGTAATGATTCTGTTAACAAGCAAGTAAATACCTATTTAAATTCCTTCATCTATATCACCTCTGGGGTTCTAGTTTCTGTTCTCTCATTCACTTCCTGGTTTGCATCACTTGTGTAAGAACTACATTTCCCAGTATGCATTGCGGCACGCCCAGTAATTCACACCTCCTTGAAGTCTCTAACACATAGAGAGCATCCTGCCACACAGATGTAGTTCCCAGGAGGGAGTGAGCACATCACTGACCACCGCAGTAAAGTCTCCCTACACGGTGGTGAGTAACAATCCGACAAGCAGGAAGTGAACAGAACAGAGAAGAAATAGAGCAACTTCTGAGCAAAAACGAACAATGAGGAAGTGAAAAGAGGAATGTCTGCAGGTAAAGGATGCTTATTATGAATTTTTTTTTCCCTTTACAACCCCTGGAATGAATGAATAGTGAATGAATGAGTGCTGGAATGAATAGTATAGGAGAGAGGGCACCCCTTTCTTGTATCCTGCATATTTGGAAGAGGGCGTGAAGTAAAGCCCACGTATTTCAATGTGGCAAAGGGTTGATTTATAGAACGTAGAAATCCAAGATAACATTATTTGGATGGTAGATCTGCAACCTATGAGAGTTTTGTTGTGATTCATTCACTTTCTTCCTAGGGGTCATTTTGTAACATTTTCTTGTTCGACATTTGTGGACACATTTGTTCATATTGATAGTTATCCTTGACAATGTTTCCTTCGAGCGTTTTAGAGATGCCTGTTTGTGTCTCTGTTGAAGTGGCTCTTTATGTTGGTGGTGTTCAATTTCTTTCCTAATCTGCTGCATATACTGGAATTATATGCCCATATGCTATGAACGCCAAAACCAAAAATCTAATGTATTGCAGTTTAGCTATCATTAGATGTGGTGGATGCATCCAGTTTCTTAGGCTTTTTCCACTCTGTTTTCACCTGGTGATCAGGCAGCAACACGCCTCCTGTATTGGAGTGCCTCCACTTTGGGAGACTGAGCTCATAGGGCACCTCTTGTACAACATCATTTACTAGTTTGGGTGGAGGGGAGTGTTGGATGTTCTAGCAGCTTTAAACACACCAAATTCAAGCTAAACTCCAGCTCACATTTTTATAGGCAGTTACAGCAATTTTTTTTTTTCCTCCTTTTGGGATAAAGCTTTTACATAAAAGCTGATCATTGTAAGCACTCCTATTAGTACTAAATTATGTCTCATCTCTGTAACTGATGCACTCTGCTGAAGAGCTTGTTCTTTTGAAAAACGGACCTACCGGCTTGATTACCAGATGAAAATAGTAGAAAAAAAGCCTAAAAATAAAATGAATGCATCCATCACAATGTCTGAGTATGGCGATACCCCATGTGTGAGACTTTGGAATTTGACATTGAGATGTTTGAAAATAAAGAAACGAAACAAAGCTAAAAAAAAGAAATCCTTTCTGCACATGTTTAGCGACATTGTAGAGCACAAACCAAACTATCACATTGGTCAAAGTCATAACAAAGTTGCACTCCAATCCAAAGTTACATCAAGTCGCAATGGAAATCGCACCAATTTTAAGTCGCAAAAGTGTGATTGGACACTTAAAGAAATTGTTGGCTTGCACACCCTAGTCCAAAAGTTTTTACCACCCCTGTAGTTACTGTATTTATTGGCGTATAACACAATTTTTTACCCTGAAAATAGAGGGTAAACTGTGCCTGCGTGTTATACGCCAATAAATACGGTAGTTTATAAACCTTTCTGCAATTCTCTTTAGTTCACACTCACACATGTAGTATGTTACTGCCTTGTTTCTTTTCTCTGCAGGGAACTTTAAAAATGTATATTAATAGATAATACTTTCCTAGTGTAATTTTTAGAGATTAAGTTACCTAGGAGTCCATAGATTGTATTCTTATGCATGAAGCACCGAATTCCAAAGGGACTTTACATTCTGTATGGCTTATTCTGTAGCGCATTATACAACTTCAGTTACATGCATGTAATGGTTGTCACCAGGTTTTACCAGCGAGCTGAGTGAAAATTGCATAATCCCACTATTCTGTGAATGAATGAATGAATGAATGAAAACTTGTATAGCGCGGCACATGCGAACTGAATCGCCTCTGGGCGCTTGTTGTTCCTGTCTCCTTTGATATCAAAAGAGAAAAGTCTTGACCTTTTTCCTAAATGCTAGGTGGTTCTCCTCCAACCGAATGCTGGTTGGTAAAGCGTTCCATAGTTTGGGACCTTGGATCGCGAATCTCCTTTCTCCCTTGGACTTGAAGTTGGCTTTCGGAACCTGGAGCAGGTTCTGATTCGTGGATCGCAAAACGCGATTGGGATTATGCGCTTTTATTATTTCGCATAAATAAAGGGGGGCATTCCCATGGACACATCTATGTGTAAGACAGAGAGCTTTAAAAGCGATTCTGTCTTTGACTGGCAGCCAATGAAGTGCTCTCAGTGAAGGTGAGATGGATTCCCAGGGTTTTTTCCCAGTCACCAGTCTGGCGGCCGTATTCTGAACGACTTGCAGACGAGCGATTTGGTACTTGGGGAGGCCGAGGTAAAGGGCATTTGCATAATCCAGTCTGGAGTTAACAATTGCTCCCACCACGACCGCTAAATCTTCTTTAGGGATGAACGGAGTGAGTCTGCGTAGTAGGCGCAGCAGATGGTGAGATCCGCTGACTACTGACCCTATTTGTGCGTCCATTGTCATAAAGGAGTCAAAAATGACCCCTAGGCTTTTGACTTTGGCGCTAGGGGTGATGAGCTTGCCCAGAATGGGCGGGGGGGTCCATGCTGTTGAAAGTTGATTCATACGCTTGGCGTGAAACAGGAGAAGTTCTGTTTTCGCTCCATTGAGTTTAAGATAACTCTTTGTCATCCAGTCCTCTATCAAAGAGAGACATGTCTCTAGATTGAGGTGGTGATCCTGTCTGTTGCAGATGCGGAAATAGAGTTGTGTGTCATCTGCATATGAGTGGTAGAGCAGTTTTTGGCTGCTGATAATCTCAAAGAGAGGACGAAGATATATGTTAAACAGCACTGGTGACAGAGGCGATCCTTGAGGGACTCCGCATGTTACTGTGCGCTTGTCAGACGTGAAAGGTCCTAACTTCACTGTTTGCGATCGGTTTTCCAGAAAAGAGGAGAACCAAGATAGATCGCCTTCTGCGACTCTGGCTACTTCAGCAAGCCGAGTCAGTAACAGATTGTGGTCTACAGTGTCGAAAGCGGCACTTAGGTCCAACAGAACTAGAAGACAAGATTCTCCTTCGTCTGCGGCCTTGAGAACATCGTCCCATACTTTCAGTAATGCTGTTTCTGTCCCGTGTCCGGGACGGAAGCCTGATTGCAATGGGTCAAGTAGCTTGTGGGTATCTAGATGCTGTTGCAGCTGTTGTACCACTACTTTTTCCATTATCTTTGAGAGTACGTTGAGGCTAGTTATGGGACGGCGGTGGAGTGGATCCTTGGGGTCCAGGGAGGGTTTCTTCAGGATGGGTTGGATTACACCCTCTTTCAACTGTGAGGGCACTATGCCTTCCAAGAAAGACTGGTTGATAAGCTGCGTGATGGGAGGAGCCAGAATGTCGGCGCATTCCTTCAGCAGTTTAGTGGGGATAACGTCATTTGGCGCTGTGCTATTACGCAGAGTACAAATGACATTCTTAGTGGTCTCGATGGAGATGGGTTCCAGGGCGAACTTACCTGATATAGAAGAATTACTATGGGTGTTGTGTGAGAGGCTGCAGGGGGGGCTGAGGGGGGAATTGTTTTGCTGAATGCTTTCACGGATCACCTCGATTTTATTAATGAAGTAATCCGATAGTTCATTGCAAAATTCTTGTGTGTCCGAGCTGGGGGTTTCAATGCATCCTGGCTTCATGGTCTGGGTGACCATCTTGAAGAGTTCGCGGGGGCGGTTTAGGGCGCCGTTGATAGCCTCCGAAAAATAATTTTTCTTGGCTTGGAAAATTCCTTTGTGGTATTTTCTTGTAGTCGCCTTGTAGATGGATAGGTTTAGCTCTGAAGAACATCTTTTCCAGGCAGATTCGGCCCTTCTGCGTTCTTGCTTCAGTAACGACAGTTGGTTGCTAAACCAGCTGCGGTTGGTTTTCCGGATGCGGGTTCGTCGCTTCGGCGCTACCAAGTCGGCTGACTGTAGCATGGCCGAGTTTATGGCTTCCAATGTTTCAACGGCCGTTTGATGCGGCGGAGTTGTTTCTATTTTTTTCCTTAAAGTGGTTTTGAAGAGTTCCGAGTGGAGCTTCTTCTGACATCTAGTCCAGTGTGTTGTCACTGGATTTGATGTTTTTGTTGCGGGGGGGATTGTGGAAATATTGAAGGTAATTGCATGGTGATCTGTCCATGGCAATTTTTCATTTTCCCAAATTTTTATTTCCAGAGCTTGTCTGAAAATAAGATCAAGTGTGTGACCTGAAGCATGTGTGGGCCCACATACTAGTTGCTGCAATCCTAATCCTTCCAGGTGGTCAATACAGGCGTCGGCAATGGGGTCCTGTGAGGAGTTGGCCCAGAGATTGAAATCCCCGAGCAGCAACAGGTGTTTGCTGTTGAGGGTATAAGTGGAGAAGAAATCCGTCCATGATGATAGCAGCTGCGATTTTGGGCCGGGCGGCCTATAGCAGAGCAGAATGTGGACGGTCTCCTTTGAACTTGCTTGAAGTTGTAGAGTAAGGGTTTCCATGAATGGAAGAGGGTTTTGGCGGACTGGTTTGGTGATCGTAAGATGAGTCTTGAGGATCACCGCCAGGCCGCCTCCTCTTTGCCCTATTCTGTTTTCCGTTATGATACGGTAATTTTCTGGCACCAGTTCTCCTAGAATGGTGTTACAGTCGGCTGTGAGCCAGCTCTCTGTAATAAAAAGACAGTCTAGATCCTTTTGTTGAATGAAGTCGCGGATTTCTAGTCGGTGTTTTACTGCCGATCTTGTGTTGATCAGAGCACATGATATGTGCTTGAGCTGGGGTAAATGGCTGAAATGACTGACCGTCGATCTATGATCGATTCTCAATAGTCGCTCAGTTCTTAGGGCCTTTTTGGTGATGGCTGGCAGTATTGCGGCGCATTGCCTCAAACTCCAAATGGTTTCGGCAGAATATTGCCTACGTGCCATGATCGTCAATACACGGGGGGGGGGATTTCGGGGCAGTGGGGAGAGGAATTGGCTAACTCCTCTTTCCAGGCTTGGTCCAGAGGAAGGCAAAAAACCCCGGCGGTGCTCGGCCAATATGCTCCAGCAGGGAAAAAATTCCTTCCTGACCCCTGTAACAAGTCAATAAGAAACTAGTTTAGTTTAGTTATGATTTTAAATGACTAAAGTAAAAACCTGTAAAATCAGTGGCTTCCTCTATCTTTGGCAAATATTTATTCCCTTTATGGCAATACTAGACCAGACCAGGCTGCATTTGATAAAACAAGTAGATACTTTGTGAAAATGTCGTGAAATCTGGGGAATGTATTTTAAATCAACATTTACTGCAGCTTTGCAGGTAGCTTAAAGCGAAGTGCCATCTGTTATCTGCCGCCTTCCCCCATCTGCTGCCACATTTGCCACCTTTTGAGGGGGAAGGGAGAGCAGCTACCTAGTTCTGACAGGTACCCACTCTTCTGGCAAGTTCAGCCCCTCCTTCCCCTGCAGCCAGCCCATGTAGAGCGCAATGCACTTTGTGTATGCGAAGTAGGGGACTGACTAAAGACGCACGGGTTCACTGCTGGTTTCCCTTAGTGGAGATGGCAGCAACAGCACCCAAAAGCCGATTGAATGATTGGCTCGGGTGAAAACACCGCTCTATTTCTGGACAGGTAAGTGTCCTTATATTAAAAGTCGGCAGTTACAGTATTTGTAGCTGCTGACTTACATTTTTTTTTTTTTTAAAGTGGTTGTAAATGCAGGTGTGGAGCTGCATTAATTAATGCATTACATTAATTGAATATTATACATTTTTCCTGTGGTTATGTCAGGGCTGCTTAAGGGTCGTTTGAGGCCCCATTTGTGTCGAGTAACGGCTCTTTCACATGGAGCAGATCCAGCGGGGATTCCTCCGTTAATCCCTGCTGTGCTGTCGGCTGACAGGGCGGTCCCCGCACATGGTGCAGAGACCGCCCTGTCTCTCCTCAACTCTCCCCTATGGGGAATCGGATGAATACGGACCGTGTGTCCGTATTCATCCGATCCGATCTGCCAGACGGAATAAAAATAGGGTTTTCTTCCTTCTAAAAATCAGCATCCTGACGGAGGCGGGTCATTACGGACGTTAGCGGATACTCATCCGCTAACGGCCGTGATCCCATAGGGAAGTATTACAAGTCCGTTTACGGACTTGTAATAAACGGACCGTTTGTCTGCCCGTGTGAAAGGGCCCCAAGTTGATCACCACTACAGTGTTAAAAAACACTGATGCTTTGCTGTGTAGATAGTTGAACATGGTTTTTAAGATGGCCTTATTAAATACAGAAAACCACTTGGTATATGTTATAGTGGGTATGTCAAACTTGGATGAAACGGTGAACCGAGTAGAAGATGCCCACCTAATATCCACTAAGGGCACCTGCTTAATTCCATATATATATAAAAAAAAAAGCACTTCAGTGTCAAACATATTTTTGTATTTACGGTGAAAAACCTTTTTTTTTTTTTCAAATACAGTATATGGACTGACAATATATTGATGTAGGACAGTGGTCTCCAAACTGCGGCCCGGGGGCCAAATGTGGCCCTTTGCTTGCTTTTATCTGGCCCTTGAAGCAATATTTCATCCCCTGATACCAATAATGGAGCATAATTCTGCCCACTGGCAAGAATGAGTGGGTGCAAGTTCCCCCACTAACACCAATAAACAAGCACAATTCCTCCCAAATACTAACAATGGGACACAATTTCTCCCAATGACACAAAGATGGGGCATTGTGTTTTTTTTCTCGTAGACGTTGGGATTTTTTCTACTTCCAATGGCCACAGTCTGGCCCTCCTAAAGTCTGTAGGACAGTAAACTGGCCCTTTGTTTAGAAAGTTTGGAGACCCCTGATGTAGGAAACAAACGCCTTGGGTAACCTTTATCACCACTGCGGCAATAATCAACAAGTTTCTTAGCTCATTTAGATTTATTTTTGCGTTATGTTTTTGGTTCTTGTTAAACAGTATATGGACTGCATATGTGCGTGTTCTTTTTTGGCCTTGTCATGCACTTTAAACCATTGTTACTTTTAATAAGGAAGTGGGCTGCATGCATCTTATAGAACACCAGTTGGCAGCCTTTGCTTCCAGAGTCATTGTCCTGTACTTACTGAGTTTTATAGAAACAATGGAAGCTTTATATTCCTGACCAAAATTGTAATTTGCTGGGTTCACTTCCAAAACCAGAAGGTTTAAAACTCACTGTAATGCTTTCTCCAAAATAAAAACGTACTGTAATGCCTTTTGTCGTTAAATGTTAACTAATGCCATTCTTCATCAAAGATTATTATAGTCTATTCAGGAGCATTTAAGCGTAAAAAACAGTAATGATTTAGCAGTTCAAAAATTACATCTTCCTTGACCCAGTTTTCTTTAACTCCATTCTTATCTCATAATGATCCTGGAATCTGCAATTCTTGTGATAGAGTAGTGTAGCACCATCTGTAGTGCCATATGTAAAGAAAGAAAATGACTGGAAACGGACAACTTAAGGCATACTGTCTAAGATTCAAAATATTTTTGTCTACTTGCATTTTTAGTATAATCACTCAGCTGTTGCATTATATTTAAAATGTTGTAGTTTAATTAAAGGGGACCTTTCAGCAACATATCACAATATATACAGCAGCTGATTTTTCAAAAACACTCTACCGTTGTATTTTTAAAACCCAGCCCTTGAGCTCCAGAACTAGGGACTTTGCATTCAGTAAAATGATATCCTCTGTATGCTGCAGGTAGGGGAAGCAATTTCTTTGCAGTTTAATCTTTGGGAAAGAGAAAAGCAATGTTGTAGCAAAGTCGCAAGATGAGGGGCTCTAGCGGGGCTGATACGTGTGAAACATTTGTGAACTGTCCATGCACTAGAATTTGCAGGGTTATGACATCTCTAAACCAGAATCTCTGTCCAGTAATCAAATGCTTACACTTGGTTATTCCTGAACATGTTGATCTCTAGTCTTTTGGGGAGACCCTCCTGTATGTCTCAAATAGCAAAGAAAAAATAAATAATTTTTTACCTGTCTGCCAGCAATATTCCTTGGGTGCAGATGGTACTTTACCCTGGACTAGTTAATTGAGTTGGCCAAAGATACCCAACATGGAGGAAGATTGAGTGATGTGGCGACTAGGTGGAACATGGACTTTGCAACCCTGTGGTGGTTACTTTGGAGGTTAGCGAAGCGGACTTGGTGCCACTTTAACACCACCTCCAGGCCTAGGAAACTAGGCACAAATTCTAAGCTTTGCCTAGGAATAGCCCCTGCTGGAATCTAAAACCCCATCTACTATATTTAGCCCAGTTGTTTGCCTGTGGTTAGGAGTTAGGGCATAGCTTCCAGTTGGGACTCAACTCCTTCTTTTTTTTTATTTACATAAAGTGCATGCAGGCTTCTGGTTGGCTGTGACAGCGGCATTAAGGATTGGGGCACATCGTTCTAATCCTTAACGAAGAGAAATGACAACTTGCCGGTACTGTCAGTGTCCCCTCTGGCACACCGCACCCTGCTTCAGTGGGATGTGGACTGTCCTAGCAGAGGGATCCACAGTCTGCTGTAAGTGTATGTTCCCTTTCCTCTAGGTGGGTATAAATAGACCCCATGTACCCCGTTTTTTAGTCTCCCTCTATCTCTCTGTCCCCCTGTTCAGTTGTGTTTTGGGGCTGGTCAGTATTCCCTAGGATATCTTCTCTGATTTCGAGATATCATTTCTCCGCTGATAGGCCCAGGTGGTCTGTGATTGCCTGGTTGTGGCTTGGTGCCTTTTCAATCCCCCTGGGCGACCATGCTCTTCTTTATTTTATTTTTTATTTTTTTTAAACCCTAAACCTTTACAACCCCTTTTAATGCACAGAAAGCATTAATATAAAAAAACCTTCTGACTTTTCCAATCGCTTTAAGAAATTAAAGCGGAGTTCCAGTCCCCCCAATTTTTTTTTTAACGACTGCTTTGTAATGGTCAAACCCTGTAAATTAACATTTCTAACATGTCATATTTTATTGCGCTTTTACTTTCTTGCAAAATAGTCTTTTACTCACAGATCTCCGAAGCAGGCAGGTTCCATTTTGGCTGTGGGCGTCAACGTTTCCACATTGACTGCGGGACACTATGGGGGCAGGGGCGTTTGAGAAAGGTGGTGGTCGTTGCTGCTAAAAAAAAAAGTTGTTGGGGGGGGGGGGTTAAACCGTTGACAGCTGGCAATGTTGCTACTGCCGAACGGGAATGTGTTGCTACAGCCGGGGGGTAAAAAAACATGTTAAGCGGTGGGTTGCTGCTGCCGCTGCAGCCAAACGGGCATTTGGCGCTGGCGTGTGATGTTGCTACCGCCGAACGGGAAAGTTGCTACAGCGGGGGAAAAAAAGTTAAGCGGTGGGTTGCCGCTGCCGCCACTGCCGATCAAGCACTTGGAGGAGCGGACAACTGACCTCCTCTTCCACCGCTATTGGAAGGTATGGTAGCGGGTGCTGTCAAGTCGTCGAAACCCCCCCCCCCACCGAGCACAATTCAGACAGCGGCTAAGTGGGAGGAGGTGAGCTGCGGGCTGTCAGAATGTTTCCTACCACTCGCCCCCCTCCTTCCTTTCTCCTGTCATCAGAAAAGATCTGCAAATAACACAAGATCTTGCGAGATCTGGGCAGCGATGTCCCAGAAACCCTTGCAATCGCCTAGGCTATTAGGCCGCGGAAGTCAAAAAGAAATAAAGGTAAAAAGGTATTTCTAGGCAGAAAAATAATTAAATGCCAATGTGAAAAGGATTAGCTAAGGAGATTGAATATAGATTAAGTTTAGAAAATGGGTGGAACTCCTCTTTAAATGTGGAAAGATACATCTGCGAAGTTCAACCCAAAAATTAAACTTTTGGCATGTCATTCTTTTTGGGGGGTACCCAGCTCCCTCTTCCTCTCATTACCACGGCACTGGAAGGAAGTTGACCTCTCCCCCTTCCCTCCCTGCAACCTTCTAGGACATGTCACAGGTTCCAGAAGATTCCTTGGACATTCGTAATGCATGGCTTCCTTCCTTTTTGTTTCCCTGCAAAGGTAAAGCATAATGGGCTACTATAGTAGTAGCCCATTATGTGACACTTCCCTGAAGGAGAAGCCCACGAAATCCCAGTCTTCCTCGCTTGCAGCGAGCGTCCATTCTTCACGCCTCTTCCTCTTGGGGCTGCGAACTCCGGTTTTGTGACCGGCTGGGAGTTGCGCGATAGCCGCTTATCATAGCATAACCCCAGCTTGAAACGGCACTCGGTGAGATGTCAAATCGTGAAGCAAGAAATTACTGGTAGTTTTTAAAAACAAACTAAATGCATATCTCAACAGAGTGTGTATCTATCAATGAGACTGCAGTACAGAAAATAGGCGCCAACATTGCTTTCAGCTGGTTGTATCTGAATAAATGTATCATTAAATTCTATTTTTAATTTGCTCTGTTTCTATGACTACTAGAATCTAAGAAGTGATGTTTAAAATTATTTTGCCTAAGCACTTTCTTACTGGGCACTTAATCCCCCCCTCCTGCCCATACCAAATTTCAGCTTTCAGCGCTCTCACTCTTTGAATGACAATTGCACGGCCATGCTACACTGCACCCAAATGAATTTTTTTTTTCTCCACAAATAGAGTTTATTTTTTTCTCTTTTGGTGGTATTTGATCACCTCTGCGTCCTTCTTCTTCTTTTTTTTTTTTTTTTTTGTTATCAAATTTTGCGAACAAGTAATTTTTTCTCCTTCATTGATGTACACCAGCCATTCTCAACCAGGGTTCCTCCAGAGGTTGCTAGGGGTTCCTTGAGCTGTGGCTGATGAACCACCTTTTTGATGGTGCCTTCAGAGTTCATAGTTCAGCATCACTGATCCCAAATATATATTTTTGGCTGCGTTTAAGGGTTGCATTCTGAGCACCACTTTAAGGGGAGCATTCTTCCCATTGACCACCAGTATAAGGGGCATTGTTTCTATTGACCCATGATGAATTGGTTTTCGTAAGGGTTCCTCTAGGACAGTGGTTCTCAACCTTACTAGTGCCATGACCCCTTGATAAAAATTTTCAAGTTGTGGGGACCCCTAACAGTAAAATCATTTTTGTAGCGTTGGTTGTGAGCACCCAAGGCAAGACGAGTAATTTGCACCCCTAACTCACGGACATTTAGCGTTCCTGAGTCCCTTCCACTCGTACATTATTAAAACCTCATATGGTACATTTTAGGATGAACCACTCTTTCTCTTTGTTCTTGTTTCTTTGCCTTTTTTATTTCTCTATACAAATTAAAAAAAAATTCCCCCATCCCTCTCTCTAGTCATCTTTCTTGTTCTTTCTCCTATTCTTTCTCTCCCCTTTTTTCTTTGTTCCTCTCCCTCTTTTCCTCTCCCTTCCATGTATTCTCATTTTTTTTCCTTCTCTTACACCTTGGCAGGGAGGTGGGGGGGGGGAATAGGATGAGTGGCAATGCTGGGGGGTTGGGAGTTCTGATCGGCTACCCTAGGTGCTCTTTATCAAGGTCATCTGCTGATCTGAGGACTGTAGTGGGGACTTTTAATGTCAATTATTATCACAGGTAGTGTTACTCACTGTGTCTCCGACTTTGTGGTGTCTCGTAGCAGTAACACCTATGCCGACATCAGGAGATGGGGTCTCCTCCAGCCCCTCCTACTTCACATTCCTTACCAGTCAGCTGACCTCTAGTCTCTGCCCTCCCAGCCATGCCATGAACTAAATGGGTGGCTGCGAAGAGGGTGAGTAGGAGGCCGCAGGCTCCAGTAACAGCCCAGCTGGGTGGCCACAGGCTGCAGGGACAGCCCTGCTGGGCAGCAGCAAAAAGGCTGGGAAAGTGGTGCAGGCTTCAGGAACAGCCCAGGATTTGGTGACCCCTGGCAAATCATCATTCGACCCCCTAGGGGGTCCCGACCCCAGGTTGAGAACCACTGCTCTAGGAAAAAGGTTAAGAAAGGCTGATGTACACTGGTGGGTGGCAATGATGGGCACTGATCGGCACTGGTAGGTGGCACTGTCTGGCACCACTTGTGGGCATTGATGGGTGGCACTTGTGGGCATTGATAGGTGGCACTGTTTTGCACTGGTGGGCACTGATTTGTGGCACTGTGGGCACTGGCAGGTGGTATTGGTGGCCACCGATGAGGCTGATGTGCCTCTTCCTCTTCAGGACCGATGTCCCTTGCACAAAAGCCGATGATTGGCTTTTTTTTTTTCTCTCCTCAGTGTGAGGAGAAAAAAAAATAATTAACGTGCTTATGTTTACATCGCGTGATCAGCTGTCTTTGGGATTGGCCCCTTACTCCGATCTGTGATCAGTGACTGTTTACAGTAGGGCGCACACGAGGAGCATGAAAATGGGAGGCCGTCTATTGACAATTTGATGTTTTACATTCCTTTAATGGGGGAAAAAAAGTGATATATATTTTTTAAACGGTGTAAAAATAAGAAAACAAAACAATTTTTTTTAAAGCGCCCTGTCCCGACGAGCTTGTGCGCAGAAGCGAACGCATACGTGAGTAGCGCCTGAATATGAAAACGTTGTTTAAACCGCACAAGTGAGGCATCGCCTCAATCGTTAGAGTGAGAGCAATAAGTCTAGCCCTAGACCTCCTCTGTAACTCAAAAGATGCAACCTATAGAATTTTTTAAACATTGCCTATGGAGATTTTTAAGGGTAAAAGTTTGACGCCATTTCACGAGCGGGTGCAATTTTGAAGCGTAACATGTTGGGTACCATTTTTACCCGGTGCAACATTATCTTTCACAGTATAAAAAATGTTTGGGCTAACTTTACTGTTGTCATATTTTTTAATAAAAAATAGTGATTCCCCCCCCCCCCCCCAAAAAAAAAGTGCGCTTATAAGACTGCTGCGCAAATACGGTGTGACAAAAAGTATTGCAATGACAGCCATTTTATTCTCTAGGGTTTTAGAAAAAAATATATATAATGTTTGGGGGTTCTAAGTAATTTTCTAGCAAAAAAAACCTGTTTAACCACTTAAGACCCGGACCTAAATGCAGGTAAATGACCAGGCCCTTTTTTGCGATTCGGCACTGCGTCGCTTTAACAATTGCGCGGTCGTGCGACTTGGCTCCCAAACAAAATTTGCATCCTTTTCTTCCCACAAATAGAGCTTTCTTTTAGTGGTATTTGATCGCCTCTGCAATTTTTTTTCTTTATCGTACATCACGGGACACAGAGCGCATAGCCATTACACTTGGGTTATATGGGTACCTTCAGGTGTGGACACTGGTGTAATCAATTTCACAGGAAGTTTCCTCCCTATATAACCCCCTCCCACTGGGAGTGCTTCCGTTTTTTCGCCAGTGTCTTAGGTGTTGGTCATGTCTAGCTGTCCCTCGGAGGTCTCGGGACCCAGGATAGCTAGCCGGATCCGTCCGAAGTGCTTCAAAGCCAAGGTGTACGGTACCCGGGCCCTGCTGGAGTGGGGTTTTGCCTATAATGCCTCTCCTTGGAGGGCTGGATTCTGGGCTCCAGTGCCTTAGTCTCCTCTTCCAAGAACTAAACGCTACTGATGCCAGGATGCTATATAGGTCCAGGGCTGTGGGTTCCTTAACACAGGACCCCGGTCCCTGAAGGTCCAAGACTATACCCACGGAGATGGGGGAAGGCTGGGCCTCTTGCATTTTGCAATACCCTGCGGCGTGGAGCAGGTAAGAGGGAACCTGCGGGACTTGGTTCGACAGTAGGTATCCCCCTGGGGGTTCTGGGTTGGCTAATGGTATGCTTGTGCATCAGCCACTATCTCCACTATGTCTTTTGAGGCAGGATGGGATGTACTAATGTTTACCCAGATAACATGTAGATATATATATATATGCTTTTAAAGATATGTATTTTGCTACTCCCCCCAGATTTGCCTGTTAGCATGATACTGCAGCCCCACGTGTATAGAGGAAGTGCTGACAAAACTCCTGTTTCCTAGGAAGCCTAGGGGGACAGCTTCCTCTATGTGTGCACTACAAAGATTAGTGGCTTACCGGGTGTCTGTGTTACTAGCGCTGGTCCAGGCTTCTCCTCTGCTCTCTGCTTCCTCCATGTTGGTTTCAGCGTGGGGGGGGGGGGGGCAGGCCAGCAGCTTCAGGTCTCAGATAAAGCAAAAAAAGCATTTCCTGGCTGGTCATTCCCTCCTGAGAGCAGTGGAGAGTGAGGACACAGAGCGCGCAGCTGAGCCATTTCTGGCTAACAGTGACACCGAGTGGTGGTTTGTGGATCTTCAGGTCTGGACTTGGTCCACACTGACCAGAAAAAAAAAAAAGAAAAGATTTTTTTTCTTAAAGGGACTCAGCCTTAGATCTGGCAGTATCTGAGTCGGTGCAACCTTGGACTCCAGCTAACGGGCATTGGTGTGGCAATACTCACAGGACTCTCCTCGGTATTGCCGCCTTCTCAGGCGTATGACCATAGCCTGTCCTTATTAATGTTTCACTTCTAGCTACAACAGTTGGGTGTTGGCTGTAGGGGTGTCTCAAGGTTGTGCAATGGCTCCCAAGGGATCAGGACCAGCTAAGGCTGCAAAAGGTGCCAAAAAAGTAAAGGGGTCTCCAACGGGGTCAGAGGATTTGGGCCAGGCTCCAGTGGTCCCACCCTCACCAGATAGACCACCGAACAGCATCATGCAGGAGCCATTGAGGGTGCTAGGGGCAGAGGCGGCCCCCAATCAACCCATTCCCGTTTATGTTACGGAAGAAATGCTAGAATCCACCCTGCGTGGGCTAGAGAAAAGGTTAACTGCTTTAATTGCCCGCTCTTTGCCGGGTGGCAAACGGGCTAGATCCCCGTCACCTAGAACGGTGTGTTCGGATGCAGAGGTCCTCTCTTCGGAGGAATTGGACCCACAGGGGGATCAAGCGGACCTGAGTCCCGACGGGTCAGACATTGAAGATTCCACTATAGATGAAATTTTTTTCGGCTTCTCAAGCAGAGAGTCTGTGGATCCAGTCTCTGACGGATATGGTTCGCACTGCTTTTAAACTTCCAGTGTCAGAACAATTAGCCCCCGCGGTATCCTCTTTAGGTTCCTTGAAGGCACCATTGAGTGGTGCGTCTTTCCCGGTTCACCCCCTTCTGGAGAGCGTGATTTTTCAGGATTGGGCTCGACCTGATAGGATTTTTATCCCTCCTAAAAGGGTCACCATTCTCTATCCTATGGAAGAAGAATTTGCATTCTCTATCCTATGGAAGAAGAATTTGCAAAGAAATGGGCACTCCCTACCGTGGACGCAGCCATTTCCTGCGTTAATAAATTCCTGACCTATCCGGTGGAAAATGTCCAGGTGTTTAAAGATCCAGTCAACAAAAAATTGGAGACCCTACTGAAGGCTTCTTTTACCACAGTAGGTGCCGTGGTTCAGCCAGCAGTGGCAGCCATTGGCGTTTGTCAGGCTTTAAAGGATCAGACTAAACCGATATTAAGGGACATACCGGCTCAGCAAGCTCGTGAATTGGCTGACCTCCCAAGAGCTCTCTGCTTTGCAGTAGATGCTATTAAGGACTCCGTTCAACAGGCGTCCCGTTTATCTCTGCTGTTGGTTCATATGCGTCGCCTTTTGTGGCTAAAAAACTGGTCAGCAGAGGCACCCTGCAAAAAGCTTTTAGCAGGATTTCCCTTTCATGGTGGGAGACTATTCGGTGAAGACCTAGATAAATATATCCAGACCATATCAAGTGGTAAAAGTTCTTTCTTGCCTATCAAGAAAAGATCGCATGGGCCCGCATTTAAGCGACAGGCCTTCACAGGCTCGGCCCCTTCAACTTCCCGTCAGTATCGACGGCCTCCCGGGCGTTCAGCATTTTATAGCCGCCCACAAGGACAAGCCACGACAGGCAAGAGGCCATGGCCTCGCAAGCCGGTTAAACCAGTCCTCAAGTCAGATTCATGAAGGGGTGCCCCCACTCTCTTGGGTGGGGGGAAGGCTTTGGTTTTTCTCCGAAGTGTGGAAGGCCAGAATTCCCGACTCTTGGGTAATATCCGTGGTAACCACGCACTACAAGCTAGAGTTTCGGGAAGTCCCCCCTCCTCATCTTCAGGGGTCAAGTCTTCCAAGCGACCCATTAAAGAGGGCCTCTCTTGTAAAAGCATTGGATCGTCTCTGGCTCCAAGGAGTAATTTTAGAAGTACCAACCCAGGAATGGAGTCTGGGATTCTACTCCAACCTTTTCATAATACCAAAGCCCAATGGCGATGTCAGGACTATCTTGGACCTCAAACGCCTAAATAGCTTTCTAAACATTCAGACCTTTCGTATGGAGTCCATACGTTCGGTGGCAGCCAGCCTACATCAAGACGACTTTCTAGCATCTATAGACATAAAAGATGCGTAATCTGCACGTGCCGATCTACCCGGCACATCACAGGTTTCTTCGTTGTATGATAGATCACCGCCATTACCAGTTCGTAGTCCTCCCTTTCGGGTTGGCAACAGCTCCGCGGGTATTCACAAAGGTGTTAGCCCCGGTGCTAGCCGTCCTAAGGACAGAAGGCATTTTAGTCTTGGCATACTTGGACGATCTTCTGGTTATCGACAGCTCAGCTTCCAACCTCAATCAGGCAGTAGGTCGCACAGTTCAGCATCTAGAGGAATTCGGGTGGATTGTAAACCTAGAAAAATCTGTATTGAAACCCACAAAGCAGTTGGAATATCTAGGCATTCGGCTAGATACAGACTGCCAGAGGATAAGTTTACCTCAAGCAAAGATCAGATCAATAACTCAAGCAGTTCAAGTGATCTTAGGCAAGAAGAGGCCGACTATTCGCCTATGTATGCGACTGCTGGGGAAGATGGTGGCCGCCTTCGAGGCTGTGCCCTACGCCCAGATCCATACCAGATATCTTCAGGCAGCCATTTTCTCTGCTTGGAACAAATCCATTCAGGCGTTAGATCGTCCGTTAGTGCTCTCCCCGAAAGGTCCGGCGCAGCCTGTCTTGGTGGCTGGTCTCTCAAAATTTGTCAAAAGGGAAATCCTTTTGCCCCATCACGTGGAAGATAGTATCCACGGATGCCAGCCTGTTAGGTTGGGGGGCAGTTCTAGAAGGACAGACCCAGCAAGGGCTGTGGTCGGGGGCAGAAAAACTGCTTCCCATCAATATCTTGGAGATCAGAGCTGCTCGACTAGCCCTGATTGCCTGGACTCTCCCCCTTCAGGGTCTGCCAGTAAGGATACAGTCCGACAACGCCACTGCGGTGGCATACATAAACCACCAGGGGGGCACGAAGAGCCCAGCAGCCCAGAGAGAAGTAAACCTGATTTTCTCATGGGCCGAAGCCCATGTACCCTGCATCTCGGCGGTGTTCATCCCAGGGATAGACAATTCTCAAGCAGATTTTTTGAGTCGTCAACAGTTGCTCCCGGGGGAATGGTCTCTTCACCCCCAGGTATTCCAAGAGATTTGCCAAGGATTCGGAGTCCCAGATGTGGACATTATGGCAACGAGATCCAACAAAAAATTGGACAAATTCATATCCCGAGCCAGGGATCCCTCGGCCTACGGGACCGATGCGTTGGTTTGCCCTTGGCACCAGTTTTCTCTTCTGTATGCGTTCCCTCCACTGCAGATGATTCCCCGCCTTCTACGGAGGATCCGGGTGGAGCGCAGGCCTGTGATCCTGGTGGCCCCAGCCTGGCCCAGGAGGGCTTGGTACGCACTCATCGTGAAGATGTCAGTCGGGGCGCCGGGGCCGCTCCCCCTGCGCCCAGATCTGCTGTCTCAGGGCCCAATCTGCCATCCTGCTTCACAGCAGCTAAATTTGACGGCTTGGCAGCTGAATCCCTAATTCTTATGCCGTGTACACACGGTCGTTTTTTTGCGATGAAAAAAAACGACGTTTTTTAAAACGTCATTTAAATTGATCGTGTGTGGGCAAAACGTCGTTTTTTGTCTTAAAAAAAACGACCCAAAAAAAATTCCAACATGCTTGAATTTTTTGTGTCGTTTTTCAAAACGTCGTTTTTTGTTTCACAAAAAGTCACCGTGTGTAGCAAAAACGTCTTTTAAAACGACGTTTTTCAACCCGCGCATGCCCAGAAGCTAGTTATGAAGCGAGCTTCAATGGAAAAGAGTGGTGAACGTAACCTCGCTTTTTGTGAAAAAACGATGGTGTGTATGCAAAATTGTCTTTTGAAAAGTGACGTTTCAAAAACGTAGTTTTTTACTTCACAGAAAACGTCGTTTTTTTTCATCGCAAAAAACGACCGTGTGTACGCGGCATTAAGGGCAGAGGCCTCTCAGATCAGGTCATATCTACGTTGATTCAGGCTAGGAAACCGGTCTCCAGAAATATTTATTACAGAGTCTGGAGAACCTATGTGGAGTGGTGCGAGTCTCAAAAATGGCATCCTCAAAAGTTTTTTATTGACAGGATCTTGCGATTCCTCCAGGTTGGCGTTGACAAAGGGTTGGCTCTTAGTACTCTAAAGGGGCAGGTGTTGGCTTTATCGATATGGTTTCAAAGACCCTTGGCCACCCATTCGCTTATGAAAACCTTCTTGCAGGGGGTCTTGCATATGAATCCCCCTATTAGAGCTCCCCTCTGCCCCTGGAATTTAAATCTGGTCTTGTCAGCTTTACAAAGGCAGCCGTTTGAACCTCTGACAGAAATCCCTCTTGTGCTACTAACCCGAAAGTTGGTTTTCTTGGTGGCTATGGCTTCAGCCAGAAGGGTTTCCGAGCTGGCAGCCTTGTCATGCAGGGAGCCATACCTTATTCTGCATAAGGACAGAGTGGTTCTGCGGCCTCAACCTTCTTTCCTTCCTAAGGTCATATCCAGTTTTCACTTGAATCAGGACCTAGTCCTACCATCCTTCTTTCCTACTCCCCAGTCCAGAGAGGAAAGACGGCTTCATACTTTGGACGTGGTTCGAGCCATGAGGGTCTATCTCAAGGCTACAGAGAAGATTCGGAAAACAGATGTGCTTTTTGTTCTTTCGGATGGCCCCAAGAAGGGTCAGCCGGCTGCCAAGTCTTCCTTGGCTAGGTGGATTAAGCAGCTGATTTTTCAGGCCTATGGTCTGAAGCGCGTTCCACCTCCCTTATCAGTTAAAGCCCATTCTACGAGGGCCATGAGTGCCTCCTGGGCGGCACACCATCAGATTTCTATGGCACAGGTTTGCAAGGCGGCAACCTGGTCTTCCGTACATACGTTTACTAAATTTTATAAGTTGGACGTTGCAAAGGGTACGGACGCAGCTTTTGGGCAGGCGGTCCTACGGGCAGCAGTATAGAATCCTCTGGCCCGGTTCACGCCCCCTTGTTTTTCTGTTGGTGGAGCCATGTTTTCTCCTGACAATGTTTTTATTTGGCTATTCTTGGCCTTACGGTCTCCCTCCCTTCATAGAGCATTGCTTTAGGACATCCCAAGTGTAATGGCTATGCGCTCTGTGTCCCGTGATGTACGATAAAGAAAAAAGGATTTTTAATAACGGCTTACCTGTAAAATCCTTTTCTTGAAGTACATCACGGGACACAGAGCTCCCACCCCTCTTTAGGGGAACATTGGGTAACCTCGGGAGAATTGCTTGCTACAAAACTGAAGCACTCCCAGTGGGAGGGGGTTATATAGGGAGGAAACTTCCTGTGAAATTGATTACACCAGTGTCCACACCTGAAGGTACCCATATAACCCATATGTAATGGCTATGCGCTCTGTGTCCCGTGATGTACTTCAAGAAAAGGATTTTACAGGTAAGCTGTTTATTAAAAATCCTTTTATTTTTTGCGCTATATACAAAAATAGAGCAACATTTTTGAAAAAAAAAACAATATTTTTTACTTTTTGTTATAAGAAAAATCAAATAAACTAAATTTTAGTCAAAAAATGTAGGCCAAAATGTATTTAGCCACATGTCTTTAGTAAAAAAAAATCGCAATAAAAAAAAAAATTAGCTACCTAGCGGGAACAGCGACACTGATACAGCGATCAGAAAAATGATCGCTTAGTGACGCTGGCAATAGGGAGTGAAAGGGTTAACTAGGGCGGTGATCAAGGGGTTAAAACTTTATTAGGGGGGGGAACGGGGGCTACCCTGAACCTAACACTGACTGCCTGTCACGCTGACACTAACTGCAGTGATCATACATCTAATCACTGCATTCAGTGACACTGTGACAGGGGGGGGGGGGGTGATCGCAAGGGGTTAATGTGCCTACATGTCCTGGTGTCAGTGTAGTGTTGTGCAGACTTACTGTGTGATGTGATCTCTCCTCAGCGGTGGTTGAAAAAACCGCCGAGGGAGAGATCACATCACTTCCTGTGTTTACACAGGAGGAGGAAGTGCAGAGCGGGGGGGCGCGCGCATTGGCTGGGAGCGATCGTGAGGGGGCGGACAAAAACTAATAGCCGCCCCCTCATCCCAGATCGCTCCCAGAGCCATCAGGATCGTCGCATGTACCGGGGGGGTCCCGATCGGACCCCCGACCCGCGTCATGGCAGAGACGTACAGGTAAGCCAATGTGCCTGTACGTGCCATTCTGCCGACGTAAATGTAAATGCGGCGGTCCGCAAGCGGTTAAACTTATAAACACCGAGTCTGAAAAACAGGCTCGGTCCTTAAGTGGTTAAATATTTTTTTTTTTTTTACATACTGTGACCAGAGCAATATAGTTTTGCCATAGTAACACTGTACTACTCTAGGGAGGTGATCAGGATTTTTTTATTTAACCATTTTTTTTTTAAATGAAAACTATTCATTTAGTGTCTATTGTGATTAGCTGTAATTGGTCACAGCTAATCACATGGTACAGATGGTCTGTGATTGGCCCCATTTCTACCATGCTATCACTGTGACAAGTTGCAGAGCTCATCACAAATGTATACATTAATGGCATGTAGCAAAGTCCATATATTGTGTATCATGTGATCTGTTGTGAATGGCCACATGGTTTACATGGTACTGGCAGCGGGCCGTACAGTGGTCTGTCACCGGCTATGTGATCCAATCCTGGAAGCACATCACATGACGTCCTTCCATGGTGGGAGGGAAAGGGCAGGAAGGGATTTAAAGGAACACTAAAGGTTCGTTTTTTTTATTAGATCAATTGATTGCTGTAAGCTAGAGCATTTAAATATTGCTTGCCTCGTTTTTCATTTTGACCTCCAAAATACAGTAATCCAGGTTTGAAAATGCCATTTCCTGTCTCTCCTCTTCTTGCTTTCCACCAGCATCTGAGCCATTTTGCATGGTGGAAAGCAGAATGTGCTCACCCCCTCCCTATGACTACAGTCCTGAGTGAAGATGCTCTCTTATCCCTTACAGGCTTGGAGGCTAAGCCTAATGGGAACTGTAGTTCCCATTAGGTCGTGATGTAGCAAGAATGAATTCGCACCGCAAACCAGGAAGTCAGTGAGAATAACGATTCAGGAGTGAAGGAGGTGAATAAAACAGCTTGATTTCAACAGGTATCAAACTAGTTATAATGCAAAACATTACTTTTTACTTTATCAGCTACTGTCAGACTTTAAGAGGAAAATATTTTTGTGTTTACAACCCCTTTAATAAAGTGCTAAAGATAATGCACTAGACGTTTGCGCCCTCTGGTTGTGTTTTGTGTAGTGTTGGATTTCTCCGATCTGAGAAGGGCTGCACTGCCATGTCTTTTCAGTCCGGGTTGCTGAGAGGATTGAGGCTCCTAGTTTACATGACAGATGCCCTTATCTTTTCTGAGCGCTGAAGTTCAAGCCTTTTTTCTTTTGTGTACAGTATTGCACACGATTGTACAAAAAACCTTGCGCCTGTGTTAACGAGTGCTAATATTGAATTACTGTATGTTTTGGTGATGGATCCCTTTTCAATTCAGTTGTATCTAAACTGTCAGACGTTTTAGGTTTGAAGGGCTTAAAATGTACTGTATGGATGGTTAATTTGTGCAAAAATGCAGACCTTGTTATGAGGTGGGCCGCTTGCCACAAGTAAGGAGCCTTTTCTCTCCTTGGTGTTTTAGCTTGTATATGGTAATATTTGAACTGATGCCGTCTCTCCAGCTGAGACCTGCTGATGTGCCACTTGATCCAATTCCCAGAGCCAGCTGGGAGCTGAATGGGCTGTTTTGTTTCATCTCCTGCAGTTTCCTCATCGCTCTCTAATCTGCTAAAATGAAGCAAAGTGCTCCCTAGTAATTGTTGCTTTCATCTGTTTATGTGACTGTACTGTGTGCAATATCAAGCTGTTGTTTCTGTGCTTAGTTTGAATGAAGTCAGCCCAGAGGTTACACTGACAAACCTAAATCTCTATAGAATTTGACAGGGCAGATGTTTTTTCACTTTTATTGCACATGTTAAGCATTTGAGCAGTTTAATAAAGGTGAACTCCAAACTTATCCTTGTGGTGGGACATTCCTCCCACTGCTAAGGTTAAATGCTCGTTTTTGTCTTGGGGAACATTTAAAAGCAGTTTTGTTTACCTTTTCCCTTCCTCCTGCAGAATTCCTCCCCTCTGCATGACCAGTCTGCTGAAACTGGTTCTCTTTACCAGTCACGGGTTCGTCGGTGACTTTACATACAATGCAGGAAAATCAGTCCTGCATTGTAAGCGAGGATGCCAAGCACCTGCCCACAAACTGGTGTGTTGGAGAGAAAGCAGCAGCTGTAGGGCAGTGGTCATCAACCTTATCCTGCAGGACCCACTAACATGCCAGGTTTGTAAGATAACTGAAATACATCACAGGTGATATCATATGCTGCTCTAGTGATTGCAGTATTCTAGTCTGCATCTTCCCAAGGGAATACATAAAACCTGGCCTGTTAGTGGGCCCTGCAGGAATGGTTGATGACCACTGCTGTAGGGGATTGAAAGAGATTAAGAGAAGGCAAGAAAAACTGCTTTTAAAAGGTTACACTAAACAAAAATAAGCATTAAGGCTCTGTTTGCACTACTGCGAGTTGTTGTGCGACTTCACACGTCAAAAGCCATGTATTTCAATGGTCCCTGTTCTAATTGATGTGACTCAAGTGGCAGCGACTCCAGAAAGGTTTTTCGTACTACTTTGTTGTAACTTGTTACCAGTCGCATTACATTGCATCAAAAATCGCAATACAAAGTTGCACTGGGGTCGCAATAGTAGAATCCTAGCCTAAGGCCTTATATTTTTTATTTTTGTATTAAACTATCTGCACAAGGGATTAAGCTGATGTGTCCTATGTGCTGCTGGCTGCTGCGTTCCTTGAAGTATTGTATGTACAGGTCATTCTCAAAAAATTTGCATATTGTGATAAAGTTCATTATTTTCTGTAATGTACTGATAAACATTAGACTTTCATATATTTTAGATTCATTACACACAACTGAAGTAGTTCAAGCCTTTTTTTTGTTTTAATATTGATGATTTTGGCATACAGCTCATGAAAACCCAAAATTCCTATCTCAAAAAATTAGCATATCATGAAGAGGTTCTCTAAACAAGGTCTTAATCTAATCATCTGAATCAACTAATTAACTCTAAACACCTGCAAAAGATTCCTGAGGCTTATAAAAACTCCCAGCATGGTTCATTACTCCAAACCGCAATCATGGGCAAGACTGGGCAAGACTGGCTACCTGACTGCTGTCCAGAAGGCCATCATTGACACCCTCAAGCAAGAGGGTAAGACACAGAAAGAAATTTCTGAACGAATAGGCTGTTCCCAGAGTGCTGTATCAAGGCACCTCAGTGGGAAGTCTGTGGGAAGGAAAAAGTGTGGCAGAAAACGCTGCACAACGAGAAGAGGTGACCGGACCCTGAGGAAGATTGTGGAGAAGGACCGATTCCAGACCTTGTGGGACCTGCGGAAGCAGTGGACTGAGTCTGGAGTAGAAACATCCAGAGCCACTGTGTACAGGCGTGTGCAGGAAATGGGCTACAGGTGCCGCATTCCCCAGGTCAAGCCACTTTTGAACCAGAAACAGCGGCAGAAGCGCCTGACCTGGGCTACAGAGAAGCAACACTGGACTGTTGCTCAGTGGTCCAAAGTAAATTTTGCATGTCATTCGGTAATCAAGGTGCCAGAGTCTGGAGGAAGACTGGGGAGAGGGAAATGACAAAATGCCTGAGGTCCAGTGTCAAGTACCCACAGTCAGTGATGGTCTGGGGTGCCATGTCAGCTGCTGGTGTCGGTCCACTGTGTTTTATCAAGGGCAGGGTGAATGCAGCTAGCTATCCGGAGATTTTGGAGCACTTCATGCTTCCATCTGCTGAAAAGCTTTATGGAGATGAAGATTTCATTTTTCAGCACGACCTGGCACCTGCTCACAGTGCCAAAACCACTGGTAAATGGTTTACTGACCATGGTATTACTGTGCTCAATTGGCCTGTCAACTCTCCTGACCTGAACCCCATAGAGAATCTGTGGGATATTGGGAAGAGAAAGTTGAGAGACGCAAGACCCAACACTCTGGATGAGCTTAAGGCCACTACCGAAGCATCCTGGGCCTCCATAACACCTCAGCAGTGCCACAGGCTGATTGCCTCCATGCCACGCCGCATTGAAGCAGTCATTTCTGCAAAATGATTCCCGACCAAGTATTGAGTGCATTACTGAACAGAATTATTTGAAGGTTGACTTTTTTTATATTAAAAACACTTTTCTTTTATTGGTCGGATGAAATATGCTAATTTTTTGAGATAGGAATTTGGGGTTTTCATGAGCTGTATGCCAAAATCATCTATATTAAAACAAAAAAAAGGCTTGAACTACTTCAGTTGTGTGTATTGAATCTAAAATATATGAAAGTCTAATGTTTATCAGTACATTACAGAAAATAATGAACTTTATCACAATATGCTAATTTTTTGAGAATGACCTGTATATGTGGGAGAATGCGGCCTGGAGGGAGACCAGTACCGGTGTCTGCAGAGCCTTGGTTTGTAGAAGAGCACAGAAGCAGTTCCAGGGAATGTTCTAGCATGAAAATGCTGGTTGCAGGTGATCACCCTACTTCTGATCTTGAGTTTATCTTCTGTTATTGAGTGGACTGACAGGGTACTATGAGGTAGCATTGGTGTGTTTCACTTGTGGGCATGATATGCAACCAGAATGTTTTTCTGTTTTTATTTGATCTTCGAATTGTACTCGTGCATATTACCTGTGCTTTTTTTTGGTCTGTTGATCTAGACCAGGGGTCTCCAAACTTTTCAAACCAAGGGCCAGTTTATTGTCCTTCAGACTTTAGGAGTGCCGGATTGTGGCCAGCGGGGGTAAAAAAATTTCCCAGGCCCAGCATTGGTGAGAGTAAATATAACCTCAGAGTTTTCAGTCAGTAGGATAAGGAGTAGTGCCCCTATTAGTGGGAGTAATTGTATCCTATCATTGATATCTGTGAAAGAAATTGTGCCCCTTGTTGGTGTCAGTGGGAAGAATAGTGCCTCCTATCAGTGTTAGGAATAAAGCCCAAAGGGCCACATCTGGCCCTCGGGCCGCAGTTTGGAGACCCCTGATCTAGACATTATGCTCTGCCTGCATTGTAGAACAGCCAACTTTGTTGTTATAGATGTTTAATACGCAGAAAATGCTGGTTGTCTGTTGGCAATGCCAGTCCTACTACGTCAGTAACCTGGAACAAATATAGGGAAGGACTTTTTCTTACTTTTCTTGATCTACGTACTTGATTTGATTCTTGAGTTGTTATATTGCAGTGTACCAATTCTTAGATGTGATAGCTGCTTTGTTTGTTTTTCCTTTTCAGACTTTCTTTTCTATTTTTAACCTGGTGATATGCAATTAGCAGACCAGCTGTTGCAAAACTACAAGTCCCATCATGCCTCTGCCTCTGGGTGTCATGCTATGACTCATGGGACTTGTAATTCTGCAATACCTGGAGTTCTGCAAATTGCATATCCCTGGTGTTTGGGATGCGTGATGTGCTATAATCACTGAAAAGGAAAAATTATTGAAAAAAAAAAGTATATTTTTTAGGGTTGTCCCGATACCACTTTTTTAGGACCGAGTACAAGTACCGATACTTTTTTTTTCATGTACTCGCCGATGCCGAATACCGATACTTTTTTCAAATGTCATGTGACAGTTTTCAAACCACAATACAGACTAAGGATATTTTCTTTAGAATTATGAAGAACTCTAACTCAAGGCATCGGGAGCATTTGCACGAGTACAAGTACTGCCGCAAATACTCGGTATCGGTATGGATACTAGTATCGGTATCTGGACAACCCTAATATTTTTTTTAATTGTTTTCAGGGCACCGGACACACAGCTGCTATGGGAAGCATGATGTGTTTGCAATTGCGTGATTGCAAACAAGCAGCGCAATTGACTTCCTTTAGAAAGTCCTTGGGGCGCTGAGCTCTGTGCCGTGAACACTTCCTCTAGCACTGTTCCATGCTGCAGATAGCCATTGACAGGTCCTGTGCCTTCACTTCCCTTTTCTGACGAAGGTGGAAGATAGATAGGTGACTTGGGTGAGAGCTGTGAGTACAGGGGGGGGGGGGGGGGCTCTGATGGGGACACCTGATTTATAGAGGTATGCTGATGACACCTGTTGTAAAGGGGCCTCTGATGAGGACACCTTATGTTAAGTGATTTTATTTTACTTGATGTGAGCTTTTTGGTCGGAAATTCCGACCGTGTGTAGGCCCCATTGGACATTTCTGTCGTAATTTCAGACAGCAAACATTTGAGAGCTGGTTCTCAAATTTTCTGATGGGAAAGTTTTTGTCAGAAATTCTGATCGTCTGTATGCAATTCCGATGCACAAAAATCCTACACATTCTCGGAATCATTGAACTTAATTTTTCTCGGCTCGTAGTAAGGTTGTACGTCACACGTTCTTTTATGTTCGGAATTTCCGACAATATTTGTGTGACCGCATATATGCAACACAAGTTTGAGCCACCATTCCGTCGGAAAAAAATCCACGGAAACTCAGATCATGTGTACGCAGCATAAATCTGTTTTTGGCAGAACAAGCTGTCCTACAGATGTAGCAGTAACAGGGTTGAGACAAACCATTTACTACCGACAGGGGTTCTTACAATAATCTGCTTTTATTTATGTAAATGAAGGGAACAAAAAAAAACTCTGTAATGGTTTATAAAGTGTTGGCTGATGTAAGTAAGTAGTAAGCTGCGATATAATATAATATATATATTATTTTGTTTTAGGTACAATACCACTTGGATAAAAAAAAAAAAACACTTCAGTCTTGTACACGCAATCAGACTTTCTGCAGACAAAGGCTCGAACTTTTGTCTGAAGTGTGTTGGCCGTGAACTTGTATTGCATATAGCTCTTTAGCGCCACCCTTTGGTAGAGCTGCACGATTAATCGTCAAGAATCGTTATGCAATCTCTTTCCCATTGCAATCTTGACACAGGGTTTCACAATCTTTGGTATGCAAAGAAGTTCCTCTCTGCTCTCAGTCAAAAGTCTGGGCAGTCTGCCAAGTTTTGAAAACATTCTTTGGCCTCATTCACCCAGGCGTTGCAACGGAGTCCGCCTGTGTCCGCCAGCTCTGTCCGCAGATCTCCGCTGAGCCGACGGATGACAAGCTCCTCTCCGCTCACTGAGCGGGGAGGAGCTTGTTGAGCCCCGCTGTCCTCTATGGAGCGATCTGATGAAACCGGACAGCATGTCCGTTTTCATCAGATCTTATCCGATTTGCATGGACGGATGGGGACGTGTGCCCCATACGTCTGTTTTTTAGCGAATCATCAGATCGGGTCAGATGTCAGCGGACATGTCTCCGCTGACATCCGCTCCATAGGGGTGCATGGAGCGCCCGTTCAGGTCCACCTGAAAAACTGACAGGCGGACCTGAACGGAACATATGTGTGAATGAGGCTTTTATCAGTGGAATGTTAAGTCTAAACATTGTATCAATTCGACTTTTACATCAAAGGAATAGACTGAATGTAAATTAGAAACGCTTAACCACTTAAACACCAAACTTTTTTCTGACAGCTCTTTTCAAGTTAAAATCATTTTTTTTTTTGCTAGAAAATTACTTAAAACCCCCACACATTATATATAATATTTTTTTTTTATGTAGAGACCCTAGAGAATAAAATGGTGGTTGTTGCAATATTTTATGTTGCACTGTATTTGCGCAGCGGTCTTTCAAATGCAATTTTTTGGGGAAAAAATGACTAATGAATAAAAAAATAAAATAAAAAAAATAGCCAGTAAAGTTATCCCAATTTATTTTAATTTTTTTGTATAAATTCTAAGCAAAAAAAGTGATTCTCATTTTGGCCAGAATCGTGCAGCTCTACCCTTTGGGCAACTTTTGCTAATGTTGTGTTATGGTGAGCATTGCTTCCCGAGCTTGCGTGTTTGTACTTTGGACTTTTGTGTGGCGGACTTGTGTGATGTCGGATAATCCGATCATGTGTACACAATTGTTGGCGAACAATTTTAAAGCATGCTTTCCCGCATTTGTTGGCGGAAAGTCTGACAACAATTGTCTGATAGAGCATACAAACGGTGGGATTATCCGACAACAGCCTGTCATCACACAAACGGTGGGATTATCCGACAACAGCCTGTCGTCTCACAATTCCCGTCAGATTATCCAATTGTGTGTATGGGCCTTAACTGTTCCCATTTTCCACCCCTAAATTCTTACCTGACTTCTCACTGTTGGTTTTATTGCTGCTCCATCTGCAGCACTGCTGCTCCATTTCCTAGTCTCCCAGGAGACACAAGCAACAGTGGAAGCCAAAGGCTCCTACTGTTGTCAGTCATGTTTTTTTTTAAGGAGGCATGGGTAAATTGGCTGTGTTATCTTTGGAGTGCATGTATGTGGGTGCCCCCTTAGCAGCCAGTTTGCTGGGGGGACACTTGGATGGAGGAATGGACAGTGCTGGCTGTGGATTCCGAAAGAGGGTTTAAAATATAGGGTTTACAATATAGTTGCACAAAGCAGATAAATAAAAATGTGATATTAGTGCAGTTTACTAATCCTCGGTGTGGTGGTTGCATTCATTTTTTCTTTTTTCAAGCTTTTGCTTTTTCACCTGGTAATCGTGCAAATTACACACCTTCCTGTCCGATTTTTCTATGTCACTCCTTCACTTATCTGTGAAGGCAACCAGGCTTGTTACTCAGGGCTGCTCTCCTGTTATGGACTACAAAAATGTTAATGTGTCTTTATCTCCAGGGGGAGGTGAGTTGGTAGTTTACAGCAGTTGTCTAGGAAGGAAGGTTGTCAAGATCAACAGCTATTTTCTGAATTTGCTGAAAAACAAATGCAGTCATCACATCTGTGCTTGTAAACGCCAATATTGCATATTTTGTTCTTGGTTTTAGTAGTATCATATTCAGTAGTAGTATTTTTTTATCAACCAAATGAATTATTAAAGCTTTTATATCTTTTACTTGCAGCTTGTTGGGGGACAGTTTGATCTTGAGATGAATTTCATCATTCAGGAAGGAGACAGCATCTTCTGCATGGTTGAATTGTTGGACAAATGTGATGTCACCTGCCAAGCAGAAATCTGGAGCATCTTTACCGCCATTCTGAAGAAGAGCATTCGCAATCTTTTGGTCTGCACAGAAGTTGGTTTGGTTGAACTGGTTTTAAACAGAATTGATAAAGTTGACAGCATGATAGCAGGTAATGTACCTTTTCAAATGATAACTGTATGGCCAGTTTAAGGGAGCAAGGGTTATTTAAGGATGGGATTAAAAGGTAAATGGCATATGGGACTGTCTAACTAAAGCCGGCCATACATTGGGTGAAAACATGGAGTCCCTGCTGAACCTGATAACTTCCCTGCCCATACATGGAACGAAATTTAACAGAAGTCGTTCTACTGATCAACGTCTGTGCAACCTCTCACTTGGTCAATGCTACAGGCTATGGCCTGCAAGTCTGATCAGTGGATTCTGATGGCAGAGAAGTCTTCCTGCTGTTAGAACACAAGAGTTTAGCAGGGAGGATCCCCCCCATCCACATTGAGTGTGTGGATTGGGGGAATTTAATACTTTTTTTTCTTTTTTTTTTGCATTCAACCTGCAGGTTGAATGAAAAAAAATGACTCCTCAATGGGCTGCTTAAGCCAGTCTATGTACTGTTTTATGACCTTTTGTTATTCACACACAGTCTAAGAAACAATTTTCATTTTCTTTTCAAGGTTATTTACATAATGCAGTGATCCCCAAACTCCTGAATTATCTTTTGTGTACCCATTTACTTTTTTAACAATAACATACATGTGCGAAATACACATGCTGCTGCCGGACAATATGCCTCTAGGCTAGGCATCTGGAAAGTATTCGCAGCGCTTCACTTTTTCCACCTTTTTGTTATGTTACAGCTGTATCCCAAAATGGATTACATTTATTATTTTCCACAAAATTCTACAAGTAATACCCCATAATGAGAACATGAAAGAAGTTTGTTTGAAATCTTTGCAAATTTATTAAAACTAGAAAACCAAAAAACATGTACATAAGTATTCACGCTCAAAATTGAGCTCAGGTGCATCCTTTTTTCACTGATCATCCTTAAGACAACCTATTGGAGTCCACCTGTGGTAAATTTATTTGATTGGACATGATTTAGAGAGGCACACATCTGTCTATATAAGGACCCACAGTTAACCGTGCATGTCGGAGCACAAACCAGGCCATTAAGTCCAAGGAATTGTCTGTCTGTAGACCTCCAAGACAGGATTGTATTGAGGCACAGATCTGATGAAAGGTGCAGAAATATTGAAGGAGTACAGTGGCCTCCATCATCTGTATAATGAAGTTAGTGTGAAACGCGTCAGCTGTCCTAGGTTCCGATGCTGTGACTTGTAGTGCCTGTTTCCAGTTTTTTGCATTAAAGTTGCGTTGGATTGGAGTGTGGCTGTCCTGATCATCTTTTGTTATAATCCGTAAATGGAAGAAGTTTAAAACCACCAGGACCCTTCCTAGAGTGGGCCGCCTGGCCAAATAGAGCGATCGGGGAAAGGAGGCCTTAGTCGGGACCAAGAACCCAATGGTCACTCTGACAGAACTCCAGCATTTTTCTGTGGAGAGAGGAAAACCTTCCAGAAGAAACAACAATCTCTGCAGCAATCCACCAATCAGACCTGTATGGGAGGCACATGATGGCCCGCCTGGAGTTTGCCAAAAGGCACCTAAAGGACTCTCAGCCCATGAGAAACAAAATTCTCTGGTCTGATGAAACAAAGATTGAACTATTTGGCCCGAATGGCAAACATGTCTGGGGGGAAACCAGGCACCACTCATTACCTAGCCAATGCCACCTCTACAGTGAAGCATGGAGGTGGCAGCATCATGCTGTGGAGATGTTTTTCAATGGCAGGAACTTATCGGGATCGAGGGAAAGGTGAATGCGGCAATGTACAGGGACATCCTTGATGAAAGCCTGCTTCAGAGCGCTCTGGACTTCAGACTGGGGCAAAGGTTCATCTTCCAACAGGACAACAATCCTAAGTACAAGTACACAGCCAAGATAACAAAGGCGTGGCTATGGGACAATTCTGAATGTCCATGAGTGGCCCAGCCAGAGCCCAGACTGTGCCCCACGCTCCCTATCCAACCCAATGAATCTTGAGAGGTCCTGCAAATAAGAATGGGAGAAACTGTCCAAAAAATGTGTGCCAAGCGTGTAGCATCATACTCAAAAAGACTTAAAGCTGTAATTGGCTCAGTTCTTTGTTGAAGCACCTTTGGCACCAAGGCTGTGATGTCTCCTCCTCCTCCTTTTTTTTATTTTTTATGAATTTGTAAAGATTTCAACAAACAAAATAAGTAAAAATTTCCAAATTGGGCCCAAAGTGTCAATATTTTATGTGCCCACCATTATTTTCTAGCACTTTAACTGTCTTGGGCATGGAGTTCACCAGAGCTTCACAGGTTGCCACTGAAGTCCTCTTCCACTCCTCCATGACAACATCATGGAGCTGGTGGATGTTGGGAGACCTTTCGCTCTTCCACCTTCCATTTTGAGGATGCTCAATAGGGTTTAGATCTGGAGACATGCTTGGCCAGACCATATTTACCCTCGGATTCTTTTGCAAGGCAGTGGTTGTCTTGGAGGTTTGTTTTGGGGTCGTTATGTTGGCATACTGCCCTGCGGCCCAATTGAAATAGCCTAAAAAATGCGCATAATCAAATTAATACCACAGATTACTAACCTATTTAATTGATGCCACCAATCATTGGTGACTACACCTGTTTTTGCCAGAAGAGAAAAGGGAGGATATAAAATTTTGAGCCCAAAAAATAAGATAAAACTGTGAAAAAAAAAGTTATGGAAATTGCTGCATGAGATCTTTAAATGGTTTTCTTCCAAGAAAACTGTAGATGAGTAGTAGGGAGGTGAGATGTGTGTGTGTGTGTGTGTGTGTGTGTGTGTGTGTGTGTGTGTGTGTGTGTATATGTATGTATGTGTGTATATATATATATATATATATATATATATATATATATATATATATATATATATATATATATATATATATATATATATATATATATATATATAAATTACAGTTTTATATCTTTATGTTTGAAGCCTGGAATGTGGCAAAAGGTTGCAAAGTTCAAGGGGGCCGAATACTTTCGCAAAGGCACTGTGTGTGTGTATATAAATATATATATATATACACACACACACACCATGCCTTTGCGAAAGTACTCGGCCCCCTTGAACATTGCAACCTTTTGCCACATTCCAGGCTTCAAACATAAAGGTATAAAACTGTAATTTTTTGTGAAGAATCAATAACAAGTGGGACACAATCATGAAGTGGAACGAAATTTATTGGATATTTCAAACTTAAAAAAAAAAAAAATGAAAAATTAGGCGTGCAAAATTATTCAGCCCCTTTACTTTCAGTGCAGCAAACTCTCTTCAGATGTTCAGTGAGGATCTCTGAATGATCCAATGTTGACCTAAATGACTAATGATTATAAATAGAATCCACCTTTGTGTAATCAAGTCTCCGTATAAATGCACTTGCACTGTGATAGTCTCAGAGGTCCGTTTTTAAAGCGCAGAGAGCATCATGAAGAACAAGGAACACACCAGGCAGGTCCGAGATAGTGTTGTGGAGAAGTTTAAAGCTGGATTTGGATACAAAAAGATTTCAAGCATTAAACCTTCCAAGGAGCACTGGCAAGATAATATTGAAATGGAAGGAGTATCAGACACTGCAAACACGAAGACCTGCTGTCCCTCTAAACTTTCAGCTCATACAAGAGAAGACTCATCAGAGATGCAGCCAAGAGGCCCATGATCACTCTGGTGAACACAGATCTACAGCTGAGGTGGGAGACTCTGTCCATAACAACAATCAGTCCCTGTATACTGCACAAATTGGCCTTTATGGAAGAGTGGCAAGAAGAAAGCCGTTTCTTAAAGATATCCATAAAAAGTGTCGTTTAAAGTTTGCCACAAGCCACCTGGGAGACGCACCAAACATGTGGAAGAAGGTGCTCTGGTCAGATGAAACCAAAATCGAACTTTTTGGCAACAATGCAAAACGTAGTTTGGCGTAAAAGCAACACAGCTCATCGCCCTGAACACACCATCCCCACTGACAAACATGGTGGTGGCAGCATCATGGTTTGGGCCTGATTTTCTTCAGCAGGGACAGGGAAGATGGTTGAAATGGATGGGAAGATGGATCGAGCCAAATACAGGATCATTCTGGAAGAAAACCTGATGGAGTCTGCAAAAGACCAGAGACTGGGACGGAGATTTGTCTTCCAACAAGACAATGATCCAAAACCTAAAGCAAAATCTATAATGGAATGGTTTTACAAATAAACATATCCAGGTGTTAGAATGGCCAAATCAAAGTCCAGACCTGAATCCAATCGAGAATCTGTGGAAAGAACTGAAAACTGCTGTTCACAAACGCTCTCCATCCAACCTCACTGAGCTCGAGCTGTTTTGCAAGGAATGGGCAAAAAGTTCAGTCTCTCAATGTGCAAAACTGATGGAGACATACCCCAAGCGACTTACAGCTGTAATCGCAGCAAAAGGTGGCGCTACAAAGTGTTAACTTAAGGGGGCTGAATAATTTTGCACTCCCAATTTTTCAGTTTTTTATTTGTTAAAAAAGTTTGAAATATCCAATAAATTTCGTTCTTCTTCATGATTGTGTCCCACTTGTTGATTCTTCACAAAAAATTAGTTTTATATCTTTATGTTTTAAGCCTGAAATGTGGCAAAAAGTCGCAAAGTTCAAGGGGGCCGAATACTTTCGCAAGGCACTGTATGAGAGGATCCAATGCTCGGGTATCACCAGTGGCAAGGAAGATTTTAGAATAGCGGGCAATAGGTTTACCATATATGAGAAAAGAATTTGAAGTGCTCAGAGTTTTATTAAAATTTTCTTCAGCTCAGATAAAAATTAGAAAGATGGCAGTAAATTTCTAATCACAAGCTTTATGCCTGGTTTGATGAGCTTTTATGTTTTTAAGTTTGTGTATTTTTATGCTTATGTTACATTGTGTTGACTGTACTGTATTTTCCTTCATTTCAGATCTGTTGGTGGACATGTTGGGGGTTTTGGCAAGCTATAGTCTTACCGTCCGTGAATTAAAATTGTTTTTTAGTAGGCTCCAAGGAGAAAAGGGACAATGGGTAAGCATGCATTTTTACAGAGACCAGTTTTGGGTAATTTTTAAGCCCTAAGCGATGTGATAATTGAATGCCCTACAACAGTCTTGCACTTGATTTCCTTATTCAGTTTTCTTTAGATTTACCTTCAACTAATGTAGTGCAAGGGCCTGCCTGACTGCATACAAATTGACAGTGTTTAGGTTTCATCCCATATTATATGGCTTTAGTAAATCTAAAAGCAAAATTCTACAAGAAAATTGGCTAGTCTGATGGACACTTTGTAGGTGGAAATATATTTTCTACTAGTATGTTTGGTTTTCTTAAGCAAAATAGAGCTTCTGGTGGAAAAGTGGTGTTAACCGCTTCAGCCCCAGAAGAATTGGCTGCTCAATACGGCACTGCGTCGCTTTAACTGACAATTGCACGGTCATGTGCCAGCCGGCCACGCATACTGGGTTCCCCGCCATGCAGGGGTCGCGCGCCCCCTGGTGGCTCTCCTGGGTGAAGCCGTATATGTATGGGATCTCGCCCAAGAGAGCCATTCTGCCGCAGTATATCTGTGTGAGCTGGTCAGGAACCAGTTAAAGTGTCACTAAACCCAGAACAGTAAAAATCAGTCTGTATATGCAGTAAAGCTTGTTTGTTATACTTTCAGTGGGGCCTAAGGGGTTATTCCTGCGCAATGTGTAAAAAAGGCTGTTCGAGCCTGTCTTCTCTAAGCTTCCCCTTTACTGTCCCCACTCCATCTGCTGATAGTACAGAGCCTTGACGGCACTCTGTGCATGCTTCCTTTGCTGTGTATTGCTACAGTTTTAAAAAAAAATTTTTTTGGGGATGGTGCATGTGATCAGCACAGGGCCAATCCGCACTGTCCAGACAGGTCATCCTGTGGGGGGGGGGGGGGGGGCGGCTTAGGGACAGGCAGATGACACTGGTTCACAGGTTCATCTCAAAAAGTTAAAATAACGTTAAAGTTAATTTATTTTATTAATTCAATTAAAATTGAAACTCCTATATTACAGATTCATTATACACAGAGTGATACATATTTTAAGCATTTCTTTATTTTAATTAGATAACTATGGTTACAGCTAGTGAAAACTCAAAATTCTGTATCCTCGGAAAAATGTGAATATTACAAAGACCAAAAAAAGGCGTCTTTAACCACTTAGGCCCCGGACCAAAATGCAGCTAAAGGACCAGGCCCCTTTTTGCGAATTGGCACTGCGTCGTTTTAACTGACAATTGCGTGGTCGTGCGACGTAGCTCCCAAACAAAATTTGGCGTCCTTTTTTCCCCACAAATAGAGCTTTCTTTTGGTGATATTTGATCACCTCTGCGGTTTTTATTTTTTGCGCTAAAAACAAAAGAGCGACAATTTTCAAAATAATGCAATGTTTTTTACTTTTTGCTATAATAAATTTCCCAAAAAAAAAATTTTTTTTTTTCCCTCAGTTTAGGCCGATATGTTTTCTACCTATTTTTGGTAAAAAAAAATCGCAATAAGCGTTTATCCGTTGGTTTGCGCAAAATTTATAGCGTTTACAAAATAGGGGATAGTTTTATTGCATTTTTATTATTTATTTTTTTAATACTAATGGCGGCGATCGGCGTTTTTTTTTTTTTTTTTTCGTGACTGCGACATTATGGCAGAGACTTTGGACAATTTTGACAAATTTTTGGGACAATTGTCATTTTACAGCAAAAAATGCATTTAAATTGCATTGTTTATTGTGGAAATGACAGTTGCAGTTTGGGAGTTAACCACAAGGGGGTGCTGTATGGGTTATGTGTTCCCTGTGTGTTGACAACTGTAGGGGGGTGTGGCTGTAGGTGTGACGTCATCGATCGTGTCCCCCCTATAAAAGGGATGACCTCTTTCTGTTGACAATACACCACAGATTCTCTATGGGATTTAGGTCAGGCGAGTTTGCTGGCCAATTAAACACGGTAATACCATTATTATTAAACCAGGTATTGGTACATTTGGCAGTGTGAGCAGGTGCCTAGTCCTGCTGAAAAATGAAAATGCATTTCCATAAATGCTGGTCAGCAGAGGGAAGCATGATGTTCTCTAGAATTTCCTGGTAAGGGGCTGCATTGACTTTGGACTTGATGAAACACAGAGGACCAACACCAGCAGATGACCTGGCTCCCCAAATTATCACTGACTGTGGAAACTTCACACTGGACCTCATGCAACTTGGATTCTGTGCTTCTCCACTCTCCCTCCAGTCTCTAGGACCTTGATTTCCAAATGAAAATGTTTACTTTCATCCGTATAACAGGACTTTGGACCACTGAGCGACTGTCCAGGCCTTGTTCTCCTTGGCCCAGGTAAGATGCTGCTTCTGCTGTTGTCTCTGGTTCAGAAGTGGCTTGACTCAAGGAATGCGACAGTTGTAGCCAAAGTCCTGGATTTGTCTGTGTGTGGTGGCTCTTAAATCACTGACGCCAGCTGTAGTCCACTTCTTGTGAATCTCCCATAGATTCTTGAATGTCCTTTGCTTCACAATCCTCTCACAGCTGTTGCTTGTGCACCTTTTTCTACCACTTTTTCCTTCCAGTCAACTTTTTACACTAATATGCTGGGATACCGCACTCTGTGAACAGCCAGCTTCTTTAGCAATGACCTTTTGCGACTTACCCTCATTGTGGAGAATGTCAATTACTGTCTTCTGGACAACTGTCAAGTCAGCAGTCTTCCCCATGATTGTGTAACCTACTGAACCTGACTGAGAACATTTTAAAGGCTCAGGAAACCTTTACAGGTGTTTTGAGTTAAATAGCTGGTTAGAGGGCGACACTATGAGTCTACAATATTGAACTTTTTTTACAATATTCAAATTTTCAGAGATACTGAATTTCGGGTTTTCACAAGCTGTAAGCCATAATCCTTAAAATTTAAAAGCAAGAAAAGCTTGAAATCTATCGCTCTGTATGTAACAAATTTATACAATGAGTTTCACTTTTTGAATTGAATTAATGAAATGCATAATTTTTATACTGTGGGAGAGCAGATATAGTGAATGCAGGCTCCTGGGTTTAGGAACACTTTAAGGGCTCATTTACACTTGCTTCGGCTTCAATACACATTAGGGCTAGTTTGCACTTCCTTTAAAACAAGGCTTTGGTCACGCTTTGTTAAATCTCTCTGCTTGTCAAAGCTCCTGTCACTAAATTAAAGGGCTAGCTTACAGTCTTGTTGACACCTTGCTCTTGCTTTGCTTTGCTTCAAAAGTTATACCCCATGTCGTTTTAGTTGTGCTTCAAAGCATCTTCAAAGCCTCCATAGAAGTCTATGGCAAAGCTCTCTTGAAGCCCCACCAAAGGCTCATCGAAGCCCCACCGAACCACGAAGCAAAAGCAAGGTGTAAACAGGACTGTAAGCTAACCATTTCTTTTTCATATATCATGGGGCACAGTCAGGCTAATATTCATTACCTGCTGGGTTATACTCCCATCTCCAGGTGAATGGACGCTGGTAGACCAAAGGTTTTTAGACAGGAAGTGATCCCCTATATAACCCCTCCCATACAGGAAGCCCATCCATTTTTTTTTTTACCAGTGTCTGCAAGGCAAAGGCCTTTAGCCTCCCATTTACTGGTGCAAACCTTTTATGCAGGGGGCAACTCGATGGCTTTCCCCATTAGGTCACCTATGTGTCCTTGGGACTTGAACTTGGTGCTCTCTGTGTTACAGAAACAACCATTTGAACCCATTAGGGAAATCCCATTAGACTTGCTGTCACGTAAGCTAGCCTTCCTGATGGCTAGAAGAGTATCGGAGTTGGCGGCCCTTTCATGCAGGAAACTGTAGTTGATCCTTCACCACGACAGTTATGTTATGACCTGTGCCATCCTTTTTTACCAAAAGTGGTGTTGGCCTTTTCATTTAAATTGGGACATTATTTTGCCCTCTTTTTTTTCTCTCGGCCTCGTTTGGTGGAAGAGAAACAACTGCATTCTTTGGACGTTGTCCGGGCAGTCAAGGTTTATTTGTCGAGGTTTGAGAATCGGACAGCCTTTTTTTGTTTTACCAAAAAGGACCCAAGAAGGGGAAGGCAGCTTCCATTGCCAATTGGGTCTGTCAATTGGTCATTCAGGCCTTTGGTCTGAAACGTAAAGTTCCTCCCTTTAGGGCAGGGGTCTCAAACTCAAATTATCTGGGGGCCACTGGAGGTATAAGCTGGGTGAGGCTGGGCCGCATCAAGTATTGGACCAAAATTTTAAACACTCACTCTTCTCCATTCTTCTTTCGGCACTGCCAGCCAATCACATAGATTAGCGCTCAGTCTATTAGGGCAGTGAGCCAATATTCGCTCAGCCCTGATAGGCTGAGCTCTTGTTCCACCCACAGAAATTTCCTATCAGGGCTGAGCGAATATGGTTTCACATACATATAATGCCCCCATCATGTGCCCCTCACATATAATGCCCCATCATGCGCCCCTCACCATCCACCAATAACACCCCCCACCAGCAGTAGCACCGCCATCATCCACCAGCAACACTCCCATTCCCCCTACCCCCCTGTGGTAATAGCATGAGCTGACAGATGTTGGGGGGTGCTACTGCTGAAGGGGGGTTTGGATGATTGAGATCCACCAGCAACACCCCCCCCCCATCCACCCTACCCCCCTGTGGTAATAGAATGAGCTGACGGATGATGGGGGTACTACTGCTGGGGTGGGGGGGGTGGTGTTGGATGATTGGGATGCTATTGCCAGGGCAGTAGCACCGCCACCATCCACCAGCAACACCCCCAATCGCCCTACCCCCCTGTGGTAATAGCATGAGCTGACGGATGATGGGGGTGCTACTGCTGGGGGGGGTGTTGGATGATTGGGATGCTACTGCAAGGGCAGTAGCACCCTCATGTCATTACCACAGGGGGGGGGGTGTTGCTGGTGAATGATTAGGGTGCTACTGTTCATCAACACCCCCCAACCCCCCAGCAGTAGCACCCCCATCATCCACAAGCAACACCCCCCATTCCCCCTACCACCCTGTAATAATAGCATCAGCTGAAAGATTATGGGGGTACTACTGCTGGGGGGTTGGGGGGTGTTGATGAACAGTAGCACCCTAATCATTCACCAGCAACACCCCCCCCCCCTGTGGTAATAACATGAGGGTGCTAGCCTCCCAATCATCCAACATCAACCACCCCCTACCACCCTGTGATAGCATCTGCTAACCATCCCCCCCAGCACCCCTTTTTAGCATCAGCTTTTGTCATTACACATCTGGCATTACAGTAGCAGCAGCTTACTTTGAAGGACGCTGCTGATGAGGGCGAGGGCGCTCAGCGCTTCTGAGCAACTTCGCTTCAGTGCGGACGGGCACGTGACGGCAGCGCCGCCCTACGCTGCTGACGTCACATGACGCACACCCCTGCTTTGCCGGAACAAAGATGAGTACGGGGGGGGGCTGCAGGGAAAGGGTACCGCGCTGCGCTGCAAAGTATGACACTGTCCGGGGGGAGGGCTTGTCAGCGGGCCGCAACTGGCCCGCGGGCCGGGAGTTTGAGACCCCTGCTTTAGGGTGAGCTCTCTTTCTACCAGGGGTGTAGGAACCTCCCTGTTTTTTTTTTTTTCGCCATCATGTGTCTGTGGCTCAGATTTGTAAGACTGCTACCTGGTCTTCAGTACATACGTTCACAAAACTTTATCAAGTGGATGTTCGAGCAGCCGAGGATTTGACTTTCGGCCGCAGTGTACTGCGGGCTGCTGTATAGAGTTTTGATGGCTATTGTTTAGCAGGGTGTCTCCCTCCCTTCAAGGCTATTGCTCTGGAACTTCCCAGCAGATAAGAATATTAGCATGTGTTCCATGATGTATAAAAAAAAAATGGTATTTTTCCGTCATACTTACCTGTAAAATTATTTTCTTTGAGTACCTCATGGGACACAATCCCTCACCTCCTTTTATTTATTTATTTTTTTTTTATTTTTTTTTGAGGATTCAGTGCTTGCTACAAAACTAGTTTCCCATGATGTACTCAAAGAAATGAATTTTACAGGTAAGTAAACAAGGCTGACACTTTGTTAAAGCTCTCTGAATGCCAGTAAAAAAGCTCACTTCATTAAAAAAATTTTTTTTTAGTGACGTGAGCTTTTTTACTGGCATTCAGAGAACTTTAACAAAGTGTCAGCCTTGTTTAAGTGTAAACTAGCCCTAACTGTTAGTAAAAAACAAACAGCCAGAGCTTACAGACTTTTAACATTATGGATGTAGGCCATTTACCTGAAGCCCGGCAAAAACTTCCAGAGATGGCATCCCCCGTCCTGCTTTGTTGCTAGAATGTGTCAGACGCTCCCAGCCCTTACTGACTGCATCATCACAACAGCAAGCTATCAAAACCTCCAAAGATGGATGTTTCCCCACAGGGGTTAACTATAGGGGGCGCAAGAGTCACAATCGTGACCTGGCTTCAGTCTAAGGGGGCCACCTGCAGCTCCCCTGTCGGGTTTGTCTACACTTGTATGAGCCAGAGCTGGGAGGCCGAGCTGATTGTTCTTGGTACGCATGACTGCTTGCCTCTTGACTGTACATTCTGGATGCAGCTAGTACCAGGCTGGATAGGAAGGGCGGCATATAGGAGAACTGATCTCCTATATAAAAATTAAAAACTGCCCTACTGACGACACCATTTATACTCCACACTAACACCACTGGTGGAACTACCAGGGTTGCAAAGGTCGCACTTGCCACTGGGCCCTTGCCTTCCACCACCAGGGGAGGGCCCAAGACTGCAGGACTGCACAACTTGTGAAAGGTATCCACTGCAGGACCCTAAAGGGTCATGGGATCAGTGGGAAGGGCTCGGAGGTAATTGCCCAGGCCGGAGGTCTGGGAACCCTTCATGGTTTCTTATACCAGGGACCTGAAGATTCTACCTGCACCTCTGGTACACCATCTCTTTTTTCGCAGCAGCACTGAGCTCAGAATCAAAGAAAGTTTGTACCTGTGATAGTGGGGCAAGCAGTAAGGCTGCATTCACATCTAGGCGTCGGCGGCAGCAGGCGTATTCGGGCGACATGCAATAGGCGTTTTGTCCCCGCGATTTGCGGCGACAAAACGCCTATTGCTTTTTTGCTGGAGGGCAGAATTTACACTGTCGGCTATGGCCGAACGCCCGATACGCCTGAAAAAAAGGGTCCGGGACTTGTTTCAGGCTTCACGCTTCAGGCGTATCGGCGTTCGGCGTAGAGATGTGAACCATCTCCATAGCCGACAATGTAAATTCCCCCTTCCAGCGTATGTCAGGCTGCTTCAGCGTCGGGCTTCAGGCGACAAAACGCCTAGATGTGAATGGAGCCTTACACTTTATAGCATCTTTGTAACATTCTAGCAAAAAACAGGACAAAGGTGGCATCTCTGGAAGTTTTGAGCCATGTTTCAGGAAGTACATAAATGGCCTATTGCAAAGGCATTTTTTTGTTTTAGGTGCAGGATGGATAGTTCCCATCGCACTGCTGGAAAACCGCACTGTATACTGTATTTGGTTGAGGTTGCATATAGTTTGTACAGCTCTCACAGCTGCTGCATCACAGATTAGCCTTTGCTGCAGCTTTTTACCTTATGAATTATTAGTGTTGCAGTCTAATGAATGGGTAAGAGGAGGCTTCCTGCAGCCTGCATCAAACTGATGTCACTATCCCAGTCAAAGATCACGCCTTCCAACCTTATAACCCCAGCGGAACTCTTTAAAAAATAAATAAAAATTCAGGTGTCGGGAAACACCTGTTAAGATTAACCCATCAGTGGTCGTGAGGGAAAACGCTCCCTACATTGGAGCATAAGAATGCTATCTATACACTCAACTAAAAAAAGTCTGCCAAGTGGCAATGCATCTGGAATTGTGTATGCATCATCAGATGGGATTTTAATTAAAGTGGAAGTAAACCCTCCTATCGTTTTCATCCAAGGAAGCTGCCATCTTAGCCTCTGTTTAATTTGCAGTTGCCATGATGCTGCACATGTGATCTGTTAGGACACCAGCCATTGGATGGTTTGACAGTTTGGTTGAGAGCAAAACCAATGTGACTGCTAGCATTTCCGGCATGCCGGAAATGTTAACTGTTTTTTTTAAACTATCAAAACGATGGGTTTACTTCCGCTTTAACAACAGCTCGAGGGAACCCCTAACAACTTCTGAAAGAATCCAAGGGTTTCCCTGGTTGAGAATCGGGTGGTTTAGGTTGCCAAATGACAGCCGCTTATGGGCTGCATTTTAATATAAGGTGAAGTTTGTTTGGAAATTTTATGCCTTTTCTGTATATTTTGAATGGTTAGAAATATATATTCATGCAGATGTGTAGGAAGTTGGACCCTTTTCACACTGAGGTGCTTTGCGGACGCTATAGCGCTAAAAATAGCGCCTGCAAAGTGCCTTGAAACAGCACCTCTATTCACACTTGAGCGGTGTGCTGGCAGGGCGTCAGAAAAAGTCCTGCCAGCAGCTTCTTTAGAGCGCATTAGGAGTGGTGAACTTGCTGCTCCTAAAGCGCCCCTGCCCATTGAAATCAATGGGCAGCACCGCTGACCTGCCGGCAAAGCGCCGCTTTGCGGGCACTTTTAGCGTTCTAGTGCCTGCAAAGCACCTCAGTGTGAAAAGGGGTCTTGGTCTGTGCTGTTGACTTTGTTAGTAGCTACACTTGAAAGGAAACCTACACCTGGTATTTTTTATAGGTTTGTTTTACACTGGAAGTGCAAGTATTATTCTTCTGAAACAAAATCTTCCTTTTGTTGATTTTCTTTCTTTTCATCTGTCATAGCCTCCACATGCAGTAAAGCTCTTGTCAGTGTTAAAGCACATGCCTCAGAAATATGGTCCTGATGCCTTTTTCAACTTCCCTGGAAAGAGTGCTGCAGTAAGTACTACATCATTGTGCTGTGTGTTGTTGGTTTTTTTGTTTTTTTTTTATTACTGGTGTGTTTCTTAATTAAAGTAACAAAGTGTTGCATACTGTTCTATGTAGTACTTTAATTTAGGCTTTGTTCACACCATGCATTGCAGAAACGCACACAAATTGACTTGTTTGCCATTAATTTCTTATTTCCTCCATGCATTTTGCATGCGTACTTACCAGTACTAAAGAAACTACCTAGAAGTAAAGGAGGTAGCTCTGTACCTGAGGGCACTGTGGGGCAATTATTTCTCAAAGTTCACAGCAGAGCGCTGAAGTCATTCACATCCTTTTCTTATCAGCTCAGCTCGTCATGTTCCATCTGCCTAGAGCCCTTATTTGTATACACATTTACATGTCTGTGAGAGTGTTTAGGAGAGAATTGTTGAAAGTGGTTTTTTTTTTCCACTTGCAGTTTAATTGTTGTGAAATAGAATGTAATTAATCTAAATCTTCATTTTTATGTTTAGGCCATTGCCTTACCTCCAATTGCTAAATGGCCATACCAGAATGGCTTCACTTTTCACACATGGCTAAGAATGGATCCAATAAACAATATAAATGTTGACACAGCAAAGCCCTATTTGTATTGGTAAGTTTTACATGGGCATACGTTTTAATATGCACACAGTTTGAAAAAAGAACAAAGTTGCCTTTATAATCTCTTTAAATCCAGGAATTCTGGAACTTTTAAGATACTAGTTCACATAATCACATTCTAAAATTCTATTCAAATTTTAAATTTATTTAGTTTCAAATGCATATACAAGACAAGTCTCATCAAGTTTGTTTTAGTGCCATACATATCAAGAGTACAACAAATTCACCCAATTCATTTTTCCCCCTTCACATTTACCTTGGTAAACCACACCAATAAACGATACAATAATATGTTGGTAGGACTGAGCGGTAGACCAAGGATTGAAGACCTCCATCCCATGAAACCACCCCCTGGGAGGAGAGCAATTTGGATGGCAACAGTAGTGATGACAACATTGAGGAGTTCTTTATATTAAAATGTGCATGGTGGAATAAATGTTATTGGTCTTTTAGTCTTCTGTTGATTACAATCCGCTACATTTTGTTGTCTAAACACTCAAATCATTGTCTTAACAAGCTCCAGAAACATATATATCGTAGATTATAAAAAGCAGATATTCCTGTATAGGAAACTTGTCAGGATAAGGTACTGAGATCTTAAATCAAACATTCCCCACCATGGTGCTGCCCCTAACAAAGAGATCCCTCCTGAGCCCAACGGGCGGGGAAGGTTACCTCTCCTCTTTTATTCCCCTTATTCACGAGAAGGTGATAAGGTGAGATTATTTATGCTTGGCGGTCTACTAGAGCTGCATGAGCATTAAAACATCAGCATCAAAACCCCCCTCACAATCATAATCCAGAATTTCCACAATTCATGTAAGTGCAGAGCAGTTCTATGCTCAGAGCTGTCCAAAAAAATAAAAGCTGGCAAAATGTACCACAACATTGCTCAATAATGAGAGATAATTTTTTTTATTTCAACCTGATTATTCTTAAGCCGGCCTTGCCTACACACGATCATTAAACAAAATAAAAATGCTCTAGCAAAGCGCGGTGACGTACAACATGTACGACGGCACTATAAAGGGGAAGTTCCATTCGGATAGCGCCACCCTTGGGGCTGCTTTTGCTGATTTTGTGTTAGTAAAAGTTTGGTAAGAGACGATTCGCGCTTTTCAGTTACAGCGTGATGAATGTGCTATCGCCATTACAAACGCTAGTTTTACCAGAACGAGCGCTCCTGTCTCATAACTTGCTCGCCCACACACGACCATTTTTTACGACATTAAAAAACGACAACGTTAAACGTGAAACATTTTGTGCATGTTCTAAATTTTTAATGCCCATTTTTTACACACGATTGTTTTTAATTACATTTTTTTACATCCCAAAAAATGGTTGTGTGTGTACGTGGCATAAGCCTTTTTCTGACACTTGTTGCAGAGACCGTAGAGCAGGGATCTCCAAACTACGGCCCTCCAGCTGCTGTGGAACTACACTTCCCATGAGGCATTGTAAAACTCTGACATTCGTAGACATGACTATGCATGATGGGAATTGTAGTTCCTGAACACCTGGAGGGCCATAGTTTGGAGACTCCTGCCGTAGAGAATAAAATGGTGGTCATTGTTAGATTTTATGCCGCACTGTATTTGCACAGCATTCATTTTATGGGGGAAACTTCAACGAATTAAAAAAAGAAAATAAACTAGGGCTGTGAATGATCAAAATATTTGTGTTCGATTAATCGTTTTTTTTTTTAATCGATTAATCGACTAATTTCGATTAATTATAACACACATACAGATCCAACTACTTTTAGCTGATCTCCTTGCAGGCTGATTCCCAGTGCAGCTACCAACCACTGGAAAAATGGATAGCAGGATACAAAAAACACACAAAGGCAGCGCTCGATGGGAATAGCATTAAAACTTTTATAGTCTTCAAGTAGGTAGCAAAATAAATATTGCACTGGAGATAAAATCGATGTAGCTACATAAACTGTAAAAATGGTGCGAGTAATACCAAATGGTACCAAAAGCAGTCATAAAAACCTGTAGCCAAGTATGATACTGGTATAAAAATGTGTACAACGATGCCACTGCTGAATCCAGATGAGGAGGGGTTAACATCAGTCCATCGGCATGTAGATGTCCCATGAAGGGAACTATCACCTCCCAGTGGATGGTTGTAGAATCCCAGGTTGACAGAGGGAAGTGTAACAGCGCTTGCGTCAGGGCTGTCTTAATGAGAGGGCACACCTGGGCACTGCCCAGGGGCTCCAGCTGCATTGGGGGCCCCTGCAATTTGCCCAAAGCAGCTGGTCCTTGAGCCTACGCTGCCCTGAAATTGGGGGTCCCATGATGGCACTGAGAGTGATAGATACACAGGGGAGGCAGTCTGCCTTCTACCTACTTGATGTCTGTTTACCTGCACTGTCATTATTGTAGGGGCCCCAGAGCATTTCTTTGCCCAGGGGCCCAAGATGCTATTAAAACGGCCCTGGATGCGTGTGGCAGATAGTAAGGTCCCGCCGGCATGCAGATATGAAGGCACAGCAAAGGAGCCCTTCAGATGGACATGGCAAGCCCCGCCGGTGTCCATGATGTCACCGGATCTCTGACAGAACTCCCTGAAGGCCCAGAAGCCGGCAGAGAGGTGAGTACCAGTCATAAGAATTTTTTAATCGATCAAAAAGATTTTGATCGATCAAAAAAATTAAAGATTAATCGATCGATTAAAAGTTAATTTGCACAGCCCTAAAATAAACATTAAAGTTAGCCCAATTTTTTGAAAAATGATGATACGCAAAAATTTGTGACATCCATTTTCTCCAGAATCGTGCAGCTCTAAGATCTAGTGTGTGGAAAATTCTCAGTGGATCTCTGCTGCTTTAAGCATGTCCTGTGACTGAAGACCTGGTTTTGCATCCATGGCTTAAGAGCTTAAGCAAAATATTACATCAAGACATACCAAAGCACCGATCATTGATTTTCCTACTGAGGAACAGCCAGGACTTCACAAGTCTAATAAGCTTTAGAATATGTGTTTAGATTGGTTGTAACCTTTGTGATTACCTTGCTGCCATGCTTCATATTTAATTTTATTTTTTTCTTAGAACTTTGAGGTCTTGACATTATTTGCAGCATATTTACATTAACGCCCCCTTTGTAGTTTCAGAACAAACAAAGGACTTGGTTATTCTGCCCATTTTGTTGGTGGCTGCCTTATCGTCACATCCATTAAGTCAAAGGGAAAAGGCTTCCAGCATTGTGTGAAGTATGACTTCAAGCCACAGAAGGTGTGTAATGAGTTTGATGGTCTGTTTTTGCCCCTTCCAACTTCTCTTTACTTTTATTAGGTTTACAATTAAATCGTTCAGTCCCCTTTCACTTACAAACAATGTTTAGTGTGGGCTGACCTGATTAGCTAGAAAATATATGTGTTGAGTACACCCTTGCACTATATAATCTTTAGAGTTTAAGGCAGGGGTCCTCAAACTATGGCCCTCCAGGTGTTCAGGAACTACATTTCCCATCATGCTCAGTCATGTCTGTGAATGTCAGAGTTTCACAATGCCTCATGGGATTTGTAGTTCTGCAACAGCTGGAGGGCCGTAGTTTGAGGATGCCTGGTTTAAGGAGTTGGTCTGGCTTTGGAGTAGTTACAGACAGACACAGTCCTCACTAGAGCTGGCCATACATAAATACAACTGGCTGAATTTTGATCCTTCTATGGTCTTTTTCATTCATGAGAAGTCGATCTTTCAATAAACTTCTTATGAACAGGCTTGTAAAATTTTAGTTCAATCAGTGCTGTAGCCAATAGGCTGATTTTAAAGGTTAAAACCACCCACAAATCGCCGCTGCAGCAGCGCTTTGCCGGCGGTATAGCTGCGGTGCCCGTTCATTTCAATGAGCAGGAGCGGTGGAGGAGCGGTGTTCACACCACTCCAAAGATGCTGCTAGCAGGACTTTCTTTACCGTCCTGCTAGCGCACCGCTCCAGGGGAGGATTGAATGTGTGAATCTTTTCCATTTTTTTTTCCATTCAGTCGCTGGCCGAACCAACAAAAAACAAATCCTATATGGCATGCTTAAAGAAGTTCACCTTTTAAAACATAATTGCACATCTTTTTTGTAGGTACATTTTTTTTTAATTGGGAGCCTGTAAAGCATTGCACCCGCGATCAGCATATCTTAGGTGCAATGCAGTGCTTTTGCAGACTGTTAGTGTAAGCTTTCTACTTATACTCTGTTTAAGCAGACAATTGCACACTGACAGGAAGCATTAATGAACTACCTAGAGTGCTCAACAGCGCCCTGATAGTTCATAAAGACAGCTGCAAAGGCTTGCTGGTATGTGTAGTTTCCCATTCTCAGAACACAGAAATGTTTAAAACAGGTGCAGGGAGAAGATCCTGGCCCGCTGTCACAGCAAAGGACTCTGTTAGGGCAGTGGCAGCAGAAACCTGTTATATATTATACCCTGAATACAGGTTTTATATGCAATATGTTATAAAAGGTGAACTTCTCATTTAAGAGTGATGTATAAGGAATTTATCCATCAACATGCTCCTTTTATAGATCAAGCAGACTCCAAAATGGCCGTCGGAGCCTATTAACATTTTTTCACTTTAAATTGGTATATAGAAAATTAGCCTTAATTTCTGGCATTCATAGGCTTGTGAGTGGGGCTACAGCAGGCACCCCCCTGCTTGCACTAAAGTGACTTATGTACCCCCCAAAAAAAATGAAAGGAGCGCCAAACCAGAAGATGGAGTCCAATTGCATTTATTATTGGTGTGCTAAAAGACAGCCAATGCTTTTCAGGGCCCTTCAGGCCTACAAAAAACATATTTAATTGTGACTAATAAAATCATGAGCCCAACAATCCTAAAACATCATGGATAACAAACCTGTACACATTGTTAGGCTCATTTTATCAGTCACAATTATTGTGTTTTGTTGTAGGGGTACCCAGTCTGTTGTGAGCAGCCTAACCTGAGCCAGTGGGCTGTTTTTGCCTTCTTACTGCTTTGTATAAACTTATATTAAAGTTCCAGGGCCAGGTGCCTTTTATTTTTTAAATGTCATTATATGTAATGGCACATAAGTTGGGAATATGTAGCATGATTTATTATGAATTGGCTGAAATGTTTGCCTTTTTTTATGTTTTAATTTAGTGGTACATGGTATCAATTGTCCATATCTATAATCGATGGAAAAACAGTGAATTGCGCTGTTATGTGAATGGAGAACTAGCTTCATATGGCGAGATAACTTGGTTTGTCAACACAAGTGATGTGAGTATATTGTCTTAAGCAAAAACTTTTATTGTATTACCAGCTTTCAATGCATTTTTAATTTTTTTGTCATTTGAGTTTGTTACTCTCCTGATGAGCTGTATATCTTTGTTACATCAAATCTGATGTCTGCACTCATAAAAATGTTTGTCTATTGAAGGACACATAAGTCTTTAACCACTTGCTCACTGCAGTACGAGAATATACGCCCTCGGCTTTGTGCGGTGATATCTGAATGATGCCTGCAGCTACAGGCATCATTCAGATATCACCGTCTTCTGTACACAATAAGAACGATCAAAGCGTCAGTTCCGCTGCTTGATCGTTCTTATAGGCAGCGGGAGGGGACGTTGGTGAAGCATAGAGATGACTGTGACCAGATGGTCACCAGTCATCTCTATAACCGTCGGAGGTCCGGGCGCGACGTTATGACGACACGCCCGGTATCGGGAAGTAAACAAAGCCTCAATTACGGCTGTCGGCATGTGATCGGTGAATGTTTTTTCACCGATTTCATGCTTGTAAGCCTGGAGGAGAGATGTGGGGTCTTATTGACCCCACATCTCTCCATAAAGAGGATCTGTCATACTGATTCCTATTACAAGGGATGTTTACATTCCTTGTAATGGGAATAAAAGTGATTAAAAATAAAATAAAATAAAATAAAATGACATTTTTAAACGCCCCTATCCCCGGTAGCTTGCGCGCGGAAGCGAACACGCATGCAAGTCCCGCCCACATATGTAAACGTCGTTCAAACCCCACATGTGAGGTATCGTCGCGTGCGTTAGAGCTTGTGCAACAATTCTAGCACTAGACCTCCTCTGTAACTCAAATAGTAACCTGTAAAAAAAATTAAAGCTTCGCCTATGGAGATTTTGGAGTACTGAAGTTTGGTGCCATTCCATGAGTGTGCGCTATTTTAAAGTGTGACATGTTGGGTATCTATTTACTCGGTGTAACATCATCTTTCACATTTATACAAAAAAAAAATTTATACAAAAAAATTTAGCAAATACCGTGCGTGAAAAAAAAGTTGCAATGACCGCCATTTTATTCCCTAGGGTGTCTGCTAAAAAAATATATATAATGTTTGGGGGTTCTGATTAATTTTCTAGCAAAACAATTGTGATTTTTACATGAAGGAAAGAAGTGCCAAAATAGGCCCGGTGGTCAAGTGGTTAAACATCTTTTTGGTTATACTGCTGCCTACAGGAGACATGGACACTGGGAAACCAAAAAAAATGTAGGCCAGTTCAGGATAATCCTTACTATCTGCATACCTCAGTTTTTTTGCTAGTCTTAAGAAGATGGTCGTTTTTACATGTACTTCTTCTTTTTTTTTGTAATTGAGACTATATCACAGCTAGAAATTGTCTCTTTGATTGCAGCATTCCAATGCGGTCTTCCTCAGCCTGACCTTGAAAGTAATGCTTTCAGAACTCACTGTACTGTAAGCTGGTGCATTGACCACTGCCCCTGGATTCCTATCTCAGGGTGGTTCCCTTCTTTGGCAATATCCTATGAAGCAACTCTTGCATGCAGGGACTAGAATTGTGTTTCCCTAAATGTTTTGCATCAACTAACTTGCAGCCCCCTAGACTAGGATGAGAAGGCTTTCCCCTGCTTCTCCCTCCTCCCCCTCCCTCCTAACTGCCTCCTCCATGCTAATGGATTAACTTGATGCTGTTTGCCAGTGTCTAATCCTCCTGTGGGCAGCAATATAATCAAAGTTAAAGCAATACTAAACACACACTGTTTAAGTTACATTGTCCCTTCTATTTCTGTATGTGGATGATGGGGGCTGTAATTATTTTAATAAAAATAAAAAAAACTGAACCTTTTCCCTAATCGATATATGGCTGTCACATGACCCAGAACTTTCCCAGCCTGTCTCCAGGGAGACATAAGCAAGAGGAGCTTCTAGTCCTCTGCTGCTGGCCACATGTTTAAAAAAAGTCTTCAGACTACAGTAAAAATAAAACCTCCTAGGGTTGATCAGAAAATGCATAGACTAGTGACTGAGTGATTATGAACAGCTTGTAATACAGCATTTATTGATCATTTTTTATGATGTGGGTTTAGTGACACTTCTGTGTCCTCAATGGACTTCAGGATAAGGATGTTATGGTAAGTACAAAAACTGCATTTGATTGGACGATATTGCAAATAACATGGCAACTTTGAGTAATTTTCAGTGGTAATGTACCGTAAATATATTGGTGTAACATTTAACCTTTATAAGCTCAGTCAGGTTTAAGACAAACCAACAAAACAGAAAAACATACCAAAAAAAAACCACCAGACAACCTGGTCATAAACGTTGGGCAATATCACTCATACATGGAAAAATAAACTGACATCAGTGCAAAATAAGCTCAGTCATGATTAGTTCTACAGCGTAGCATACTTGCTGCTCATGCTGTGCAGGTCAAACTCTGCATGGGAGCATGTCAGGAGCTACAGAGAATGCTGCTTTCATGCAGATTGCTATGATTTTCTTTCTGTAGCATACTACCCAGGCACATAATTTTGAACTGGTGGTTGAAAATATTTACTTTTTGTTTGGTTTGAAAGCCATGTATCCTCTAATATATTCAGAATTTCAACTATGTATTGGGAGAGATTTACTAAAAGGGACGCTTTACCTGACCCTCCTGCACACCTGAAGAAGCTGGAATTTGATGCTTACAACCCAAACCTCCCACATGCATGTGATGGAAAAATGGACTATTTGGAAGTCGACATTCAAATTTAGCAAAATCTGAAAAGGAGAAAAACTATTTGGTATTTAGCTATGCTAAAACTCGCCTTGTACATTGGAATTTGTCCTTATTTCTCATATTTTCTTTTTTTTTTCTTTTTCTGCAGACGTTTGACAAGTGTTTCCTTGGGTCTTCGGAAACAGCTGACGCTAACAGAGTGTTTTGTGGGCAGATGGCTGCTGTATACCTTTTTAGTGAAGCACTCAATGCTGCGCAAATTTTTGCAATTTATCAGCTGGGCCCCTCATACAAGGTACGTATAGGTAGTAAATCTGTCTGTATATCTGTAAATATCTCCCAAAGCCGTTTTTATACAAAATAGTCAAACCCTGTATAAATATTGCATGTGTAAAATGTAATTAAATACATTTTTTATTTGTCTACAGGCCTCTTGCACACAAACAAAATGTAAAAAACAGAAAAGTTTACGCGACCACCAGTGTTCTGTCGAGAACAGCCCCCCCCCATTGACTAGTGCCCAGGACAAACTGTGCATGCGCATCACCAAGGCGTGTTTGTGTGGATGAGGGGCGGATTAGTACATGATTGGGGCTAATTATTAAATGATGGGCAGTGCATATTTTTCTGCTATTCTTCCTGTACACTTGCGGGGCGTGTTTAGTAAACTGAAGGGTGGATAATTGGGCATAATTAAAAAAAAATCCGCCCCCATTTAAACAGCGCTGCCCATCATTTAATAATCCAGGCTGATCATGTAAAAATCTGCCCCTCACCGACATGAATGTGCCTCAGCAGCGAGCGATGTTGTATTGAGAACTGGCCGCTATTGTGCGCAGGCACCGCCTTGCCAACACAACAGCTGTGATCGTAAACTCAGTGTTGTGATGCGCATGCGCAGTTCGAGCCGGCCACTTCTCGATAGAACACAGGCATATACCCGAGTACAGCTACGCACAGCCTTTCATGTCTGTGAACAGTTGCACATAGCACCCGGACTTTCTGTGTGGGGAAAATGCGCTGGAATTTACATGCCACAGGATTAGGTGCTAATGCGTAAAAATACTTTTTAAGGAAGAGAGGACTTGTGGTGCCTTTTAAAAAAGAAAAAATCCTTTAAAACCATCTTGGATTCTGCATTTATAACGTTTATTAGGTTGTATCACACTCCTAAGATTCTAATTGTTATCCATGCCTGGGGATATTTTCATCTGCCGAGAATTGGCTCCATAAAACAATTATGTCCAGCTGTGAGAGTATGCTTCTTGTACAAGTGATTTTCAGATCTTGATGGCATCATTGTGGAAACTGCAGCTCTTGAAAATGCTACTATATCTACCAGTTCACTCGTACTTGGAAAAGACAGTTAGGTGCTCTATTCTATAAATAATAACTTGTATTGAAAGGGAGACTATCTTTTTAATATTATTTTTTGTTGTTGTTGCCAAATGTTGTAGTCACCACCTTGGTGTACACTGCAAATTTATTTCAGACCCTTCTGATGTCTGTACTGCCCATCTTTAAAAGCAAAAAATTGGTTCCAGTTTACATTTGACTTTTTTTGATTCAGTTAACTGTACAAGCCTCAATGAAAAATGCACAATGACATCTGTGGCATTCTAGTCAATGGTGACCTGCAAGCATAGTTGTGTGTCCTAATTTGCTCTCTACTCTAAAACAATAATGTAGATTAGCACAACCTATGTTTTACTGTTTGCAGTGCATCTGCTCAGGTGAGCTTGTTTACTAGCAGCCATGGTTCCTATAACGGGTTGAGGGCCAAACATCTAAGCTCCCAGCTGGTAATTGCTGTCCCAGGATCATAAGACAATTGATGTTTTTTGTTATTGCTCTAAAAAAAGCCTAGTGATCCACACAATGGGGGTTATTTACGAAAGGCAAATCCACTTTGCACTACAAGTGCAAACTGCACTTGAAATTGCACTATAAGTGCACTTGGAAGTCCAGTCGCCGTAAATCTGAGGTGTAGATCTGAAATGAGGGAAAGCTCTGGTGATTTTATTATCCAATCATATGCAAGCTAAAATGCTGGTTTTTATTCTCCTTGCATGTTCCCCTCGGATCAACAGTGACTGCACTTCCAAGTGCACTTTTAGTGCAATTTCAAGTGCACTTTGCACTTGTAGTGCAAAGCGGATTTGCCTTTATTAAATAACCCCCAATGTTTTGCTATTACTAAAACTGGCAAATGACAACTTAAAAAGGTGAAACATCTGTGTGTAAAAGCGCTCATAGCATTCCCCTTGGGCACATGCATCCAACACAAGGCCTCCGGGTCAAATCTGGCCTTCCAGGACATTTCATTGGACCTCGCACCCAGTGCTTTTTTTCAACCAAAGTTTGGCAGCCGTTTTGCCACCTAAATTTCGGCCTCCGCTCACCACTATCGCTTGTAAACACAGCAGCCTTCTGTGTTTGCAAGGACCGCTTTTCTCTCTGCGACTCGCAACTCCCACAGATCCCTGCTGCATACTCCTGAACTCTGCACTCTGAAATTTGCGTACATAGTCTTAATGATACAATATTAGTGCTGCCCATGATGAAATGGAGTTTGACACCCCTGCCAATAGGGATGTGAAGACTCCCTAATAAGGGGTCACTAGCTTAAATCAATAATCAAGACTTAATATGAGATATTACATTTATAATGCAATATGTACTGTATGATGATTTTTCTGGTCAGATAAAGTTGTTTAACAAATATGATATTTCAGCAAGTCTAGTAATGATTTTTCTTTTCTGTTTGCAGGGTACATTTAAATTCAAAGCAGAGAGTGACCTTTTTCTTGCAGAGCACCACAAATTGTTGCTGTATGATGGCAAGCTGTCCAGTTCAATTGCCTTCACATATAACCCACGAGCTACAGATGCTCAGCTTTGCCTGGAATCATCTCCTAAAGATAACACCTCAATATTTATTCACTCCCCCCATGCCCTGATGCTTCAGGTACAGCTCTTTAACTTGTGTTCTATGTTGCTGTTTTTCATACATTGGCTAAATCTGGGCAGTGTAATGGAATTGATCATTTTTATCATTTAAACATTATCTGGTTTCTTTAGTTGGCTTAGTCAAGATGGACGGCAAGGAGACATTAATGAATTATTTTTGTTGGCAGATATTTTGTAATTATTATATTTTTTTATGCTGTAGTCCTGGAACTTTGTCTCCAGGCATCGTGTAGTATGATGAGGCTAAGTTTAAATCGGCTTGTATGATAAAACACACAGCATTTTACTCTACAGGCTAGTGCAGTGGCTCTGGCACAGAACAGTGTGATGCATGTTTCAGCGCATCACATTATTTTAAAATGTATACTGTGCTATGTGAATAGGAAGATGCAACGCCTGTTATCCCAACTTTGCTGCCAAAGTAGAAATACACTTTCTTCTCCCACTACCATTTACATTTTTGCTTTGCTTACATTTTTGCTTTGCTGGAGACTTTGCTAAGATGGCAGTAAAATAAATTTCAGGTATTTATAATAGTTTATAGTTTTTTAAATGGATTGTCTTTAACCACTTAACCCCCGGACCAATATGCTGCTAAATGCCCAAAGGTGTTTTTACAATTTGGCACTGCGCTGCTTTAACTGGTAATTGCGCGGTCATGCAATGTTGTACCGAAACAATTTTTTTTTTTTGCAATATAAACGAAAAAAGACCGAAAATTTTTAAAAAATATATTTTCTACTTTTGTTATAAGAAAAATAGAATAAACTAAATTTTAGTCAAACATTTAGGCCAAAATGTATTCAGCCACATGTCTTTAGTAAAAAAAAAAAAAAAGTGCAATATCAAAAAAAACTACTAGCGGCAACAGTGACAATAATACAGCGATCAGAAAACCGATCGCTTAGTGACACTGGCAATAGGGGGTGGAAGGGTTAACTAGGGCGGTGATCAAGGGGTTAAACCTTTATTGGGGGGGGGGGGTAGGGGGCTACCCTGGATCTAACACTAACTGCCTGTCACACTAACTGTCACACTGACAATAAATGCAGTGATCATTTATTTACTGATCACTGCAATCAGTGACACTGTGATAGGGGGCTGGGGTGATCTGAGGGGGTTAAGTGTGCCTATGTGTATTGGTGTCAGTGTGCTGTTGTGCAACTCACTTGAGATGTCTTCTCTCCTCTCGCCAGAATGAAAAGACTGGAGAGAGGAGAGGTGACATAATTTCCTCTGCCTGTGTTTACATTACACAAGCAGAAGGCGGGCAGAGGGGGGGTGGGAAGCGGGTTCGCTGGGAGCGATCACGAGGGGGTGGACAGAAACGAAATGCCGTCCCCTCATCCCGGATCACTCCCAGACGCTTACCAACCGCCGCATGTAGCGAACCCGCGGGAAGGCAGGGACGTGCCGGCACGTCCATCTGCCTGGACGTGCCATTCTGTGGACGTATATTTACATGCGGCGGTCGTTAAGTGAATACGGAACAGGGCTAACATTTTTTCTTACTAATCTGGTGTCCCATAATTTATGAATAATTAAGTTACATAGTTGGTGAGGTTGAAAAAGACCCAAGTTCAACCTGAATATTTTATTAGATTTTGCTGCTTCCTTCAGGAGATGTAAGGATAGTCCCTCCTACTTCCATTCATGCCTCAGTTTTATGCTAGTGTCCTAGGAGAATGGATGTTGTGTTTTTTTTTTGTTTTTTTTCAGTCGTCAAGGTTTTTTCTAACTAACTTTGCACCTTTTTAAGCTGATCCTTGGCATTTTCACAGCGGGGATACTTGGACCCTGCTGGGAAGAAGTAGGACTGGCTTCCTGAGCGCCGGGCTCTGCTGGTAAAAGCCTGTCTTTAAAGACCCTAAATGCTTGATGGAGGGGCAAAGACTGTATGGAAGGGGATTAGTTTAACCTTCTGGACCAACATTTCTTTGCCCTTTCTTTATGTGGGGTTTGGTGTGTGCTTATGTTATGGCCTTCCCTTGCAAAAGCATTGCAAGCGCCCGGCTTACTGAGATTGTGTAGCTCCCTTATTGGGTTGCAAATCACTGCCCTTTCACAGGGCAGCCTCCACTGGTATGCGCACATGCCCTCTTAGTCTCTCCTGCAGTCTGAACCACTACAATGCTCCCTACTAGTGATCACTTTGTAATCTTGCTGTTGCAACTCTGCAGTGAATGTGCCACATGCAGTTTAACACTCCCTGCTTCGGTAGTCGGTTGTGAGTACCCCCCTTGGGAGATCTTATATTACATACTTGGCAGTATGTAATATCAATATTGCAGAGGCTCCCTCCCTCAGCGTGGCCCCTCTCGGCTCTCAATCCACAAACATTTACCCCTGCTTAGGTTCACCCACCTTACAATTTTTTAAGCTCTGCGTTGCCCAGGGAGGAATTTTTTGTTACCTTGGCAGATATCCTGGCTAAATATCTTCACTCTAGCTGACTCTGAATGTAGGGGACATAGGCACGCCCTCCCTTTTGAGACCATCTGTTAGAACTGCAGCTGTCTCTGCATTTTCAGCTGACGACTTTGTGGAATGTAGTCTCTCCTTGGAGAGGTTTAGTCATTTAGGCCTGCTCCTAGACTCAGGAAACCTTATTGGTATTTTTTGACACACCTTTAACTAGAGCATACTGTATCAGAATTTAAAAGGCTACCAGTCTTCAACGCACCAAAGCTTTCCCAGTATACTCGTTACTGCAGCCTGTTTGGTATGGTGGCTGGTCTCGCCCTGTATGCACACTATTCTAACTTGCTTTGTAAAGTTTTTGCCTATTCCAGAAGAGTCTTTACTCCTAAGTATTTTGTCCAGCAAAACCCTATTGAGGAGGGGTTCCTTTAAAGTGAGCTGATCTGGTTGTGGATCTGGCCATTGCTTATCTTAACAACTCTTGACTGTCCCTTTTGGGATGTGAGGGGTTCCCCCATCAACAATAATTGAGTAATTTTCTTTCCTGTGTAACTCGTGAATTCAGGAAAGATATTTCTTTGGCTGGCTTAAAGCTATATTTTCCCTCAATCGGCCTCACCGTGCAACACGGGCTGTACTGCCATGTCAGTATGCCTGGTCAGATAAAGCTGTTTCTGCGGATCATGGATCTGCTTCAACAGATCCTACAAGAATTGGAGCTCAAGCCTAAGGTCCTACTCTACTGTACTGTATTGATGGGCTACTGAGTATCTTTTACCAAATATGCAGAATGTGCTCCCATTTGGTACACATGCAGAGCACTCTTTGGCTCAAATATCGGTCTGTGGTGCAACAGTACAAGAAATGCCTCTTGTGTATGCCCTCAAGAAAGTCGAATGCAGAACCTCATTTGATAAAAACCTTTACTGATAAATGGTTCTTTCCCTCCTATAAGTACTCTGTAGTCCAAGAACCTCAAATCCACCAATTTGATAAATAAGCTCTCCTAGATGTGGGTGATGTTGGTTGGCCTTTGTGGGTTTTTGGACCCAAGATATATTTTTTTAGATGTTTTGGTAAAAAAGTTGTATCCAAAGGCTTTCAAGCTGGCTATTCAGTCTCCATCCTGCTCCATGTTGTCTAACTTGCTAGCATCCCTGCAAAGATTGGTTGACCTCCCACGTTGCCCTGACATGGCTCCTCTTTCAAGGAGTCCTTACTATTGTTCTAAAAACAAAAGGTTTTAGTTTTTCTTTTTTTTATGCAAAGCTGTCCCCCAGCCTTATGACCAACGAGGGCATTCGTATCATACTCGATATGAAAGTTCTTAACAACTTCCTCCAGGTGCAAAAACAAATGAGCATTGAATTCATTAGGTCAGCCATTTGGGAGACCACCTGACCTGTATGCACATAAACACAGGTATCCTACATGCATGTTCTCATCCCATTACTGCTGCCTACCTTTTTCAGTGGGCATGCATCATTTAAATTTTTTACCCTATAACTTTGACCTGTCCCATGCACCTAGATTCTTTACCAAGTTGCTAGCCTCCGTTACTGCTCTGCTTCGCTCTGAGGGCATCCCCATAATATAATGTCTGGCTGACCTTCTAAGGGATTAGTCCAACAGACTGTCCAGACCCTTCAGAGCTACGGGTGGATTTTAAATCATCTCGTAGCTTGGAGTATCTTGGCCTAGTCCTGAATATTGCCTGCCCTGTGCATTGCTGCAATTGGACAAACTCCAGACTGCTCCCTTGTCTGCACTACATTTTGGCAGTGCAGGACAAGCAGTCTTGGTCTCTGGGCCGTCTGATGTGCTGGACCCACAAAACGAGGCTTGTCCTGACCTGGTGGATCATTAACCTAGCTCTGGAGTTGAGGAAACTATTTCCTTCCACTTCCTACTGCAAATGCCAACCCGTTGGGCTGGTGGTGGAGTCCTTTTATTTGTTTCATGCTAGAGGAAGCTTGTCTCCCACACAATATTCTAGTCACAGATAGGGGGTGCTGAATGTGGACCTCCCTGGCTTTCAGGTCCAACAAACTTGAGCAGGTTTGTCCTCCTGGTCCAGGGATCCAGTAGTCTTGGCAGTGGATGCTCTGGTGACTCCAGTTTAGCCTGGTCTACACCCTTTCTTCTTCAAAACTCCTGAATCAAGATGGAGAGAGAGAGAGAGAGAGATATTGTGAATCCCATGATGCCAAATTGGGCATGGTACTCAGACCTCATTGGGAACCTGGTAGAGTCCCCGTGGGCCCTCTCGCATTGTTCAGATGTTCTGTCCTAAGAACTGGTTTACAATTCTACTTCTCAGTTGCATGCTTTAACACCTGGTTTTTAAAGCATGGTTCATGAGGAATATGGGCCTGACTGATTCAGTTTCCCTATGCCTTTTGAAAGCTAGAATTTTGACTTCTAGCAAGTTTACTATTGACTTGTAAGGCGTATTTTCTTATGCAAAACTAGGAAAACCATCCCAGAAACTACTCAGTTGACCAACTCCTGCCTTTTTCTACATTCAGGTCTCGATCAACATTTGGCCTTGAGTACCTTTGCAGTTCATATTCATACAGAGTGTCACTCATATTATTCCACCTGTACGTTCCCCTGTGACACTGGGGGGGGATCTTAACCTGGTTCTGTCAGTTCCTCCAAAAACGTTTTTTCTCCCAAAGTGGATTCTTTTCACTTTTTTCACTTTAATGCCTTTTTGTTTTTCCTTTATGTCCTGCTCCACGGCAACCAAAGAAGATCTCATCCTGTTGTCTAATGTTGGATTTGGTTGTAGGATTTTCAGGCAGCTCTATAAGCTTTGTTGCGCCCCCCCCCCCCTCTTTGTTAACCTGTTGTTTTTCATGGGCCTGTTGGCTCCTTGTTTACTATGTTTCCAGCCCCTTAGCTAGATTGCTTTTGGATGTTGCAATTTACCAGAGTTCATTTATCTTGTTTCGAGAAAAATGTAGAATTTAAGAAAATAAGAGTTTTCACTTACCTGGTTCTGTCATTTTGAGTACATAAACATGACCTGTTGGTGTGCCTTGAGGACTGGAGTTGGGAAACACTGCATTAAGGGACAGATCACACCCCTCTGTTCTCATGATTGCTCCTGATGTTGCTTTGCTACAAGACTGAAGCATGATGGGATAGAGTGCCCTTACAGATTTGTTTACGAAGGTCAATTATCCTGAAGCAACAGCATGACTCGTTGTACCTGAATGATTTCATCCCATGTCCATTAATGTACTCCTTTTTAAAAGCCTTTTTATTTTTTACAGTAAGTCTAAAAATCTATTTTATATAATTGCTTGATGTTCTGTAATTTACTTCATTTGTTTATTTTGAAGGATGTCAAGGCTGTTCTGACACACTCTATTCAAAGTGCAATGCACTCCATTGGAGGAGTCCAGGTTCTCTTCCCACTTTTTGCTCAGCTGGATTACAATCAGCATGGTTCTGATCAAATTGACACATCAGTCTGGTGAGTAATGGATCAAATTTTTGCTGAATGATCAGTGTCGATCATCACCACCTTTATTTAGAGGATTTTTGAAAACCATGTTTATATACTGTACATGGTTTTTGTATTGTCATTTAGCTTTCCAGATATAGCTGACCATTGAAGGTTCTTTTCTGCGCTAGCCACACATTTTTACAGTAAAACCTTGGTTTGCAAGCATAATTTGTTCCAGAAACATGCTTATAATCCAAAGCACTTGTATAGCAATACATTTTTTTTACAGGGTATAAAAGAGAAGAGAGGCGCCTCTAAGTGTAGCAATAAGTTGCTAAATGTTGTACCTTCATTAAATGTAACCATATTGCTACACTTGGAGGCTCCTCTCTTCTCTATTTTGTTTATTTTTTATACTCAGTTGTGATATGACGCTACTCTTATATCAAGACATTGCTTGTAGATCAAGGCAAAATGTATTAAAACATTTTGCTTGTTTTGCAAAACGCCCATAAACCAAGTTACTCTCAAACCAAGGTTTTACTGTATTTAAAAATAGATGGCATGCCTTTACCTGGCACCCAGATTGTTGAGCCCCATCCAACTGTATATTTTAAATTTGTTTACACTAATTTAGCTCACCAAATCTGTAATTCTGCATGTTAAGTAGCTTGGCTCTCATTCCCTGGCTGATACAGCCAGGGAAGGTTCTTGTCAAGCATGATCTGTGCAGGGGAGACATTAGACATTAGTGTACCTGTCACCTGCCCAGTGCTGTCACATGGGGGTTTATTAAATCTTTATAATGGCATTAAAGTTAAATAAAAATATAAAAAACTCCCATTGCCCTGCAGACACCTGCACATGCAAACGCATGCAAGGGTGTGCATTTGTATGTAAACTGTGATTGCACCACACATGAGGTATTGCTGCAAACATACACATGATAGCAACAATACTAGCACCAGAGCTTACAGTTAACTGTAAGCTGAAGGACTGTAAAGGCTTTGCCTAAAAGCGATTTTTCACGATATCACCTGGTGTACACCATTTTTAAGACTTATAATGTTTGGTATCGGTTTACTCCATGCTACCCTATGTTTCGTATGTTACCAAAAAAAATTAGGTATTATGTATGTTTTGCAAAAATGTATTTTATTATTTTTTCCTGAAAAATTGTTTGATAAACTGTTGCACAAATATTGTGCAATCTAAAAAAAAAAACTACAAATATCTCTCTATTCTACAAGGCCTCCCTCTGCTTTCAAATATATATTGCTCTAGGGGTTTTAAGTAATTTTATAGCCAAAAATGCAGATTTTTACATGCACACATATTGAACAACATTTTTGATAATGTGAATATTACAGATTCTGCAGAAGAGTTTAATATTGTAAGAAATTTCACTGAAACCTTTTAACTCGGTATATGTTAAATTTGGTTGTTCTGCAGGCTGGTCGGTAAGGAGGCCTGTTTTTTTCCTGGGCATTCCCCAGGTTTTGTTATCTGTTTCAGCCTACCAATGCCACTTGCTGTGATTGCCAGCAATAGATGGGGGCGGTGGACACTTTTTTGTTTCACCTGTGGTGCTTATATTCGTCCAGCAGTACACCAGCACCCATGCAGCCATTGTGCTACATGCTGGGTGTTTGGTGTGCTCCTGTACCTTCTAGGAGGGGTGGCTCCCCTTTAGTCCACCTGCCCTCATCTATCCATTAAAATGCATGTGCCTCTACTATGGGGACACTCACTGTTTAGTGTTAGGACCACAGATTACAGGGTGCCTTGGTGCTGCTCTGTGGCTTACGCATGCGTTTGCAAATGCGTGTGGACAAAACCCCTGTTTTTAACGCATACTGTTAGACAGGTTAATTTGGTTGTTCTGCAGGCTGGTTGGTGAGGAGGCCTGTTTTTTTCCTGGGCATTCCCCAGGTTTTGTTGTTATATGTTAAAGGCAAACCATTTTTTTCTATTTGTATACCCACGGTGGAGATTAACTTATCCATTTTTTTCCCCTGGAGATCACTGTCGCTAAGATTTAAAGTAGAACTGTAAGCAAAACCTTTTTTTTTTTTTTTTGGATAGTGTAAGAGCAGATTATAACCCCTGTCAATTTATTCATTGCCATCTGTGTCCCATTGGGGAGTTTTCCCTTCACTTCCTGTCCCATAGCCAAAACAGGAAGTTGGAAAAAATCTCTGCAAATTAATGTAATCCCTTGGCGACCCCCAGGCCACCCAAACTAGTTTCCCCATTGGAAGATTTCACCTCTTGTTATTTTTCTGGGGGCAACCCAAATTTGGAAATTTTCCTTTACTTTTGTTTTATGATAACGATGAACAGGACAAATAGAGGGTGAATCTGCCTAATGGGGGCATAGACAGAAATAAAAACTGACAGGGGTTCTAATCAACCTCTACTCTACTCTATGCACAGTTAAAGGTTTACCTTTAGTTGTACTTAAAGAGGGGATTCACCCTTAAAACCACTTTCTCTTATCCCATCCAGCATACTGGCGTCAGCCAATTATCTATTAAGAAGTAAGTACACCGATAAAAAAAAAAAAGACAGCATACTGGCGCTGACACCAGTATGCTGGATGGGATAAGAGAAAGTGGTTTTAAGGGTGAACCTCCACCTTAACAGTAAAAGAAAAAAAATCTTTCCTTTTTGCTTTAGCTATAGCTACACTTTAATGTTTGATTTTAAATCTGTTATTTGCGTACATTTTCCAGAAGCAGAACAAAAATGTACAGTTTAATGGATGTGTTTGGAGGAAATGACTGCAATAATTTGTTTTCTTTTATTGTCTTCTCTGTAGTTCAACACTTTTGTCCTTCATTTTGGAGCTGCTGAAAAACTCACTCGCTATGCAAGAACAGATGCTGTCTTCAAAGGGCTTCCTTGTAATAGGATACAGTCTTGAGAAGGTAAGCTTTTCTGTGCAGGAGAATCATATGGGCATTTCATAGGGAAATCCTCTTCAGTACTTTTTGCCCTATATTGAGTCTATTTTATTTCCATGATTAATAATTGCTTATTTTGCTCGTTTATAAATCTATTCTGGGGAGTTTCTTCTCTCGTATTTTTATTTTTTTCCTAATATATATTTCAGGTATAGTGGACACTACCATCACCCCAAATAAGCATTATTTGTTATTTTAGATTGGGGGGAAAACTGAAAATGGATGGCAATATTTTTTCACTTAATTATATTTTGACATTAAAAAAAGTATCGGTACTTGTACTCGGTCCTAAAAAAGTGGTATCGGGACAACCCTAATTGCAACTATATGTTTTGAAACTATCAACAGGGTGAAAGCAGGAAGTATATACTGAAAGGGTTAGTTCACATTTTCACAAAAATTAAAAAGGTGAACTAACTCTGAACACCCTCCTCCACCCCACCTGTTCCTGCTGCATGGCCATCTTCCCCTGACTTTTCCAGCTGGTAAATTGGCTGTCACTTTAAAACATCACTATGCTATGGCAGAGGATGTGCATCGGCATATTGCGAGCAATGGAAAGTGCTCATTGGTTGATGCTGTCCATGTGACCGCACTGCCCAATGAGACCCAATGAGACCTTTATTCCAGGTAAAAATCAGATTCTTGTTGGCCATTGCTAGCTAATAAACACTCACCATTGCGAGCAATATACCTCAAACGCTGTGTTGTGAAGTTTTAAAGTGCAAAACTGTCATACCAGCTGGAGAGGGCATCAGAAAACGGGCATCATATTTGGTTAATGAAAAAGCTATTGTCTGAAAAAGGTGAACTATACCGCAATCGATTGTTATGAACAGGCTCCTTAAAGGAAACTTGTGCTGAAAGAAGTGTATAGGATTCAGTTTCTAACCTTTTCTATTGGACATGCTAGTTGCCTGGCTCGCTGACTTTATTACTGTCAATGGACCACAAGCAATAAAATTTGAAGTTTAGCTTCACTGGCTGCACTCATGTTAAGGATTTCAGTCTGATTTGCTGATCTTAATATTTGCAATGCAGCCAGACAATTAGCATTTTCAAGATTGGCAGTGGCAGCTACACAGATTTTTCTCTCATGATGGGTTTCTTGTAAATTGACTGCGACCTCTGACTCATTAACATTAGTCCTCCTAACCCTTCACTACCTTAATATCTGGCCTAGTTCAGACTCTGTGGCCTAACACTTGATATGCATGTCGTATGGCCATTGTTTATGAAGTAGTGAAGTAAGATTCAAGACATCCTGAGATCTTGTCCTTTCAAAAACGCATCCGCAGTGGCTGCCCCGTATTTCTTCCTCCCTTTTTTTTTTTAATATATAGAAGTAATTTTCTTTTTATATATTTATTTGCATTAAAACCTGTAATTTATAAAGCAAATTAATACTCTGAACCTGTTATATGTAGTTACATCTGAGGCTGGCCAAAATCTGTCTAACCAAGAATTAAAGTACAGTATGTGAGATGCTGTATAGTTAGAAATTTCCTAAGATGTTTGTAAGTCTGTGTACACCTGAAAAAGCAGCAATTTGCTCTTTTGCACCGGCCTATAAATTACTTGCATTGGCTTTCTAACATTGTACTGGCTGTAAATGGGTTGACTTTTTGTTTGATTAAAATAGTTCTAATTTTATTTATTCTTGCTATAAATTAAAAGGTGTGATGTGCTTTTTACATTCTGGTGTCTTATGATTTGCCTAGGACAAGCCATGTTTTATCTATGCTTTAATTTCTTTCTTTTTTTTAACTTGTATCTTGTGTTGCAGTCTTCCAAAACACATGTTACCAGAACAGTACTTGATCTCAGCCTGGCATTTTCAAAATACCTGAGCACTTTGCACAATGGAGTCCCCTTATTGAAACAGCTCTGTGACCACATTCTTCTGAACCCAGCGATATGGATTCATACACCAGCAAAGGTCTGCAATGCAAGGGACTTTTTTCTCTTTCTGTGATTGTTGTGTTAACAAGTGCAATAGGTAATCCTTCTACAAGACAATATACATTTTTACTTCAGAAAATAAAAATAATATTCTAATCTAACTAAACATGTGCTAAAGGAATAATGCAGGCTGGGCTTAAAGGGCAACGTACAGGTACGTTGAAGTGCCCAGCCGTGCCATTCTGCCGAAGTATATCGGCGTGAAGGGGTCCTTAAGTGGTTAATTGCTCTGCCCACGTTTCAACTTCAAACACTAAGTTCAGCCCTTTCTTTCCTTGCAAGACTTGGCCCACATAACCCTCTTCCTAATATGCAAGTGCACTTACAATTGAATGAAGTTTCAGGCGCATATAAAATGAATGTGGCGGCAGTGGACGACTCCACTGCCGCCACATTAATTTTATATGCGCCTGAAACTTCATTCAATTGTAAGTGCACTTGCATATTAAATTTTAAATTGTTACCACAGTATTATGCTATGTTGCCTCCTCTCTTCTTCCCTATATTCTTACATGATTGAGACCACATCCGTGAATTATCCATATGTCTCATAAGCTACTGCTTATCATACTTTAAGCCATTCACATCAGTTGGAGAGCCAGCCGTGGATTCTTTGTTTTTGGAGCGATCCCCTTGAAGTCCCTCTGATTAACAAGCCCTTTTTGACTCATGAAACTTATGTTTCCCTGAGTCCACATTATCTGGTAAGCCTGCATCGTCATTGGTGGAGGGTCCTTATTGCACTTAAGAAGTCACTTTTTGATTGATTCCGTGCTGTCATCATTTCAACGTTGGAATTATTACCTTCTTGCCACTCATGGTGGTTCCTTTTCTCACATCAGTCTTATCTGGACATTTAACACTGGGTGTAATATTCATTGTATTGTACTACCATTTGTGTTGTTTATGTTTTTTGTTTTGCATTTATGTGGCATTGAGTTTATCACTGTCTATTTGGTCTAGCGCTACACTAATACCCACATTCTTCCACTTTTGCTTTTTTTCAATTAGCCGTGTTAACAGCTTCAAAGTTTTGCATTTATTAGCAGTGATCTCTCTGTACATTGCTGCATTCATCTTTCCTTCGATCCTGACTAGTCTCCCATTTCCTGCCACTGAAAATCATCCCCACAGTATGATGCTGCCACCGCCATACTTCACTGTAGGGATGGTATTGGCCAGGTGATGAGCAGTGCCGGGTTTCCTCCAGACACCGTGCTTGCCATTCAGGCCAAAGAGCTCAATCTTTGTTTCATCAGAACAGAGAATTTAGTTTTTCGTAGGCTGAGAGTCCTTCAGGTGCCTTTTGGAAAAATCCAGGCGGGGCTGTCTTGTGCCTTTTTACTGAGGAGGGGATTTTGTCTGGCCAATGTACCATACAGGCCTGATTGGTGGAGTGCTGCATAGATGGTTATTCTGGAAGGTTCTCCTTTCTCCACAGAGAAATTCTGAAGCTCTGTCAGAGTAGCCATAGGGTTCTTGATCCCCTCCCTGACTAAGGCCCTTTTTCCCCTGATTGCTCAGTTTGGCCTGGATACCTGCTGTAGGAAGAGTCCTGGTGGTTTTAAACTTCTTACATTTACAGATGATGGAGGCCACCCTCAATGCTACAGAAATGTTTCTGTACCCTTTCCCTGATCTGTGACTCCATACAATCCTGTCTCGGAGGTCTACAGACAATTCATTGAACTTCTTGACTTGATTTGTGCTTGGATATGCACTGTTACCTGTGGGACCTTGTATAGACAGGTGTGTTCCTTTCCAAATCCTGTCCAATCAACTGAATTTGCCACAGGTGGACTCCAATCAAGTTGTAGAGACATTTCAAGGATGATCCGTGGAAACAGGATGCACCTGAGCTAAATTTTTGAGCGTCATGGCATAGGCTGTAAATACTCTACTTGTGATTTTTTATTTTTTTTAAAACATTTTCAAAGATTTTAAACAAACTTCTTTTCTTTTACGGTGTCATTAAGTAGTATTGTTTGTAGAAATTTGAGGCACAAGGCTGTAACCTAACAAAACTTGGAAAATGTGAAGTGTTATGAATGCTTTCCGGATGAACGGTATATTGCAAATAAGTCCGTATTACAAATTTGTGTGTGTGTATGTAACAAGTTTTCTTTTGTAAGCAATTTTATTTAGCTTGAGTCGGTTAAATTATAGGAAAATGTTGTCATAAAAGTAACATTTTCATGCAAGAAATGAGGCGGCTTCTATTTCTGACCACCTTGCTTTTCAATTCAACTAGCAATTGCAAGTTTTGGTGATTTACTTTATGTGCTTATAGTCACTAATCCAGAACAACCAAACCGATAAGAAAACCTGAGTGAAAAGTCAGATGATCAGCATGCATTTTCTAAGTTATTGAGTCAGCATAACAGGCAAACTGTTAGCGTTTAAAAAAGCCTCCAGTGGTGGACCCCATATTCCTCCCCTGACAGGTATACGGTAACCGTGTTTGAACTAAAGTAGCTTTCCTTTTTCACTCTGAAGGTACAATTGGCCTTGTATACCTACATGTCTACGGACTTCATCAGCACAGTTAATATCTACAATGCAGTTCGGCGAATCGGCACTGTTCTCCTGGTGATGCACACGCTAAAGTACTACTACTGGATTGTTAACCCCCAGGACCGAAGTGGAATCATTCCTAAAGGCTTGGGTATGTTGAATGTTTGACCACCCAATGGTTTGACCACCCAATCCTTTTAAGCTTTTGTGCCCCAGAAGAAGCTATTGAAAATATTTTATGATTATTTTTTAATTGCGGAGATGTGGAATGAATGCTTACTAGCCTAATATGTGTAGTGTTGGTTGTTGTGCATTTGTGTTTGTACACAAACCTTTGCAGTGGCTAGCTTCTTATGTTTAAAACATGTGTTTCGTAAAAAATGTGTGTTAATGTGTGTTTGAAATGCATTTTTTTTTTTTTAATACCCCAAGATGGACTTCGGCCTAACCAAAAGGAGATCCTTTCTCTCAGAGCATTTCTGCTCATTTTCATCAAACAGTTGGTAATGAAGGTAATGTACACAAGCAAGGCTTTTTGTTTACACTTAATGAGTAGAATTGATCAGTTTTTTTTTTTTTTGTAGTGCGTCATTTTATTTTGTGTTTTGTTAATAATAATCATATTGTGAAATATATCAGAATTCCATTTCTAATTACAATCCAAATTCCAAAAATGTTTGGACGCTGTGCAAAAAAAACCATAAAAACAGAATGGAATTGTTTGCAAATCTCATAAACCCATATTTCCCAAGGCGTCTTCCAGGACAGCCCTTGAGAGATGGAGCTCCTCCCCGGACAGGAAACACATCACCACCAGCTCTTTAAAAGGCGGTCCCTCAGGCATCTGGTCAGTTTTTATGTGTTTCCTCAGTCGGAGGAGACATGTCACTGAAGGAACCGTCTTTTAAAGAGGGAGGTTGACCCAGGAGAGTGTCCATCACGCAAGGGCTGTGCAGCTGGTGTTCCCCTCTTACCTCTAAAAACCTCTCCGTGGCCACGGGTTCCCTCCGCATGGGGTCTGGAGTTCCCCGTTCCCCCTTCTCTCCGGAGCCCGGCGAGGGAGTGGGCAGCGTTGACGGGCATGGCGTCGGTGGCCGGAGATCTTTCTCTTCGCGGCAGACGCCGGGACCCGGAGGACGCCGGGCGTCACCTCCGGCGAGATGCACGTCATCGCTGTGCGCTGGAAACACTGGTTCCGGTTTTCGGCGCAGAGACTGGGGGAAGGCCGAGGCGGCGTTTTCAAAGGCGAAAGCATGGGCTGTGGATCACCTACGAATGGAGCACCATGGAAGCATCCCATGCTTCAGAGGAGTCTAACGCCGCTTCATCACAGGTAGGCTGGCCTGGCCAGAGCCTTTTTTTCCTGTGTCTATTTTTCACCTGCTAGAAGGGGGAGTTAGGAGTTCAGGGAACTTCTTAGAGCTCCGTGGGCACCTTAGGATGGGGGAGACTTGCTGCATAGGCACTAAAGGCTTTCTATATATCTTTTTTGTTCTATAGAGGGCCCAGAAAAACTTAGCACAAGGTCCACTTCCAGTGACAATAGAAAGTGCCCTACGTGTAATGCTAAGCTGTCATCTACTTACACTGAATCCCTATGTGCCCCTTGCACTACAGCGGTAGTAGAAAGGAGGGATTCCCCTCTTACCAACATTTATTTTAGAGATGCAGTCTACCTTTCAGTCCTTCAGGAAACTTATAGCAGATATGCAATTTCCTTTAACTGTTAGACAACCATAGGTGCCCACCTCTCCTACTCCAGTAACATCAGGATTAGGTGAACCTGTGGAGAAGGAGATTTCCCTTAGAAATTCTGACCCGGATTCCTCCCAGTCAGATTCTGGGCAGGAGAAAGGTCAGGATGACTCCCGCGCACCCACCCTATTCAATCTCTCCCAAGAGGAAGTAGACGAATGGGTAGGGGCTATTCAAAACTCACTCTCATGTCATGATAAAATGTATCAGGATTTAAGAAAAGGAAACCTAAAATTATTCCCAGTACATAAACTGATGTCAGATTCGGTACGCAGGGAATGGGGAGAACCTGACTGAAGAATTGAAAAGGTTTCCTTTTGATAAGGACCACAGTACAAGTTTGCAACTAGCTCCAAAGCTGGATACCCCGCTAGCGAAGGTGTCAAAACATAGACTTAGTCTTGGATGGCATGGGACACTTAGCGGATCTGGTGGATATAAGGGGGGGATGTTATCCTCAAAAGATCCTGGGACACAGCTATGGCCAACTTTAAACTAGCCCTAGCAACGACGTGTGTAGCCTGTAATTTTGAATTCTGGCTTAAACAATTAAAGGAACACCTGACGGCAGGTACCCATAGAGTAGAGTTGCTGAAATCTTTTCCCATGCTTTTTAAAGCAGTAGGATTTGTCGCAGGTGCCTAGATGGAATCTGTAAAACTTTCAGCCTGGGCAGCTTCCCTATTGGTTGCAGCCAGGAGGACTCTTTGGCTCAAACATGGCCGGGCGATACCGCCTCTAAATTACGCTTATGTAGCATTTATTTTTTCAGGTCAATTCTTGTTTGGCACCCCGCTAGATGAAGCGTTAGAACGCACAGGTGATAAAAAAGACTTTTCCTAAGAAAAAGTCATTTCCCAGGACATTTTTCCCTAGTTCGTCTTTCAGGACAGCACCTTAGAGAGATCCCGGCTCCTCCACTTCTAGGAAACACCGCCTTCTTCAGATCTTTAAAGCCTCATCCTCCCACTGGCCCTTCAGTTATGGTGTTTCCTCCGGTGGGGAGACATCGCTGGGGAACCAGGGCTGTTAGCCAGGGAGGCTAAGGCAGTGTTTTTCTAGAGGGGCAGGATCCGGGAGTGTCCGGTATTGTGCTCCTTGTTTCTTTTCAGAATTGAAATTGGCGCCAGGTCAGAACGAGGGCGTTCGCATACCTGTGATAGCGCCGTGCCTCTCAGTGTTCTTTGGGGAAAAGTAGCAGCTGGGAGGTCCGCTCTTGCATGCGCCTAGGGTGGCGCTGTGTGTCATCCTAATTCCCCTTCCATCCCCAGCTTGGAGCTCAGTGGCTGCGCCGGATGACGGGTGACGTCCGTTCTGGCGGAAGGGGGCGGATCGACACACGAGGCCGCGTCTTCCGGTTCCGGACGCGGCCTAGTAAGACGGACACAGCACTTTGGCTGGTACGGTCGCCGGTTCAGCTGTAGAGACAGCGTCGTGCAGGACCAAGGGCCACCTCTTCCGTGTACAGGATGTCGGAGGCAGAGGCCTCTAGAATCGCTCCTGAGGAAAAAGTCGCCAGCCAAACAAAGGTCAGTGGAACCCTGGGGTGGTGTTTCCCTGTCTCACAAACCCCTGTTAAGCTCCACAGTGGTGTTTTTTTCCTGCCTGGTGGTCGGTGGGAGTTGAGTGGGTCCCTGGTGGTGGATGGTCCCGGGGACAACGCACTCTGGGTGATCCCTGTTACCCTTAGCTGGGGGGTTCTGGTTAACACTGCTGCTCTTTTCTGTGTCTTTCAGAAATACACAAGCAAATCGCTCCATGGCTCTAAGAGAAAGTGCCCTGTCTGCAGGTCCACGTTAGGGGAAACTTGGGACAAGACTCTCTGTAGAGGGTGTATGGATGCGGTAGTGAGAGAGCAGGCAGCAGAACAAGGGGTAGATCTGGCGGCGTCAGTTAAGGAGCTTTCAAGCACCTTTCAGTCGTTTAAAACTCTGTTTGCAAATTTTCAGTTGCCCCAGAGCACCCTCCCCCAGTACAACAGGCAGTTTCACCTGATCCACCGGAACCCCTCCCTAGTGGGGCAGAGAGACCGGTAGGGTCGGCAGAGGAAATTGAGGAAGAAGCAGGCAGCGCTCCCTCTGATTCTCAGGGCGAATCAGATGAAGAGGGGATGGACGGGGAGTCCACAAAACCCTCACGTTACAAACTCTCTCTAGAGGAGGTTGAGGAGCTTTTAGGAGCTATCCATACCACCCTAGGGATACAGGAGGAAAGGAAGCCGCTGTCCCTGCACGACCAAATGTACAGAGGCTTAGGGGAACAGAAAAGGAAAGTTTTCCCAGTCCATGATGTTCTGGTCGATGCCATCAAGAGAGAATGGCAGGATCCGGAAAGGAAACCTTTTTTTCTCAAAGGCGCTGAAAAGAAGATTTCCTTTTGAGGAGGGAGAAACCTTAGTTTGGAATAAGACGCCTAAACTTGACGCGGCTTTTTCCCAAGTTTCTAGACACACAGACCTAGCCTTTGAGGACATGGGGGTACTCTCTGATCCCATGGATAAGAGGATGGATTCCCTGTTAAAGAAAACCTGGGATTCCTCCCAGGGTAATCTTAGGCCAGCAATGGCGGCTACAGTGGTAGCCCGCAACTTGGAGTACTGGCTGACTCAGATTAAATCCCATATCGAGGCAGGTACAGCAAAGGAGACAATTCTCTCCTCTTTCCCCATGCTACTGAAGGGGGTAGCTTTCTTGGCAGACGCCTCAGCGGAGTCTATTCATATGTCCGCAAGGTCTGCAGCATTGTGCAACTCAGCCAGAAGGGCCTTGTGGCTCAAAACATGGCAGGGGGACAGTGCGTCCAAAGTAAAACTTTGTGGTATCCCGCTTACGGGGGATTTGTTGTTTGGTCCTGGTCTGGAAGCAGTCCTAGACCGGACCGCCGACAAAAAAAAGGCGTTCCCCGTTAAAAAGAAGTTTGGGGAACAGCCAAAAAAGAGGTTTCGATTTCGTGGGAAATCAGAGACACCCAGGTCAGGTTCCCAGAAGAAAGGTTGGGGACAGAAGGGGAAGGGTCGAGGGGGAGCAATTTTTCGCCCTCCTGAACCCCCCAGAAACACCAATTGACTCAAACAGTGGGAGGAAGATTGGGGGTCTTCCTCCCACAGTGGGAGATGATTACCTCCAACCAATATATCTTGGAGATCATCTGAAGGGGTTACAGGCTAGAATTCTCAACCCCTCCCCCCCTCAGACTGTTAATTACCAACCTTCCGAAGTGTGTGGAAAAGTCTTGTGCCCTCCTCTCCTCACTCCAGGAATTGGAGGAGCAGCAGGTGGTTGTCCAGGTCCCGACCAGGGAGATAGGTGGGGGTTTTTACTCCCACATCTTTGTGGTCCGCAAGCCGTCGGGAAAGTTCAGGCTTATCCTCAACCTAAAACCTTTAAATACCTCGGTCAGGTACAAAAGGTTCAGAATGGATTCGATCCATTCTGTAAAAGCCCTTCTCCCGCCAAACTGCTTTATGGCTTTGATCGACCTAAAGGACGCTTACCTACATATCCCCATAGCAGAGGAACATCAGAAGTTCCTGAGACTAGCAATAAACACCGGGGATCAGGTACTGCACCTACAATTCAGAGCCCTTCCTTTCGGTCTGTCATCTTCCCCCCGCAAAATTCACAAAGGTAATGGCAGAGGTCTTGGCTTTCCTGCGACTCAGGGGAATTCTGATAGTCGCATACCTGGACGACCTTCTATTGTTCGCCCCCTCCCCAGAACAATTGAATCGGGACTTACAGTCAGCCAGAGACATTTTGGAAAGCTTGGGTTGGCTCATAAATCCAGAAAAGTCCAACCTAATCCCGTCACAGAGGGTGTCCTTCCTGGGTTTTTTTCTGGACTCAACAGTTCAAAGGGTCTTCCTTCCCCCAGAGAAGGTGCAAAAGGTGGACAAGGCCATGCTGTTTCTGCAGGGCAGTGGCCAGGTCTCTATAAGAAAGGCCATGTCCGCTCTGGGGTTGCTGACCTCCACCCTTCCAGCAGTACAGTGGGCGGGCCTTCATTTCCGTCCCCTTCAACTCTTCATCTTGAAGGTGTGGGACCACAGCCAGGGGTCATTGGATTCCCTAGTCTCTGTCCCAAGTCAAGTCAAACGGTCCCTCTGGTGGTGGAGAAGGGGGGCAAACTTGTCTCAAGGCCTAGAGTGGGTCCTGCCCATATCCAGGACGGTCACAACCGACGCCAGCAACACAGGTTGGGGAGCACATTTGGGTTCTCGCTGGGTACAGGGCACCTGGGCGTTAGTGGATGCAGCAAAGTCCTCCAATTGGAGGGAATTGAGGGCAGTGTCACTGGCCCTTGTCTCATTCCAAGAAGATCTGCGGGGTCACCATGTTTGAGTTCGAACAGACAACTCGTCGGCAGTGGCTTATATCAACAAGCAGGGGGGCACAAGGTGCGGCCCCCTCTGGCTGTTGACAGAGGCCATTTTCAGATGGGCCGAGATCAATGTCCTGTCCCTGTCAGCCTTACATCTGAAGGGGGATCAGAACTGCTTAGCAGACTTCCTCAGCAGAACAACGCTGAGGGAGGGCGATTGGTCTCTGAGTCAGGAGGTCTTCAGGATGATAGCCCAGAGATGGGGGGGCCATGCGTGGATTTCTGGCAGAACGCATTCTTTTCTAAGCAGATACGATGGAGCTTTAGGGATAGATGCACTAGCTCAGAAATGGGAATTTTTCAGGTGTTATGCCTTCCCCCCTCCGGTTCTGATCCCTGCGGTGTTGAGGAAATTTCAACAAGAGAGCACAACCTTAATTCTAATTGCCCCGTATTGGCCCAGGAGACCGTGGTTTTCAATCCTAAAGAACCTGGCTGTAGAGCCCCCCTGGCTTCTACCAGCTCAGGACAACCTTCTCACTCAAGGTCCAGTCTGCTGCCCTCACGTGGACAGGTGGAACCTTGCAGCCTGGTTTCTGAGGAGGAGTTGCTAAGGGGAAAAGGGTTTTCAGATCGCTTGGTTGCGACCCTCCTAAATTGTAGGAAAAAGGAAACGCAAACCATCTACCACAAAGTGTGGAGACGTTTCAATTCATGGTGCTCTGAAAGCTCCTTCAGTGTACGCAGTTCCGTAGCAGTACTAGAGTTCCTACAGGCGGGGGCAGATAAGGGATTGGCTCTCAGCACTTTGAAGGGACAGGTGTCAGCCCTGAGTGTATTTTTAGAGAAAAATCTAGCAGGGGATCCCTGGATAGTAAAATTTTTTAAATCTTTGAGTAGGCAGAGGCCAGTTGGTGTGACCCCTTTTCCCGTGTGGGATCTTTCCTTAGTTTTGCAGGCCCTTACAGGAGATCCTTTTGAACCATTGGGGTCATGCTCTTTGAGGTTAATCACTCTCAAAACAGTTTTTTTGGTAGCGATTACGACGGCACGTCGAGTAAGTGAACTCGAGGCCCTCTCAATTAAAACCTCCTTTTTTTCAAGTTTTTCCGGATCGTATTGTTTTTAAGACCGATCCGGCCTTTTTGCCAAAGGTGGCTTCGAAGTTTCACAGAGGCCAGGAAATTATTCTGCCAACATTTTGTTCAAACCCGGTGAGGGAAAAAGAATTTATTTTTCACAACCTAGATAGGAGGTGCGTGCTTCAATATTTGGAGTGCACCAAACAGTTTAGAAAATCGGATTCCTTTTTTGTTTTATTTTCAGGGGCTAGAAAGGGTTCTAGAGCCTCCAGGCGTACTATAGCGGGCTGGATTAGAGCAGCTATTAGTCAAGCTTATGTGTTAAAGGGGATGGAGCCTCCAGTAGGAATCAGGGCACATTCTACTAGAGCAGTGGTGACTTCACAGGCGGAATGGGCTGGTGCTTCTCCAGAGCAGATCTGCAGAGCAGCGACATGGTCGAGTTTTGCTACCTTCGTAAAGCACTACAGATTAGACCTGCTGTCTGCACAGGACCAAGCCTTTGGTCGTAAGGTGCTACAGGCAGTAGTCCCACCCTAAGGTAAGGTACTCGCTTATCCTCTCTAAGGTGCTGTCCTGAAAGACGAACTAGGGAAAAATGGAGTTACTTACCGGTAACGTCCTTTTCCAGGAGTCTTTCAGGACAGCACCGCTACCCACCCAGGGTTTGAAGATTGGAAGACTCATCACATGAGGACGTCAGGTAAGATAAAGTATTCTTGTATAACGTTGTCTTGTGTCTCCCCAGTTGGCCGGAGGTACTCTGTAAGAACTGAAGGGCCAGTGGGAGGATGAGGCTTTAAAGATCTGAAGAAGGCGGTGTTTCCTAGAAGGGGAGGAGCCGGGATCTCTCTAAGGTGCTGTCCTGAAAGACTCCTGGAAAAGGACGTTACCGGTAAGTAACTCCATTTTTTCATCCATTTAAGGGACAAAAGAAAGCGGAATAAGGGAAGCCAAACAACCCCTGGGCGGCACAAGGAGGCAAACAAAAGGCAATAGTGCTCTTTAACCCTCCTGACAAAAATCCCAAGCCGCAGTGATGCCAGCATCCAGGTGGGAGGAAGGCTGAGGGGAAGGCCAAGGTTTTTTCTCGCACACTTTTCTGGTGCAGAAGCCATCAGGCAAATATTGCCTGATCTTCAATCTACTCTAAAAAGATTGTTTCATGGCTAGATTAGATCTGATGGATGCCTACCTTCACATCCCTATCAGGAGCCCCAAAAATTCCTCCACATAGCCATTAAGGGGGGGGGGGGGGGGAAAGGGTCTACCACTTTCAGAGTCAAGCGCTCCCCTTCGGCCTCTCTTCATATCCGAGGTTCTTTACCAAGACCCTAGCAGAAACGCTGGCTCTATTAAGACTCCAAGCCATAACAGTTATCCCTACTTGGACGACTTACTGTTCCTGGCACCAACAGGCCCTCTGGTGGTGGAGAAACCAAAGCGACCGGCAAAAAAGGTCTGCTATGGAACCCCCCGACTACGTGCATCATAACTACGGACGCCAGCAACCTGGGGTGAGGAGCCCATCTGAATGGACAAGTAGGTACAGGGCACTGGGAGTCGCCTAGAGAGGAAATGCTCATCCAATTACAGAGAGTTAAAGGTCATAGCCAAAGAAATCTCAGCATTCCAAAGTCAGCTCAGACACCAATATCTACAGGTCAGATAACACAACCTCTGTAGCATACCTAAACAAACAGGAATTCGGAATGCCACCCTGATGTGCATAGCACAAGAAGTTTGTTTAAGCAGAGAAAAAAATCTGGAGTCGCTATCAGCAATCCATCGCAAGGGATCAACCAGTGGCAGTCGATGCCCTCCAGAACGCATGGACGTTCACTCTGGCTTATGCCTTCCTGCCTCTACATCTCTTACCGAGAGTCCTCTCCAAGTTTAGGACAGAAAAGACTTCTCTTATCCTGGTAGCAACTTTTGGACCAAAAAAAAAAAGCGTGGTTTTCACTTCTGCTATCTTTAGTAGATCGACCACCTTGGATGTTACTGTGCAGTCAGGACCTGCTATCCCAAGGTCCAGTACGGCACTCCAATCCAGCCATGCTAAAACTAGCGGCCTGGTATCTGGAATAGACGTCCTGAAATCCAAGGGTCTATCGGCCAGAGTGATTGAAACTCTGTTACAAAGTCGCAAACCAAATACCAGCGCAATTTACCTGAAACTCTGGAAGAAATTTAATTTCTGCATAATAGAAAATGGCAAAAGAGAATACGATTCTCCAACAATATTGGAGTTTCTACAAGAGGCATTGACAAGAGTTATCTTTAAGCACGTTTAAAGTACAAATTGCTGCCCTACCTGTCTATATACAGCACTCCTTACAGTAGGACCCGCTTATTAATTGCAATGCAAAGCAGTTGTTTACCAACGCCCGGCTCCATGCTGTAAATTTCCGGCATGGGACCTGTCTATTATGTTGGATGCAGTCATTAGGGATCCTTTTTGAGCCAATTTCAGAGGCATCCTTAAAACTGATTATTTTTAAATATAGTCTTTCTAGTCGCTATGACTTCTGCTCGCAGAGTCAGCGAACTCCTAGCTCTGTCATTCAGAGAACCATATGCAAATACTAGAGGATAGAATTATATTAAAAGACTGACCAGTCATTTATCCCTAAAGTTACTGTTTTCTTTCAAGAATCAAAACTTCATACTTCCTTGTTTTTGCAATAAACCTGCAAATAGCAAAGAGAAACTACACTGGCTAGACGTCAGAAGAGGTCTCCTTCCTATCTGGAAGCGACTAAAAATTTAGAGAATCAGAAGGGAAAGCAGGCTTCAAAAGAAACAAGAGCCAGGTGGATAAGGTGGCCATCTTGGAAGAGTACAAAAACTTTGCGCTTGGACCCTCCACAAGGCTTGAAAACACACTCTTCAAGGACATTTGCAACATCCTGGGCAGAAAGAGCCGGTGCTACCTCGAAGCAGGTATGTAAGGACACCACGTGGTCAAGCATGTCCACGTTCATTCGACACGATCGATTGGACGTCTTAAAGTGATCAAGATCAAACCTTTGGGAGGAAAGTCCTCCAAGTCCCACCCTTAACTGGGGAGTGCTTGCTCATCCTCTCAAGGGCTGTCCTGGAAGAGGCCTTGGGAAAATCAGAGTTAGTCTTACCGGAAACTCTGTTTCCAGGAGTCTTCCAGGACAGCACGTTCCCACCCTATTTTTTTGAGGTAGGTATATATACATGGATAATATAAGTTGTTTGTATGTATGTTAATAACTGTATTTCAGCTCCGTCCTTCGGTTCTTGGATTAAAACTGACCAGATGCCTGAGGGACCGCCTTTTAAAGAGCTGGTGGTGATGTGTTTCCTGTCCGGGGAGGAGCTCCATCTCTCAAGGGCTGTCCTGGAAGACTCCTGGAAACAGAGTTTCCGGTAAGACTAACTCTGATTTTTATTCATATTCGAAAACAGATCAAATGTTTAACCTGAGAAAATTTACTATTTTATGAAAAAATAGGTACGTTTTAAAAATTGGTGGCAGCAATATGTTTTTAAAAACTTGAGACGGGGCCATGTTTACCTTGGTGTTGCATCCTCTCTTTTTTTTTTTAGGGCCGGTTCACACTGGCACCATGCGGGAACCCTGCGAATGCACTGCGGGTTCCTGTATTGCAACTGACTCGCACAACAGTTCACACTGCCACTGCCATATGCAAACTGCTGTGGAGTGTCATACAATGTTAACGACACCCCCATTTGTTCTGAATTCAGTGCAATATCAGCCATGCTATCTGTATGGCTGAAATCGCACTGCACAGACATCACATTTGATTAGCTCTGCAGTGCGAATCACATGCGATCTCGCACAGCGCACCAGTGTGAACTGGCCCTTAACATTCAGTAAATTCCTAGGAACCGAGGAGACCAGATGCTGGCGTTCTGGGAAAGAAATGTTGTCCCATTCTTGCCCAATTTATTCTTCCTGTCCCACTTCCACCCAGGGACCGCCTAGGCGACTCGTCATATCGCCTTAGGTGGCCCCTCCCTGTGGGCGATCACCTGGGACACGTGACAGGTCCCAGGCGATTTCCTGTCCACTTCTAGAACGCAGTGCGGCTCGTGCATGCGCAGTGAGTGCCTGTGAAGCCGAAAGTTGTCATGGCCAGGTGCCCACAGTCTAAAGCAGTGTTTCTCAATTCCAGTCCTCACGCCCCCCCAACAGGTCATGTTTTCAGGATTTCCCTCAGATGAAAAGGCTGTGGTGATTACTAAGGCAGTGAAACTGATCAAATCACCTGTGCAAAATAATTGAAATCCTGAAAACCTGACCTGTTGGGGGGGCCTGAGGACTGGAATTGAGAAACACTGGTCTAAAGGGAGGTGCCGGCGGATAGGGAGAGAGGAGCGACGCTCCGGGCAGTCTCGTCGCTGGACAGTGTAACAGTAAGTGTCTGTTTATTAAAAGCCAGCAGCTACACTTTTTTTTGTAGCTGCTGACTTTTAATAAACATAAAGGCTGAAGCTCTGCTTTAAATGAGGCTTAACCCAGAGAAGACGGCAGCGTTTCTGAGTCTTGAGCAGATATGGGTTCTTCTTTGCATGAAAGAGCCTTAAAGCGGATGGTTCACAAATAAAAAAATATTAAAAGCCAGCAGCAACAAATACTGCAGCTGCTGACTTTTAATATTAGGACACTTACCTGTCCTGGAGTCCAGCGCCGTCCGCAGCAGAGGATGAGCGATCGCTCGTCACCCTGCTGCTCCCCCCTCCATCCACGGTGAGGGAACCAGGAAGTGAAGCGCTGCGGCTTCACTGCCCGGTTCCCTACGGCGCATGCGCGAGTCGCGCTGCGCCCGCGAATTGGCTCCAGCTGTGTGCTGGGAGCTGAGTGTTCCCAGCACACAACGGGCGGGAGACGGGATGTGATGCAATGCCCGTCTTTTGCCCGTGAATGCTGGGCCGGAAGTGGGTGCAGATACATGTCTGTCTGCACCCCCCTCCCCCCTGAAAGGTGTCAATTGTGACACCGGAGGGGGGGAGTGTTCGGATCAGCGGATCTTCACTTTAGGGTGGAGATCCGCTTTAACTTACATTTTTGTATGGCAAGGCGAACTGTCACAGTGATTTTTGGAAGTATTTCTGAGCCCATGCAGTGATGTCCATAACATAATCATGCCTGTGTCTTCTGAGGGCTCACAGGCATTCAATATTGCATTTCGGCCTTGTCCCTTGTGCACAGAGATTTCTCCAGATTCTCAGAATCTGTCGATGTTCTCTATGATAGATGATATATGTAAAGTCCTTGCAGATAAACGTTGAGAAAAATTATTCTGAAAGTGCTACTTTTTTTAGATTCAGCTTTTCACTTACTTTACTTCTGCAACAATCTAAAATGTTACTGACCGATTGCAAAATAATCCAATAGTTACAAACTCTCTTCCTTGTTAGTACCACTTACTTTGTCAGCTTTATATTGCCCATAGCCAACTAGTTTAAGACTGGTTGCTGCCATCAATTTCAAAGTGATCTTTTTTTTCTTAGAATGGTACATTTTCTCAGTTTAAACATTTGAGGTGTATTTTGTATACTGAATAAAATCTGGGTTTAGGAGATTTGCAAATGTTTTTATCAGATTTTTGCGCAGTGTCCCAGCATTTTTGGAATTCAGGTTGTACTTCAGCTTTTTAGATGTGCGTAGTAGTGAAGAGTTTTCCTCAGCCAGCTCCCAACTGTAAAAGTGAAAGTGATCCAGCAGCTGTATAGCCGTTTTCACAGTGCTGGCGACATGCTCCCACACCCCCCTAGAGAAAACTGAATATCGCACATGTGTTAGGCAGGGAGGTACTCATGGTTATAGGGTCTCAATAGCAGGAGACTAGAAGGAGATTAGAAATGCTGAAAAGTAGAGATCTGCTCCTACACTATGTATGCAGCAACTGGGACTTCTACGTTTCATACAAGCTGTGTATTATTTGGACGCTGAAATTGATGAGTCTTTTGGTGCTACCCTGACGGGGAGTGCGATTGTTGCTGGCCACTTTGTGCTAGTAAATTCCAATTTTTTAAAAGCTTTAGGCCCCCTTCACACTACTGTGATTCACATCGATTTTGCAGCTGCGATTTCAGGGAATGCATGTGTGACTGGCATCAAAATCGGACCAAAGTGATGCAGGGACGACTTTAAAGTCAGAACGACTTGAAGTCGTACGAATATGAATGGTTGTCATTGGAAATCATGGGGAACGTCTTGTCATGCTACTTCCATCACAAATCATGGGACAAGTCATACAAGTGTGAGAGGGGCTTTAACTGAAATCTTGGCATACACTATTTTAGTCGTTTTTTTTTTTGTTCCTTTTTGTCCATTCTGTACTGTACCCTCGTAACCATTTCCATTTGGCATAGTTTGCTAGCTAGATCATTTGCCTCAGATTTTTTTTTATTTTTATATTTTTTATTTTAGGATTATGGGGTGAAAGAAGATGAACTGCAGGCAATTCTGAATTATTTGCTCACAATTCATGAGGTATGTAAACAATTTGCTGTTCCTTTTTGTTTTTTGCCACATGGTGGCACTGCTTTAAAAGAAATTGGATTACCCAGCTGCTTTTTTGCAGGAGAGAATTAAGGTCTGACTTGCTGTTTATCGGTTATAGGATTTTATTTCAATTTTTGTACAATATGCTAAGGTCATCAATTGGTTCTTCAATTTAACTTGTTTACATTGTGGTCACCGATTGCCACAATGTTTTCACATTCTCACTAATCTGATTTGCACTGCTCAGTTTAAACCCTTTTGAAGTGCATTGAATTAAGTTAAGTACATACTACTAGTCCTTTTTTTTTATTTTTTTATATTGAACTAGCCTATGCCGCCCCACATTTGCCACCCCACACGTGTGTACTAGGTATAACTGCACAAATTAATCGTTAAAAAATCGCAATCTCGAGCCTCCCTCATGATATCAATCCCGCATTTCCCCCGATTCTATTTAACAAGTGCAGAGCTGTTCTCTGCTCGGAGCTGTCAAAGGGGGGGGGGGGACCAGCAATGTTTATCAACATTCCTCAGTGCTGGGAGATAAACGGAAACATTGTAACATTTCGTTCTTTTATCTCAAAGGAAAAACCTCTGTCTGTAAATGAGGGCAGTTTAACCACTTGAAGACTAAACCTTTTTCTGAAGCTTGTTGCTTACCAGTAAAAATCATTATTTTGTGCTAGGAAATAACTTGGGACCCCCAAACATTATATATATATTTTTTTCAGCAGAGACCCTAGAGAATAAAATGGCGGTTGTTACAATATTTTATATCGCACTGTATTCATGCAGCATTTTTTTTAAACACATTTTTTGGGGAAAAAATACAATTCAACGAATTAAAAAAAAATATAGCTAAGCGGTAACGTTAGCCTATTTTTTTTTTTTTTTATATATATAATGTAAAAATGTTATGCTGCAAAAATCGTGATCTTTATGCTAAGCAAAAACATTGAGATTTTCATTTTAGCCAGAATCGGGCAGCTGATGCACCACAAAAGTCTTTGCACGTTACCCTCTTTGTTTTTTATGTATTCATGTCCTATATTATAATGTCATCTAGACTTTCAGATTTATCTATTTTAGTTTTTAATCTCTGCACATTAGGTCACTGATCAAAGAACTTTGGCTATCTGTTAAATGTATTCATGCATTTATTTCTCCATATAGGATGACAACTTGATGGATGTTTTGCAATTGCTTGTTGCACTGATGTCTGAGCACCCAAGCTCCATGATTCCAGCTTTTGATCAGAGAAATGGATTAAGGTGCCAAGCTTTGTACAGTGATTTTTTTTTAACGTGTATTTTTTTATATTTTTTATTTGCTTTACAATTTTTGTATTTTTACCTCTAACAGGGTGGTTTATAAACTGCTGGCATCAAAAGGCGAAGGAATACGGGTTCAAGGTTTAAAAGTCCTGGGATACTTTCTGAAGCATTTGTCTCCAAAGTAAGTGCAACACTTTTTTTGCTGCTTTTCTGTTTAGCACGAATAGGGAAACTCTGAGTTTCATTTTAGGTGATTGACTCGTACATAATACAACGTGTTGGTCTAGCTTGTTTTTTAATATGTTTAGTTTTATGGTGTCATTGGTAAGTTTACTGATATATCAAATTAAATTTAAGTGTTCTAACATTGATGTCATGTAAAGATTTTTGTAACTGGACCTGAACCCAAAGGAAGTGAAGATTTGGTTTCCTAAATGTGGTTTACGATTTGACACTGTACATTGATTTCTTTCCATTTTATGTCCAGCCATTTTTATTTATTTATTCTCATTTTGGGTAATTTGAACTCGCATTTTTGGTCTCAATGAGAATATTTCCTCACTTATTGTCCTGTCACGGCAGTGAAAATCTGTAACTGGGACTGAGACATCATTAAAAAGCTAAAAAATGTTCTTTTAATAATATTAATGCAGCCTTTTTATTAATTTACATTATAATATTGGTACTTATTCTAAATGCTTGCATTTGGTTGTGCTGTGTGATGTGCAAAAAAAAAATGCTGTTATTATAAATAAGTCCTTTCTGGTACAGGAGGAAAGTTGAAGTTATGCAGTCTCATGGATTATTCTCTCTCCTGGCTGAGAGGCTGATGCTAGAGGCAAAAACCATCACAGTCACAACATACAATGTGTTGTTTGAGGTATGTTTTTTTTGTTTTGTTATGGTAGTGTGCTTGTGCAGTGCAATTTGTGAGCATCTGTGTGGGTTTCTAGTGGAAGTCCAGCCTATACCTAACTATGTGTAAACCTGCTCCCACCCCTTTTCTAATTCCTATTTTAACTGGAGGAGCATTGGTTTTTTAATGTGATCTCCCCAGTGGCCGGCTTCAGGGTTTCCCATGACTAAGCTCAGAGGAGCGGGGCGAAACACATTGGGGCTGTAGCCTGGCCGGAGCCCAGGCTGAGGTTGTCTCGCTTATTACCGCTATAGGACTCCATGGATGTGCGTCACCAGGGATCTTTCCTCTCTTTGGGCCGACTTCAGGGGAGAGGTACGATCGTTAACAATGGTTGAAATGCTTGTGCAGTGACGTCACCCATAGACTTGCTATGGGACATCTGTTGTCGGCTGTCCCCCCTTCTCCCTTGAACTGCAGCTGGGAGCCAGTCACAAGACTATAAAGGCCTACCCTCAGAATAGGTAATTATACACATCCTTCAAAGGGTAGTAAGAATATAAGTTGGAAGGGGGTTGGAAGCAGGTATGAGCATAGATGGGAAAAGCCTAAAATTTCACATTGATTTTTCTTGTATAGTTTTTTTTCATGTAAATGTGTTTATTTTTTCTTCTTCTTCTTCTTCTTCTTTAAAGGATGCGAGTGTTGTTGAAAACTATTTTAAAACTGTTTAATGCCCCCTAACTGAAGAATCTATTATACTATAGTGTTTATTTCCAATTCCATTTTACACGTTTTGGCAGTAGAGTATGTCGAGTATTTACGAAGTACACACCTCAGCTTTTTTCTTACAGTGGGTAACAAACAGGATCCAACAGCTGAATTGTTGGTGTCTTTCTTTTCAGGTCAAATGTGCTAGTCAAGCTCCCATGCTGAATTCTTCATTCATTCTAGGTAGAGAACAAGTGTAAAGCTTATCCTCCTCTGAACTGCAGCTTTTTACGTATTCGTGTTTCCGAGAGATGGAAAAACGAACTGCACACTATTTGATTTCAATATGAATGTGCATGACACCTAAACATTTTTTATTTTAATTGTTTTCTTGCTGACCATACAAAATTATACCATTTAAGATTAGAAGTTACAATAACTGGCAGCTATGAAAGGGTTTGTCAAATGATAGATTATTGAGTTTATTAAATAATTTATTCTAATTACATATGATAACAGTGGGCTGTTGTTTCTACAGATTCTTATTGAACAGATTAGCACTCAGGTGATACATAAGCAACATCCTGACCCTGATTCATCAGTCAAGATACAAAATCCTTGTAAGTAGAAAAAAACAAACTGTACTGCTCTTGTAATGTCCACAACAGTAGTCCTTAATCCAATGTCATTTTTCTAAATATGGACAGTAAGGCGTGTTTCACACTGATGCAATTTCAGCTGTGACTATGGTATTAAGCTTTGAACAAACTCAAAGATCCAGATTTAGCCACTCTAAGCGGTCTCAGGAGGTCATTAATGCACAGAGCTCTGGGACCGTGGTAAGAGGAGGCTTGTAAAGCTGCAAAGTGCTGCATTGTGGTCAGAAGAATGGCCTGTAATGCACAGTGATCTGGATGCCACCATGCCAGTGGTCACTGGTCAGAGTAGGCCTGTAATGCTGTACAGTGCTGGATGATGGTCTCAGATCTGAGGAATGGCATGCAATGCACAGTGCCCTGGATGCCAGTGGTCAGAGGAAGCCTCATGTCATGGATATGCAATAATGTCTGGCAGCTTACCTGTCTCCAGGTGTTCATTAGAGGCCTGGCTGCCTTTTTATCTCCTCTCTTTCCTGTATGGCCCCACCCAGGCCATCCCAGGAAGTCTATATTAACCGTTGCACTGCAGGTCTGCTTTGCTGTTCAACTTTGTTAGTTGTTCCTGTCTGCCGTGTGATACGTTGACCTTTCTGTGGACCGATTTTGGCTCGTCTGACTACTCCTGTTTACCTGTCACCCTGACCTTTTGGCCTGTCCCTTGGTTACCCTTGTCTGCCAGTTGCCCCGACCTCAGCTTACCCATCACTATCCCTTGTGTTCTCAGTGGCTGCTTCCCCTCTCTACCTACGGAACGTGACCTGGGGGACGCCAGGGGCTGCGACCTGGGTTCAGTTGAAGCGAAGGCCATCCTCACCGCTAGAGGCTCTGGTGAACACCTGCTGGACCTTTAGACTCTGTGCCCTGGGGAATCTTGGGCTCACGTTTCCTGTCCATCTGCAGCAGTCGGCCATTAGGTTCACTACCTTGCGGCGCACTCCTGTCTCCAACGGGGTGCATTTGTCACCTGGCCACAGATGACCTGACACCTCCTCACGGTACGCTTGCTTGCTGGGAGCCAATTGTGGAAGCAGGTGGAGCTCTGTAAAAAAACACCCGCGTCTCACATTTTGGACCCGTTTTTCGTTTGTTAATGAAAACGGATCTGATTTTCGTCATGGGTTTTGTCAGTGGACGAAAATGTGCTGTACTTTTCGTTTTAGTTTTTATCACAATAAAAATGCAGCTGACAAAATCTTTGACAAACGTTGACGAAATGAACACTGTTGATAACGAGTCATCCCTGCAGTAAACAGGGAAGGACCTTGGGCACCCGGCAGGCGATCTCCTCCTAAACCAGGTTGCGTTCTTCCATAGACGCACACAGTGTGGCTTTGCCACGCCTCTGACTCGCTCTTCACAGATTTTGACTCACAGTACCAGTATGGCTCCTGCTGCTGCTTGTGTCTCCTATGGGACCAGGAGGTTAGGGGAAAATAGTTGCAGCCGGGACCCACAACAAGACATGGGGGGATGGCATAGGGGGAACAGTTAGTGGAGGTAATGCTTTAAGGTAAACAAAAAGGTAGTCTTTAGAACCACTTTCTGCTTAATGGGCCTAGTTATTCATGTCAAGACTGGGTGATGACAATATAAGAGTTCTGCAACTTGTCCATCTCCCTCACTCTCTCCCAAACAAAACAAGGCTACTTACCTCTTGATGTATTGTGGATACAATCTCGTGGCAGTATGTGTTTTTTTGCCTTTAACAATTTGGCTGTCTTGAATTTCGGCCCTTTGTGCTTACCTGTCAGCAATCCTCAGATATTTGGTGGTTTGATTCCAAACTTTTCCCGATCTATGTGGCACATGCCAAGCTTGCCCCTCTCCTCCATACTCTATTAGTGCTGGAATATTTGGCAGCAGCAATACAAGCCAACCCAGCAATTTAGTGCTTGGAAATAGTTGGTACTCATGAAAAGATTGTGCTCCAAATTGATGGCGTCAGATCGCTTCAATATTCACTGTCAAACTTGCAAATGCCACTGGCAGAAATGTTTCACTACCTCTACATTTCCTGGACTGGCTTCCTACAAGACCCTGTGCTCCCAGGCTCAGGCTTTCCCAGCTTTGCAGTACTCCCATCTCTTCTTATTTTATCAAACTCCTAAACATGGTAAAATAGGAAGTGGACTTTGAAGAGAGCCTACAAGCCTTTGAGTGGGAAAAGATATGGCTGGTCACCACTAACATTCCGGCTCAGGAAAATGCCTTTTAAAGTGCTCTTCTGCTTATATAAGACCCCATTCTATATTGCCAAATTTGATCCTAACCACTTTCGAAGGTTTAAATCTACCAGGCTCCCCATCACATAGTTGGTGGGAATGCACTGAAGTCAGCGAATTTTGAATACAGATCAATGCTAAATGTGTCCTTAATACTTTTTTGCTACCAGGCAAATAATACAAGAGCCTGGAAACAACCAAAAGGTTGCTTCACGGAGATAAAATAGAAAATAATGGTCACTTTTATAAAGTGGAAAATAACTGGCTGTCATCCTGAAGAATCCTCGAAATACATTTTTTTCACAATATGATCCCTTTGTCTCCAATCTTTATAAACAAAGGGCCGGATTACTGTCCTCCAGACTTAAAAGGGGCCGGACTGTGGCCACCAGGAGTACAAAATCCCCCATCATTGGACCCCATCATTGGTGTCATTGGGAGAAATTCTGCCCCATCACTGGGAGGAATTTTGCCCCATCATTGGTGTCATTGGGAGGAATAAAAAAGCACCCCAAGGGCCGGATAAAATCAAGCAAAGGGCCCCATGTGGCCCCCGGGATGCAGTTGGGAGACCACTGGTCTAGACCACCATCACATGCCCAGAATAGACCCACAACTATTCTTGTAAGTAGCTCAGTACTTGACTGAGCACATGTCCCCCCAGCCAGCAATTCCCACCTTCCCTAACCCTAAAACAAATTTTTTCAAATGTCATCCACAGAGTTACTGTACCTCCAATGTCCCCACAATTTAATATTTTTTTTTTCTTTTCCTAGTGATCTTAAAAGTTATAGCCACTCTCCTGCGGAACTCTCCTCAAACTCAAGAAGTCATGGAAGTAAGACGGATGTTCCTGTCCGACATGATCAAGCTTTTTAATAACAGCAGAGAGAACAGAAGGTATGTGTTTTACAGAATACGTAACATGGTGAAAGAATTTTTACCTTTTTTAGTGAATGAAATCTGCATATATATTTAAAATGAATAAGTAAACCATGAAATACACTCTCTGCAGTATACTGTGAAGAGTATTTATTAAGATTCTCACTTGGAGTGCTACTTAAGCATTAACATTGTTTACTTTAATGCATTACCTGCATTAAGGTAAAAAATGTTGAGGTAATCCTGTAATGAAAGAGCAGGGCTGTGCAGAACGGTCTGTATCTATGGATGCAGACAGCACGGCTTGGGATAGAGCCCACAGGTGTACCACAATAGACAGTGTGGTACCACCAAGATTAGTACCGCGGGGGACCCCAAAAGAGCAGGACCAGGGCTGCTCTGTGCAATTCTTTTGCACAGAGCAGGTAAGTATAACATGTTTTTTTTTTTAAACTTTATAATCGCATTAAAGCGGTGGTTCACCCTAAATGTACTATGTCCCATGTGATCAGCATACTGGCGTCAGCGCCAGTATGCTGTTTTTTTTTTTTTTAATTGGTCCACTTACTGTGTAATCCTTAATTTTTCATTTATTTCCCCCGCGGTGGATGGCGCCGTTATAGCCCGTCACGGCTTCCGAAAATAGCCGATTTAGGACTCGGGTATTTCCGGTGCTATACGGCGCCTGCGCACAGACATAGGAGCGATTTTTTTTTTTTAACGATTAATTTGTGCAGCTATACCTAGTACACACGTGTGGGGTGGCAAATGTGGGGCGGCATAGGCTTGTTCAAGACTAGTAGTATGTACTTAACTTAATTCAACGCACTTCAAAAGGGTTCAAACTGAGCAGTGCAAATCAGATTAGTGAGAATGTGAAAACATTGTGGCAATCCACCGCGGGGGAAATAAATGAAAATTAAGGATTACACAGTAAGTGGACCAATTTAAAAAAAAAACAGCATACTGGCGCTGACGCCAGTATGCTGGATCACATGGGAAATAAAATATTTAGGGTGAACCACCGCTTTAAAGTGATTTATAAACTTTGTCATTTAAAAAAAAAAAAACGGCCCTGAGATTACCCTCAGGTGAGTTTTAAGGATGGCTAGGGGGAAACTAGATTCCAAAGGTTTACCTTGATGCAAATAATGCAATGAGGTAAAAAAAATATGTAATCTTTAAAAACCGAATAACGGAGGAAAAAATTGCGTTTACCCAGTGAATAACTAATAAGTGAAAAGCTGCGATTCAAAAATGTTATACAACATAGACAATAATATACAAGAGGGTTGGAATCGCGCTAGTCGTAAGTCTATGACCAATAAAGGGCACAGTACGTGCTATGATTATTATAAACAAAATAAATTGTAAATCATATAAACCCACAAGAAATATAATAATTTCACACAGGTGTGAATTCGTGTATAAAATCCACCAAATGATCACAAAAAAAGGACCTGCTAGTTTTGAGCAACTGTGTTCAAGTGAAAAGCGCAAACCTAATAGACACACAAAAGCCAATTCATAGTCTGATGTATTGAAAAAAGGATCTATGCAGTAGAGTTCTTCAGATGAAAATAAATAAATATACCGTCTCCACCTTTATGACGTATATGTAAACGAAAAAAAGTCTCAAGCTGGTACAGATGCGTCAATCTCCTGAATGTCGATCACACATGGGCTTTCACAGATTTGAAAATGTAGGATCTCAGCACCAAAAAACAAGACAGAAATAGAGAGACTTGCATAGTGTGAAACCTTATGGACAACTGTTATAACGTCACCCGTGTGGGGCAGTCTTGCGACCAGGGGAGGGAATAGTGCAAACCCACCACCACTATACACACTGACCCTTACCAGATCTGGACCCCGCAGGGTAGATGCAAGCACTTAAAGGAAGGGATCGTGGTTCAGCAGCCGTAGGGACATCAGCAGATGACAATATTATGATGATACCATGTAACGACATAGAACCTCACATAGTGTAAAATCCAATGGTATTTATTAAAAAAAGGATAAAGTTGCACTTACAACAGATGAAAATCAATGGAGCATTTAAAAACAAGGTGCCGGCCGGCTAGATGGTACGCGTGCGTCCTTCCGTATGGATGCGGTGACGTGGGAACGTCTCCTCCCAACGTTTCGTCTTCAAAGACTTGATCACGGGATCACATTTGAGGTATCACTTTGAACGTCGGATCTATAGCAATAATTCTAGCACCATACCTGTTTAAATCTAAACTATTAACCGGTAAAGGTTTTTAAAGCGCCACCTATTGATAAATTGATGTACTGTAGTTTGTCGTTATTGAAGCGTCACGTGGTTGCTACCTATTTAGCCTCTTTTTATATTTTACCCCCAAAAAAAAAAATTCTGTGTGCACTAAAATGTGTTTGAAGAATCACTGCGCAAATACCGCGTGACATAAAAATATGCAACCCTTATATTCTGTAGGGTCTCTGCTTAAAAAAAACACATTATGTATACATATATAGTTTAGGCGTTCTAAGTAATTTTCTCACAAAAAATGCTTATTTGTTACATTACATATATGAGAAGTGTCAGAATAGGCCTGCTGTTAAAGTAGTTAAGTCGTATTTTGCTTATGACCCCTGTCTTGTATTTTTAGGAGCTTGCTCCAGTGCTCTGTGTGGCAGGAGTGGATGCTGTCGCTATGTTACTTTAATCCCCAAAATGTTGAGGAACAGAAGATCACAGAAATGGTCTATGCCATCTTCCGCATCCTTCTTTATCATGCTGTGAAATATGAATGGGGTGGATGGCGTGTTTGGGTGGATACAATCTCTATCACACATTCCAAGGTAACTGTTAAGATGATCCACAGGTTTTCTGTTTAAAGTGTTATTAAAAGTAGCTTTGGTGTTATATAATTATCTGTGTAAAAATTGGTTTCTTGTGGCAACTAGATACAGGCACCAAAACTGTTATATGACATTTTACTTTGAAGCTTTTTGCTGGCAGTACCCACTTATTATGGTTTACCTGCAAAAGCTGTAGCCAAAACCACCAATTATTATCTTTCAGTGTTTGAAAATTATGTAAAATTTGCCACACTAAACTAAATGTTTGGGCATTGTTTGCTTTAAAGCTGGGATAGGGCTGACTCCAAAGAAAGATGCAGCTCACTCTCATCACAAGAATGCAGGACATAAGGCCGGGTTTACACACATGCAACTTGGATGCGGGTTTCCCCCTCATCCAATTCGCATGACAAGAGTCAAATGACGCCGGTCTGTTTACATGTGATCGCGCCGTCATTGGACGGCGAGATCACGTGGTAAACCGCCGCTATCAGCGGCGATTTACCGTGATCCGCTGGGTCCTCTGGACCCGGCGGTCACGGACATTCCCGTGTGCGCGCCCCAGGGGGCGCGCGGGAGCGCGACTCTGGAATCACGTTATATAACGTGATCCCAGAGTTAAGCAACCACCTTGCCGCCGTTATTTTTCGGCAGGTGGTTGCTAAGTGGTTAAAATCTAACTTTCAAAGATGAGTAATTTTTTATTTATTTTATTTTAAAAAATCATGCTTACCTAGGTGGATGCAGTATTGGTCCGATGCTGCATCTGTCCCCTCGCTCTAAAGCTGAGAACTGAGCAATCAAAGACTGCTGATTGCTCAGTTCTCAGTGCTCCGTTGGCACAGAGCTGGTGACTGTCAGTGAGCCAGTTATGACCCCTCACTGAAGCGCTGGGCTATGGAGGGAGCAGCTGGCTCAGGCCCAGCGGTCGTAATCTTTCTCCACCCGGGACCACTATCTGCTAAAAATGGGTCCCAGGAGTGCAGAACAAACTGCACTCCTGTGATCCACAGGAGAAGTACAGCCAATAAAGCTTTGGTTGTACTTCTTTCAATTTTTGATTTACATTTCTACAGTCTTGCATAGTAATTTTAAGGATCTTTTCTTTACTTTTCTTTAGTCTTGGTAAATTTCTGGCGATAAATCATTTGACAACTAGAGACTACTAATTAAGAAGTTTATGTTTATCATGTCTCTTTGCAGTACTGCTGCTAGATCAGGCGGCTTTCCCACTTCTGTGATTAAAATGCACATTCAAAATTCACTATCTCTATTGGGAAAAAAAATAAAGATAATTCCTAAAAGGCCTGTCCTATAACCTGATGAGTACTTTTAAATATTTGTTATAGGAAAACTGTGAGGACTTTGGGACCAAGTTTTAATCCTTTTTATTTATTTTTAAATACGTTTGTAAACAAAAACAGTCTTTTAATTTAAAGCGGGGTTCCAACCACAATTAGCATTTTTTAAATGTATGTCCTTCCATCCTGCGTTTTTATAATATAAATCCGGTCACTTACTATTTAACAATCCGCCGCCGCTCCGCATAGTTATTAAAAAAATATAGTTTATAAAACTAGGTCCACACGGTTGTCATTTTGCTTGTGGGCATTGTGAAGCCCACAAGCACTTCCTGGAAGTCTTGGATGGGGAGTGATAATTGGGCAGCGCACTGCATCCTGGGAAATGATGACACACATTTCTCAGGAGCATTAGAGGGAAATGATGTCAGAATCGTAGGCGATTCCAAGGGCAGATTTCTTGGGACCGCATAGCAACAGGCATTTTCCAGATGAGTAAAAAAAAAATTATTTTTTTTTTTTTTCTTTTTTAGGTCTAATGAGCACAATAATGAAAAAAAATTAAAAATTGGGATGGAAACTCCACTTTAAAGTACAATTCAAGTCAAATGCTTACTATATTTAAACCTGACCCCACCCTCATTCTAAGCTTGTTCTAACTACCCAATAAAGTAAAAGATGTCTACACTTACCTATTCTGAAGGCATGCCAGTCTGGTCACATGATCTCTCCAGCGGTCAGCTTCAGTAAAGTGGAAAGATCACTGACAATGGCTGCAGAGTCTGGGCAATGATGTCACCCACAGGCTTCCATAGGGGCATCTGTTTTCAGCGGTTCCTCTTTCACAATGAAGCAGACTTTGGGAGCCAATCATGTGACTGGGGTGCCCTCAGCATAGGTAGTTGGAAATCTTTTCTTTAAAGTGTATTTAGAATAGACTTGGATTGTGGGAGGGAGCAGATAGAGTTGGTACTGCTACTTTAAGCACAGAATTAAAACCACAAAACAATTTAATATAATGCAGCTTACCAATCAGAAATAATGGCTGTATTTTATTTTTTTGGCTTTTCTTTTATGCAAATAAAAAAAAAACTAGCTCCTAACTTTTTTAGCTGGCGCCTAGTTTCAGAGTTAATTTGTCAAGCCCTGCTGTACAAGTCCAGGGCAGTGGACCCCAAAAAAAGGGATAAAGCTTCTGAGGGTCCAGAATGACATGGCCTGCCATTAATGATGAAGATTGGATCCTTGTTCTGAGGACAGGATCCTGCAGTGCGACATGCTGAGTGCAGTATGAGGCCCCTTTTAGGTGGGGATGAAAATCTAGGTTACCTAGAGCCTTTCCCAGTTCTTTCACTAGATGCCAGTGGTGTGCAGTTTTCCTGTGTCCCTGGAAGTCGCCAGGAGCTGATGCAATTCTGTGTCTCTTCCTTAAGTTCTAAAGTAATTATTCGTTCTTTTTCCGCCGTGGTGCCTGCACAAGAGTGGAAGCAGAAGCTCCTCGTTGGGTTAGGCCAGAGGCCATCTTGGTAAAGGAGCAAAACCATGCTGTTGTCCCATTCAATTCTCAGTCTATTTTGCAGCTGCAGCGATGGACAGGGACATGGACAGGCTTTTTTTTTTCAGCTGGGCACATGAGTACACCCCTGGGGAACGGGCACTGGCACCTGGGTGGTACCTTGAGGGATTTCTTTCTTTACTGCTGTTCTCTGCATGCATGTTCTCCTAGCTGAGTGGGGTTGCTTAGTCCCCCGTTGATATACTAACCTTGTTGAAAGTTTTCTAGAAAGCGGGGGAGCACAGTTTGGAAGGTTGCCCTCATGCTGCCGTCATGTCTTGAGGAGCTGAACCTAATCCTGTTAACTGTGTCTGTGACTGTGCAGACAGGATCCAGGCACAGTGCCAGGGCTGGTGCATATATCAACCATTAGGGGGCACCAGCACCTGTGCTGCCCAGGAGGAGGTGGCTCTAATTCTGTGTCCCAGGGGTGGAAAATTGTCAGGTGGACTTTCTCAGTTGCTACTGTTTGGTGCCAGAGGGGAGGTCTGATGTATTCCGGGTACTTTGCCAGCAATGCGGCACACCCAATGTGGATCTTCTGGCATCCATATTCAATACAAAACTGGACTGGTTTGTATCCAGGACAAGAGACCCACAAGCAATTGCGGTACACATCCTCGTTGACACCATGGGGCCAGTTCTCTCTAATAATAATAATTAAAAAAAAACGGCAAATTCAGCTTCTTCCATGTGTGTGTTACACAGAATTCGAGTGGAAGGAAAGCTAGTGATTCTGATCTACAAGCTTGGCCCAGATGAATGTTTTATACCCACATCATGAACTTGGCAGGTGATGGCCCTTGGGCACTTCCAGCTCGACAGGACCCTCCTGTCACTCATGGGCCAGTCTTCCATCCTGCTTTACAGTCCCTGAACTTAATGGTTTGGCTATTTAAACTCAAGTTCTGAAAGGGAGAGCAGTTTCTGTCATTCCCACATTTTATTAAGAGCCAGGAATATTTGCCATAGGACAGGGAACTCTTATGGGCTGATGTGAGGCTAGGAAATGTCATCCCTGTTAATATGTGAAGGGGCTTGTATGCTTCCCCCCCCAGTGTCACATTTGGCGCTTTTTAGGGGGTGGGAACGGGTTCCCCTCACCACTTCCGGGAGACCCCTTTGTTTTTTTTTTGTTTTTTTTTTGTTTTCTTTTGCTTTCCTCCTAAAAGTGTTTATATGATTGTCTGTCTACACCATTGCTTCTGTCTTGGCTATTGGACTGCGAAACTTCTTGAAGCAGAGCTCCAGCCAAGAAATATCAAGATGGAAAAAGCCCTTAGATGATGTTTACTTTTGGAACATGTTCCAAATACGGGTGGAACATGTAACCTATTCCAGTCCCTGCCCCTGCCCCCTCTCCTCCCTATCTCAATCTCCCTGTGTTGTTCTCCATGCACACGCTGTCACTTTTGAAAAAATAGCGCAACTGTGCTGGACTGCACCCCCACAAAGCCGCATCATTTATTCATTCACAGACTCCTGTTAAGGAATAAACTACAAGTACTGTCTCCCACCACTGCAGACAGACTTGTAGTTTGAATGAACTATGAGCGCTTTAATCAGCATTCTTATAATTCACATTGCCTGTACGGAAGTACGGCAGCAGAGCTGTAGGCAGTGTGTGCAGGAGCCTGACAGGCTGCAAAAATACGTGCATTTTATTAAAGGTGAGTCTTTTAAAAGACAAAATACCTTATATACTCGAGTATAAGCCAAGTATTTTAGCCCCCTTTTTTTATGGCTGAAAATACCCCTCTCGGCTTATACTTAAGTCAGTGTACCTTGGGTGCCCATTTTTTAAAACTCGCGGCTTCCTCCTAGTCCCATACCATTCCGTGTTCAGTGTACTGCCTATCACTGACATTCTGTCATCCTCAGACTCTGTTTTCCAGCAGACAATGTGTTCAGTGTTTCGCCTATCACGGACCTTCTCTTGGCCGAGGATGAAAGAACGTCCGTGATTGGCGGAACACTGAACACAGTATCAAACACCTATTGCGGAATGGGACGGGACCGGGAGGAAGCCACAAGTTTAAAAAAATGGACTTCCGCAGGGCAGCCTGTCAATTTCAGGTACGCTGCAATGGGCACAGTGAGGTTGTAATGGGCACAGGGAGGATGGGCACAGTAAGGCTGGCAAATGGGCATTGTTGACCCTCTTTTCCACCTTACAGTAGCTGCTGCATTCTCGCTATAGGCTTATACTCGAGTCAATACATTTTCCCATTTTTTGTGGTAAAATTAGGTGCCTCGGCTTATATTCGAGTATATACAGTAATTTAACCAGCTGCAATATTTACCTTCAAACCAGAGATTAATTCTTCTCACACTCCAGCCCTCCTATACAATTTTTATTATTTTCCTTATGTTATATTTGTATTGCCTAGGCCAGTGATGGCGAAACTATGGCACAGGTGCCACAGCTGGCACTACAAGCCATCTCTGTCGCCACGCCAGGGGATCCCCCCAGCCAGGCAGTCAATTGCACTGACTCGACAGGACACTGGCATAGGTACCAGTGACATCGGCAGGAGGGTAGGCAGCCAGTCATCATGTGCGCTGTTTGGGGGGGCGGGGGGTGTAAAATTCTTCTTCCACCGTCCTGTCTCTGTTCGGCAGCTTATTGCCTCCCCGGATCCCTACACCTCTGGTAAGGTATTCAGGCATTCCTTTCTGCAGGCATGATATTTCAGCTCCCCTGCTCCAGGACGACTTTGCTTCAGTCTGTCCTTCTAGTGCAGCCTGTGAAAAAGCGGAGGGGGAGGCTCGGTGCCGCGTGGATATCGAGGAGGTAGGTGAGTGCATGTGTCAGGTAGGTGAGTGCATGTGTCAGGTAGGTAAGTGCATGTGTCAGGTAGGTGAGTGCATGTGTCAGGTAGGTGAGTGCATGTGTCAGGTAGGTGAGTGCATGTGTCAGGTAGGTGAGTGCATGTGTCGGGTAGGTGAGTGCATGTGTCGGGTAGGTGAGTGCATGTGTCGGGTAGGTGAGTGCATGTGTCGGGTAGGTGAGTGCATGTGTCGGGTAGGTGAGTGCATGTGTCGGGTAGGTGAGTGCATGTGTCGGGTAGGTGAGTGCATGTGTCAGGTAGGTGAGTGCATGTGTCAGGTAGGTGAGTGCATGTGTCAGGTAGGTGAGTGCATGTGTCAGGTAGGTGAGTTTAATGGTCAGGTAGATCAGTGCATGTTGCACAGTGCATTCTGAGCACAATGCATTCCTGAACCCTGCATTCTGAATCTGGCAGAATCGTACATTTTTGGTCCCTTGGGGCTCATTCAAAGGGATGATCAGTCCCATCCTCTGTACAGAGTTGCTGGTAGGTTTAATTCTGTGTTGGCACTTTGAAAGAAATAAGTTGGTTTTGCGTCTCGGTTTGGGCACTGGCCTAGGCTTATAGTGTTTTATTGGTTGACATTTCTTTACAGTTATTTTAATGACTGACTGGTGGAGGCCTATTATAAGGTGGTTTAGGCAATTTTAACTTGTATTCATTTAGAGCCTCCACAGCACAAAGATTTGATATTTTCTAATGCAACATATTTACATTTAGTACATTAAGGCTGCATTCACACCTTGGCTTAGGCGATTTGTGGCGTAAGTACCACGATTTGCGGGGGACAAAACGCGTCATTTTTAACCGTGTTTTTTTACAGTGTATTGTCGGCTATGTGGAACGCCGAAGCTGCCCGAAACGCGAGTTGAAAAAGGGTCCGGGACTTGTTTGAAATTCGTCGTTCGGTGTTCTATCGACGTACAGCGCTCTGCATTAGGAGATGTGAACAGTCTCCATAGAGAACAATGCAATTCTGTTTTTTTTTTTTTGTTTACAAACAGTTTATTGAAAAATAAGTCTCAATACAGTTATGAAGTACAATGGCAAGAAGTACAAAAAAAATATATGTACATATTTATATATATCAGCAGTAAGCATCTGTGAAACATAAAAATAGCAGTAAATCAAGAGGAGAAAAAATAGGTCCTGGTAAGTATAAAAGGTTATTCAGTAGCGATATACAGTGACAAAATGGTCTAACGAATTAGTTTAATGGCCAATAGAGAAAGAAAAGAAAAAAAAAAAGGGGGAAGATAACAGACTCGCATCTTAATTCAATGAATTAAAGCGGAGCTCCACCCTGATTTTTTATTTTTTTTTCAAAAATCTAAAAAAAAAAAAAAAAAAAAATTAAATGGAAAAAGAAAAAAATACTCACCCTAAATAGGCTGTTGCTATGCGGAAGTCCCGAATCTGCCCTCATGATCCGCGGTGTGGTTTTATTCCTCCTCCTCTTCTCGGTGTCTTCTTGTGAATGGGCCGCGCTGCATTCTGGGAACTGTGTGTATCCCAGAAAGCAGCCGGACCATTCACAAAGCGCCGCGCTGCTCGCACATGCGCAGTAGGAAACGGGCAGTGAAGCCGCACGGCTTCACTGCCTGTTTCCCTGACTGTGGATGGCGGTGCCGGGATCGAGGATCGGCATCGGCAGGGGACGTCAGCACGGGCGCCTAGGACAGGTAAGTGTCCTTATTCAAAGTCAGCAGCTACACTGTTAGTAGCTGCCGACTTTGAAAAAAAAAAATGCGGGTGGAGCTCCGCTTTAACAGAGATAGGTCCCACGGTTTCCATTTCTGATCGTATATGTCCATAGTATCATATAAGGTATGTTGAATGCGTTCTGCTAGTTTGATGGACAACATACGATCCATAATTTGGGACCATGGCACAATAGCGGAACGCCAGTTGAGAGCTATAGCCCAGTGTATTGATGTGAGCAAGGTGTGTATTAGCCTAGTGTGGGCTATAGGAATGTCAGGGATAGGATGAAAAAGGAGACACAATTTAGGTGTTAGTTCTATTCTATTCTATGCAATTCTGACCCTCCGGCGTATTGTAGCGTCACGCTTCAGGTGTAAAAACGCCTAGGTGTGAATGGAGCCCTAGATTTTTAAGCAATGCATACAACAAAAGGTTTTGTCGTATTTTTTTTTATTTTTATTGCGTTTTCTAAACGAAAATAGACCCTTCTAAACACGCACAAATGAATAACTAAAAAGTGAAAAAAAAAAAAAAAAGCTATTTTTTGAAAACGTATAATTTACCACAATATTATTATACTAGGGGTCTGGAAAAATTCTACAAGCCGAGTAGCACTGGTGTTTTAGAAAGAACTTCTGGCATCCATATTCAGACCTTCATTTGCATTGAAGTCAGTGGATGCTCATATTCCCTGGCTTAATAAAAATTCTGCTGGCCTGCCTCTAAATTCCGTGTGTGTGTGTGTGTGTGTGTGTGTGTGTGTGTGTGTGTGTTTTGTCCATAGCTTCAATCTGATTAAAACTCATCTCATGACTTTCAGTTTTTAATGTGCATTTCTCTTCTGCATCCACAAGGGGGTGCAGGCATGCTGTGAAAGCGTAAGGCTATGATGGCAATACAAAGAAGCGTCATCGTCTGGCTATAATTTACTACAATAAGAATTAACTTACATTTACAAATTATTCTTTTTGTATGAGACTATACATTTAAATTTTACACCAGGTAATTTAATTGATCACCTAGTGATTTAAACATTTTAAATGTACAGACCAGTTGTTTGAGCAGCACGTCTGTTCTTGATCGTGGGTATAAGTAAATTTTCAATTCATTCCTTTCATTGTTTTAAGGCAGCCATCGCCTTTGGCTAACCATTTTAAGACACCTTTCTTCGATAAAAGAACAAATGTTCCAAAAGTGGAAAGGCTTTGCAGTGCTACATATCATGATACGTGCGTCTGCTATAAAAAGCCAAAGAAACTCAATTGCAATTTTATTGTCCAGTATGATAGATTTCCTGCCACCTTTGTAGCAGGGTAGCTGTTTGTCAATGTAGCCCTCTCCTCCCACAGCTGCACCACACTTTATAAGCAGTAACTGCTTCACCAGCATAATTGTACCACTCTCATTATTTTTTTCAAAAGTACACCGAATACCTGTTTTTTTTTTTTATACGTTTTTGTTAAAATTTTCAATTTTTTTTTTTTTTGCTGCGGTGGCAAAAAATATCTGGGTTAAAGCAATGTACATATGCAAGCTAATATTTATTCTTTGTATAAAATCAGTGTAATGTATATGATATAGTGTGTATAATTTAGTATTTTTCTATATTTTTACTTTGACTTTAAAGTACAATAAAAAACTTTCGTTAAATGCTTTAAAATATACAAATTTGCGGTGACCATTTTTTTAGTATTTGAACACGTAAAGATATCATTTTAATTAATTTTTATTGCATTCGACAAATCTTTTGTTTTGCTGCATTGCCGGTTTTAAACTATCGTACTAAGCATTTGTTCTGCAATTGATGTGATTAACAATCTTCAAGCATGTGTGCCCTTTGACTTTTAAATGTCCAGGTCAGTGAACTTCTTGGCGGCTGAGTTTTAAGTGGCTGCATATATTTTGAAGATCTTAAAAAGTGTCTGCATGTGAAATGTGTTATAATTTCTCTTGTTACCAGTTAGCTTGAACTGAATTTTCTTGGCTCACTTATCTATATGTGAAGCAGTAAGCAACCCTATGTACATGTATGTATAAAAAAAAAAAAGCAGAAATTTAACAGTGTGCAATTGGCTGGAAACATGCATCTCCTCCATATTCTATGTCATAATAGCTAGTTTCATTTTTATCTGCTTTACTGAAGCCTTTTTGTTTGACATTTCCAAACAGCATGTAAGTTAGTAGATTTCAGTACAATGTATGGAATGTATGAACAGTTGTGTTTTGTGTAGAGCTTCAGAATTGTTGAGCGTGTTCCAGCAGTGGGGTAAGGTTGGGAAGTTAAGTGAGCTATCATTACCAAAGCATCTGCAGTTCTTTCACTGGCTCAATTATTTCCATTCCTCTTCAGCTAGATGCCACTTTGGCATGATGCAAAGCAGGTTAGTCCTTTTTTTTTTTTTTTTTTTATTCCCTTTTTATAAAAAAAGAAAAGGAGAATGTTGCAGCACAAAGGAACATGCTTTAAGCAATCTGTGCATTTATTTTTTTATTTTTTGCACATTTGCAAACTACATATACATACCTAAAATGCTGTGTACTTGGTGCTCACTTTCCTACTCTTTAGTGCTTAGTGCTCATTTTTGTTTCACAAGAAATTCCAGGAATTGTTTCACAATCTTTATTGAAATATAAAAATGGTTTTGTTATTAAATAAGCGATCTTTAATAAAAAAAAAAAAAAAAAATGCCCACTATAATTTTTATTTTTTTGTGTACATCAGGCTTGAATTCAAAACTGTTGTACTCCACTTGTTGCCTTTTGTCACCTATGCATACTGATGTGTGGGGAAGGTTAAACCAGCCGACATTTCCTTCTGGATGGTGGCTTGTTGTTTGCTTTATCTATCTGCAGATTCTTGACCTTACTGCTGATATATCGGCATGGAGTGCTGCTTGTCGTCAAACTTAATTTCCATCTTCTTACTGAAGAATTGCATCAATAAATGACAAAAAATGTGGCAAAATGATAACTACATTAAGGAGTGTGTAATCTGTATTGAAGCAGTTTACTGTGGGGGGGGGAAACGATTTTGTCAAATTTTTACACCCATGTTGGAGCTACACTGCTTTAAAAATATAGTTAATATTAATAATCATTTAATTTTGCCTCTGTTTTAAAAATGACTCGCATGTCTGCTCTCTTAGTCAATGTTTTTCTTCTGTTTGATCTGGCTAAAGTAGCACACAATATATTGAAACGATACAGATTTGTTTTGTTATCAGCACCATAAAATTGGCTTGCCAGTCCGTAATACATGAAAAGCCACATTAATACCTAGCCAAGCCAAAGGGGTTTTGTGTTTTTTTGTTTTTTGGAAACACATGTTCATGCAAAATAAACACATATTGCCACATTAATTCCTGAATCATAAACGGTGCACTATATTCATAATACTTTAGCTTTTTAATAATTGATTTTGCTTCAGACAGCTTTCTTGTATTACCTAACTGAAAGGTTCTTTTCTTTGAGATAAATGTATCGTGATGATTTCTGCAGAAAATTGATCTTTATTAACACAAAATCAAATCACATATTAAGATAAGGCAAGGATCTTTTATTGTCTTTTTATTGTCTTGCTGTAATAGAATGATACAGCTGTGGTTATTTTGTAACATACCATATTTTGTAACATACCTAGAAACCGGTGCCCATTTGGCTTGGTTATCTGTGAGAAGAAGCTAAACCGTGCAGGAATTGGTACTCTGAAAAATAGTTTTCACAGCTTACAGTTATGGATTAACTTTCCAGTTGCAGTAAAGATTAATGATTGTTCTTTTACCTGGCGCATTTAAAACAAAACCTAGTAATTAATCGCAGTGTAGAGGCTTTTCATTACATATGCAAAGTACGTACGTTCAAGAAATAAATTGACTTGCATATTGACTTGTTTACAAATACCTAGAGAAATCACTGTACCTCAGTTTGACTTGGGTGTGGAATACTTTGGATTTGTTTAATGTTATTGCAAGTTTAGTTAAATATCTAAAAATTGTTATACAGAAACTCCTGCTTTTAGTAGTTTTTTTTTTTTTTTTTAATTTGTGATTCACTTTGTTTTATTGTATGTCATTATCCAGTTTGAGTTGATTTAGTAGTCGTAATGAGGCCACATGTGAATGGTTGTGGTATTTTGGGTACCAAAAAGTAAAGATTTTGATGCTAAAGCTAACGTCAAACTTCACAAAAATTCCTAAAGATCTTAAGACTTTCTACCAACGCATGATATAACTATATCTTTATAGTGCTCCCGTGGAAAAGGACCATATGCTAATGAATGCTGGGTTGTTGTGCATGTTACCACTTTTTGTGCTGTATTATTAAAATCACAGTTTAGTCTATTCACTGTCCCAATGCCACACTCAAATTATTTTGCCAACTGCCAAACTTAATTAAAATGTGTTTTTTTTCATCAATTTTAGGTCACTTTTGAAATGCATAAGGAAAGCTTGGCTCAGGCATTCAGAGACTACGAAGGTCAAGTTGATGATGAAATAGGACCCGGACCCTCAAGCCCAATACGCACTGTTTCTGGGAACAGCAGAACATTTGAGAGCAGGCCTCAGACTCCACCTTTGGAACTCACAGAGGCACCATCAAATATAGATAATTCACTACCTGGCAAAACTGTAGAAACAGAAGAGAGACACGAAGGGGAAGACAACAATTCTCATACAAAAGAAAACCTGAAACAAAAAGATGGTGAAGATTTTGCAGAAGTTGATCTAACAGAAAATCAAAATGAGGTTCATGTAGATGAACAAGCTACCGGTATGCAAGAGCATGCACCTAGCCTTATTCTTCCTTCAAATGAGAGTGATGATATAGGGGTTAATTGTATTGTGGCTGATGAAGATGGTTCTACAGAGAGTTTAACAAAAGAACTGGATGCTGAGGAAATCAAATCAAATGAAGATTTGAATGAAGAAGTACAGAGTTCAGACTTGTCACTAAAGGTTGAGACTTCAGTTCAGAGTGAAAGCTTAGAAGCACAGGAGAATGCCACCTACACTGAAACTAGTAGTGAATTAGAAAGTTCACAGGTAGTGTGCGCTAATATTCCTGACACGTTGAATGTACCTTCCAGCATAGTTTCTACAGACACTATACCACAGGACAGTGCCATTCAAGAAGTCATTACAGCACCATCTTTGCCCACGGAAAATGTTGAATCGTCTTCAGTACCTATAGAGGAAGGTGCAGTTTCTACTAGTACAAATGGTTTAAATGATATTGGGGATAAAAAAAGCAGCACCTTGGATGCTCAGAGCTCTGATAAAAAAATTGCCAAGCTTGATGTGTCAAGTATTGCTTCTGATACTGAAAACTTAGAACTAAAAGCCAGTTCAAACGGTGAATCGGATCAACCTCTGAAAGTGTTACATGAGGTATTTACTTTTAATTCTTACGGACATCTGTTGGGACTTGGTGTATGAACATGCATGCTTCTGTGATGGTTGTTTTTCAATTGCTATTCAGTTATGTGCCCTAATCATGAAGGTGGGTAAACCTTCCAGGGGTCAAGTGGTTAAAGGACTAGGCTGCAAGTTGAAGAGGGCCTCTTGTGAAATATTGCCTGTGCCATATGCAACACAGGAAAGACTTGGGGAGCTTAGAGAACTGAATGCATGGTTAAAGACTTGGTGTAGCGGGATCGAATTGAAATTTCTAGAACACTGGCATGACTTTTTATTGGAATACAATCTACATGCCAGATATGGTTTGCACCTAAATGAAAGGGGGGGGTCTGCTGTGCTGGGCGATAAGTTTATGAGAAGGCTGGAAGAGTATATTAAAATAGGATTGGGGAGAGAGGGTGTATTGCATTATAATGGACAGACAGGTAAAGCAGACGTCCGTTTCTAATGGGTGGAATGGGGGAAGATAGGGCGAGGGCTATAGCAGGTGATAAGGTTCCCATTTTACAAACAACTATTGGATTTGGTACTATTTTTTTACTAAAAATTGTGACCATGAATGAAAGTGTTTACCAATTTCAGAAGTCTTAAATCATATAGGATATCTTGCACTAAAACATAGAAATTACAAATTTGCATCTGCTTAAAGGAGCACTAAAGGATTTTTTTTTTTTTTTTTTTTTTTAGCTAAATAGCTTCCTTAACCTTACTGCAGTCTTGGTTTTATGTCGTCATTGTTTGTTTTTGCTTTGAAGTTGCTGTAATTCTGCTCTGATCTTCCTGCTTGTCTTGCTCCTTATGAAAAAACTTGTGCTAGCTTTTCACTGTGGTCCATGATCAAAGAGGTGTGATTACTATGTGTCTAAAACTCCTCCTCAGAACCAGATTCATTTTAAAAACAAACATTGCCCTCTATTTGTTTGTTTTTGTTCTGTGTGTCTCTTTACTTCACAGAAACATGAAACCAGTTTAAAAATGAAACTGTAGGCACATTATATGATTGATTTTTAATCATTTTTAAAAGGAATCAGTTAACTTTTAGGACTCTATACCCTGTAAACGGTCATTTCAGCAAAACAATTTTTTTTTCCTTTTAGAGACCCTTTAAGCAATCTGAAACCAAATGCAAGAATTGTGATAAATATATGAAGCAGCACTAAATAAACTCAATATTGTGAAAACACAAAAATTAATCCATATAATAACAAACTTATTAGGTGAAAAACGTCTATAAAGAAATCACACCAAATATATAAATAAGCGCCCATAAGAGCACATTTACAAGGGCCAAAAGGGAAAAATTATATGTGAAACAAAGTCCAAAGGAAACAAATCATTCACAATTCACTTATTCCACCAGTGTCCCCACAATCACAATTCTTAGTGCTTCCACCACCAGGTGACACCAAGTATTAAAGCCTCTTGCCAGATCTGTGGACTATCATATGGTATGGTCAAACGCACGTGTTATATCTCCTTATGAAGGCAAACTCCAAAATGCCAAATGTGATTCAGTCAGGTTTTGTTCATAAGCAGGTTAAAAAATAAAGCATATTTTCCCACAGTGTAACCCATAAAAAAACATTTATTAAAAAAGTAACAAGTGACACTTGCAAAGGGAGTCACACTAAGCAAATCCTTGGGCAATGGGTTTAAAAAACTTGCACATGGCAATAAAAATGGATACTATTGATCTCCTAGAAAGCAGCAGACGAGCCAGTCCTCGATGACGTCATCTCTGATGAAACTAGTTGGGCGTGGCTACGACGGTTTGTCTTAAAGCAGAGTTTCACCCAAAATTGGAACTTCCACTAATCCCACTCCTCACCCCCTTACATGCCACATTTGGCATGTAATTTTTTTTGGGGGGGGGGGGAGTGGGGGCTTCAGGAGGAGTGGGACTTCTTGTCCCACTTCCTCCTTCCGCCGAGGGGCTGGTTAGGCGATTAAGCTTAATCGCCTACAGCAACCCCTCCCTGTAGGCGATCGCATGGGACACATGACAGGTCCCATGCGATCGCCTGTCCAATAGGAGAGTGCAGCGCCGCTCACGCATGCGCAGTGGATGCCCGGCCGTGAAGCCGAAGGCTGTCACGGTCGGGTGCCCACACTTAAAATGAAGACGCCGGCCAAGGAGGGGGGGAGAGGAGCGGAGCCCCGGCCGGCGCGTCGCTGGATCGTGGAGCAGTTGAGTGTGTGTTTATTAAAAGCCAGCAGCTACAATTTTTGTAGCTGCTGATTTTTAATAAACACTAAATTTGGCTGGAACACCCCTTTAATGCAAGCTTGCTGACCTTCGGGAGATTCCGTTGCAGCCACACACACAGCCTGCTGCTTTTTGGGAGAGAAACCTGGTGGTGAAAGCACTACGAATTGTGATTGCGGTGACACTGGTAGATCAAGTCAGTCATGGATGATTTGTTTCCTTTGGACTTTCTTGTTTCAGATATTTTTCCCTTTTAGCCCTTGTGAACAGGCTCTTATGGACATTTATATATTTGGTGTGATTTCTGTACATATTTTTCACCTAATAAGTTTGATGTCATTATATTGATTAATTTTTGACTTTTCACAATATTGAGTTCAATTATTTTTATGATTTTATAAAATAGGCGAGTTTGAAGCTTTGGTGCATGAGAAATGTGATTTAATAGATTTTGCTGAATCGTGGCTTAATTCTTCACACAATTGGACTATTACAATTCTTGACTATGCTCTCTTTTGGAAAGACATGGTAAAACACAGTGGTCTGTGAGAAGTGATCTCAAAGCGAGTATGAAAGAGGACCTAGTTGATGGAGGGAGTGGCTGAAGCTTTATGGGTGGAATTGCATATGGGTGTGCATATTACAAAGTTAATCATTGGAGTTTGGTATATGCCACCCAGTGTTAGAGGAGGTGGAGACTGCTTCTTGCACAGATGAAAAGGGCCGCAAGGACTGGCAACAGTGATAATGGGGGATTTTAACTACCTCAAAATTGACTAGAGTAAAGGTACTGATGGAATTAAAATGTATAAACCTATTTTATGGTACAGCTCATAGAGGCCCCAACTAGAAATGATGCTCAGCTGGACCTGGTCATTTAAAACCATGCAGAGCTTATTACTAATGTTTGTATAAAAAAACATCTGGGTAACATGTAATAAACAAACAAGCACATACTTGGAAAATTGAAGACCTGAATAATGTTGTGTATAGGCGAGTAAAATTATTTTTTATTGCCAGTATTGTAATATAGTCATTAAAACTCACGTAAATATGCTTAATTATGTAACCCGTGTGCAAGGGGCCTTAGACAAGTAAACACGTATGAGAGTAAACTACTGCACTGAAATTAAGAATTTTCTATTTTTTGTTTTAGGCCTATTGCACACGGGCTTCAGTAAATTATGATGCCTGCATGCAATGGGCCTAATGCCGCGTACACACGATCACTTTTTGTGATGAAAAAAAAATGAAATTTTTCAAAATGTCATTTAAAATGATCGTGTGTGGCCAAAATTTCATTTTATGTCTTCTGAAAAATTACCAAAAAAAAATTCGAACATGCTCGAATTTTTTATGTCATTTTTCAAAATGTCATTTTTTGTGTCATAAAAAATGATGGTGTGTGGGCAAAACGACGTAAAAAATACGTTTTAAACCCGCACATGCCCAGAAGCAAGTTAGGAGACGGGAGGTAAAACTACCATTCATAATGGAGTAAGCACATTCATCACGCTGTAACAGACAAAAAAGCAGGAATCGTCTTTTACTAACAAGGAATCAGCTAAAAGCAGCCTCAAGGCAAATAGAACTTCCCCTTTAGAGTGCCATCACTTTGTTCATCATTTTCCAAAAATGATGGTGTGTACGCAACGTCATTTTTGAAAATTAAGTTTGAAAAATGTCGGTTTTTTTCATGAAGAAAAATTACATTTTTTTTCATCACAAAAAGTGATCGTGTGTATGGGGCATTAGAGAGCAAATCTTCCAAGCCTTAGGGCTACTCTCCAAGGCTTAGACTGGGAGGGAATTTTGTCATTGTTGAACATAGAACAGAAATTCTTCAAAATGACTGTATATGAACACACTGCAAAATATATTCCCATGGGCAATACGTTTAAAATGCTAAAAAACAAACCTATGTGACTCGCAGTGTGTGTAAACTGAAACTGGGTTGGTGCTGAGGGGTTTTAGACAAACCATCACTGCCCTCTATTGGCTCTCTGGCTCTGTACATCAGAGAGACAGGAACTAACAGCAAAAATGAAAATAGAACTGTAGGTTGATTATATGATTATTTGTATCTATTTTTAATCATTTTTAAAAGGAATCCGTTCACTTGTATGTCTCTATACCCTGTAAACAGTCATTTCAGCCCAATTTTTTTTTCCTTTAGTGTCCATAATGGGGATGATATTGACATGGCCCCAAATTAATCATTATGGCTCAAAATTAATATGGTCCAGAAATATTTAGGCAGAATAAAGGTGAATAAACCTGGATGGCATACACCCACATGTCCCAAACCAATTGAGCTCTGTCATTTCACAGCCATAGTATTTAATTTCCAGGGACTTTTTTAATGACTGGCATAGTGCCACTAGATTGGTGTTGGCAAATGTGGTGCCTATTTTTAAAAAGAGGTCAAAGTCTTTACCAAGAATAAACCTGTTGGTTTAATTTTTTTTAGTTGGGAAGATATTGGAGAGTGGACCACATGGATACATTTTTGTTAGGAAAAAAATATTTTAAGCAATAGACAGATTGAATTACTGAAAGACAGAATGGGGGAGATATACTAAAACCAGAGCACCCAGAATCTGGTGCAGCTGTGCATGGTAGCCAGTCTGCTTCTAACTTAAGCTTGGTCAATCAAGCTTTGACAACAAAATCTGGAAGCTGACTGGTTTCTATGTAGAGCGGCACCAGATTTTGCACTCTCCAGTTTTAATAAATTAACCCCCAATTTGTCAAACAAATCGGATTCCTTTCTATGATGAGGTAAGCAAAACCTTAGACAAAGGAGTGCTGTGGATATACATTGGGGAAAATAATTATTTGATCATTATTTGATTATTTGATTATTTTGTAAGTTTACCTGCTTAGAAAGAAAGACAGGGTCTATAATCGTTATCATGGGTGTATTTTAAAAATTGTAAAAATTTGTGAAATGACAGCGGCAGGAACCCCTCCTCGATCCGGGAGGACATCATTTGACCTCCTTTGTTACCGGCGATCTAGGGCGCGCGCGACCCCGACGGCCGCGAGTGCCGCCGGACACCCGCGATTACCGGCGATTACCGGCGATCACGGCAGGTGTGTGGATCTGTGTGTGTAAACACACAGATCCACCTCCTGTCAGCGGTGAGGAGACTGATGTGTTCCCAGTACAGAGGAACACGCATCGGTCCCCTCCCCCTGTGAGTCCCCCTAGAGTTAAAAAACACACTTTAGGGAACATTTTAACCCCTTCAGCGCCACCCAGTGTTAACCCCTTCCCTGCCAGTCACATTTACATAGTAATCAGTGCAGTTTTATAGCACTAATCGCTGTGCAAATGTGAATGGTTCCAAGAACTTGTCAAAAGTGTCGCCGCAATGTCACGGTAAAAAATCGCAGATCCCCGCCATTACTAGTAAATAATAAAAATTAAAAATGCCATAAATCTATCACCTATTTTGTAGACGGTATAACTTTTGCGCAAACCAATCTACGATTATTGCCTTTTTTTTTTTTTACCAAAAATACGTAGAAGAATAATTTTTTGCTTAAATAAAAAGTAAAAAATATTTTGTGTTTGTTTTTTATTAAATTGTCGCTCTTTTGTTTATAGCGCAAAAAAAGATTTAATTTGGGTACAGTGTTGCATGACCGCGCAATTGTCATTCAAAGTGCAACAGCGCTGAAAACTAAAAATTGGTCTGGGCAGGAAGGGGGTGAAAATGCCCTGTATGGAAGGGGTTAAATGATAGAGACAGAATATCGACCAAAAATCCAGAAAAAAAAACACGATACAAATGTTATAAATTGCATTGCAGTTCAGTGAGTAAAATTTAAGTATTTGATCCCCAAGCAAAACATGACTTTGTACTTGGTGGAGAAACCATTATTTGCAAGCACAGAGGTAAGACGTTTCTTGTGGTTGGTGACCAGGTTTGCACACATCTCAGGAGGGATTTCGGTCCACTCTTCTTTACAAATCTTCTCTAAGTCTTTAAGGGTTCCTGGCTGTCTCTTGGCAACTCAATGTTTCAGCTCCCTCCTATAGATTTTCAAAAGGATTCGGGTCTGGTGACTGGCTAGGACACTCCATGACCTTACAGTGCTTCTTCTTGAGCCACACCTTTGTTGCCTTGGCGGTATGTTTTGGGTCATTGTCATGCTGAAAGACCCATCCATGACCCATCTTCAGTGTTTTGGCTGAGGGAAGAAGGTTCTCATCCAAGATTTTACAATACTTGGCTCCTCAATGCAATCTTTTAGTCGAGAAACCCCCTAAAACAGTGGTTCTCAACCTGGGGGTCGGGACCCCCTCGGGGGTCAAATGATGATTTGCCAGGGGTCACCAAATGCTGGGCTGTTCCTGAAGCCTGCACTGCACCCGGAAGGGAGATAAGAGGAGGAGGAACAAAGAAAAAGGGAAAAAAAAGGAAAAAAAGAGAGCAAGAAAGGCAGTTAGAGGGAGGGATGGGGGAAAAAAAACAATGATTTAGGATAGAGAGAGATGAAAGGAAAAGAAAGGAGAACAAAGAGAAAGGGTGGTACATCCTAAAATATACCATAAGGGGTTTTAATATTGTACGAGTGGAAGGCACTCAGGAAGAGCTAAATGTCCGCGGGTTAGGGACGCAAATTACTTGTCTTGCCTTGGGTGCTTTCAACCCACGCTATGAAAATAGTTTTACTGTAAGGGATCCCCACAACTTGGGAAATTTTATCAAGGGGTCACGGCACTAGAAGGTTGAGAACCACTTCCCTAAAGCATAATGTTTCCAACTCTGTGCTTTACTGTAGGGATGGTGTTTGTGGGGTCATAGTCTTCCTTTTTTTTTCCTTCAAACATGGCAAGTCCCTTTTCTTCAAGAATGCACAGTCGTGTCAATGAACATCTAAATGATTCAGGTAAGGATTGGGATAAGTGCTGTGGTCAGATGAGACCAAGATTGAGCTCTTTGGCTTAAACTCAACTCGCCAGGTTTTCACATTAACGTCATGGAGTGGCCTAGTCAGTCTCCAGATCTTAATCCTATGAAAAATATATGGAGGGAGCTGAAAGTTTGAGTTGCCAAGAGACAGCCAAGAAACCTTAAGGGTTTAGAGAGGACCTGTAAAGAATAGTGGACTAAAATTCCTCCTGAGATGTGTGCAAACCTGGTCACCAACTGCAAGATACGTCTTACCTCTGTGCTTGCCAACAAGGGTTTCTCCACCAAGTAGTTTTGCCTGTGGATCAAATACTTATTTTACTCGCTGAGCTGCAACTTAATTTATAGCATTTGTTTTATGTGTTTTTTTTTCTATATTTTTGGTTGATGTTTTGTCTGTCATTTAATACACCTATGATACAAATTATAGACCCTTCATTTCTTTGTAAATGGGAAGTTACAAAATCTTCCCACTGTAGTATACTTTGATTTGGCAAAATCGTTGGACATATTTCACCACACATAGCTATTGCATCAGTTAGTAAATGGATAGCAAACTGGTTAAAATACCATATTCAGAGAGTAGTGTTAATGATTCATACTCTGAATAGTCTAAGGTAATTAGTGGTGTACCCCAAGATTCAGTGTTGGGACCCTTACTTTTTATTATGTTTAGAAATGCTATAACATTTATGAGCCTTTTTTATACTGGAGAATTCTCATGGTTCCTTTTTAGATATCAATAAAAATATAATTTTAACAGAAATTGTATAAAGTAAAGTCTTGTATTAAAAGTATAATTTCAGGCTTTACAGATGAAACCAAGTTACGCAATGGACTAACATTCTTGCAGGATGTTTCCACTTTATAAGCCAACCTCGGTGCACTGTTTAATTGGGCTACTATGTGGCAAATGAGGTTTAATGTTGATTGTAAAGTTATGCACTTGGGGGTTAAGAATATGTATGCGGACAAAGATCTGGTTGATCATAAGCTTAATAATGGCATGCAGTTTCAAACCAGCTAAATTTATTTTTGTATTGGGAGTTATGGACTGCAGTGAGAGAGATATTATTTTGCCCCTGTACAAATTGGTAAATCCTTATCTGAAATATTCAGTTCAATTTTGGGCACCAGTTCTCAAAAAGCATATCGGGGGAACTGGAGACAGTGCAGGGAAGAGCAACCAAATTGATTAAAAGGTATGGAGGAGCTCAGCTATGATAAGATTAGCTGACCTGAATTTATTTTCTTAAGAGGAGATTAAGGGAACATATGATCAACATGTAATACATATGAGGTTCATATTGTGAACTTGGTGTAGAGTTATTCCCTTTAAGGTCATCGTAGAGGACAAGAGGGCACTCTAGTTCTTGAGGAAGAGACATTTAACCTCCAAATTCGAAAAGGCTTCTCCTCAGTAAGATCTGTGTAAATTTGGAATAGACTATTTCAAGGGCTGGATCTGGTTAGCTCAGTAGATGTGAAACAAATGGGTTCACACTTTGTTTTTGTTTGTTTTTTTGCCTTCCTCTGGATCATCTGTGGTTATAGGTTTGTGTAAATATGAGTGTGTGTGTGTGTGTGTGTGTATATATTAGGGTTGTACCGATACCAGTATCGGTATCGGGACCGATACCGAGTATTTGCGGGAATACTTGTACTCCTGCAAATACCCCCGATACCTAAATAGAATACTCCCCCCCCCCCCCTCCGCATACTGCCGTGTTAATCCCCCTGCATTACAGCGCGCATTACAAGCTTTCGTTTGAATACTTGTAATGCCCGCTGCACCATGTATAGACACTCCCCTTCTCGGGATTGGACGGATCTGTCCAATCCCGAGCAAGGGGGAGTGTCTATGCACGGATCTGTGTATAGACACTCCCCCTTGCTCGGGATTGGACGGATCCGTCCAATCCCGAGAAGGGGAGTGTCTATACATGGCGCGGCAGGCATTACAAGTATTCAAACGAACGCTTGTAATGCGCACTGTAATGCAGGGGGATTAACGCGGCGGTATGCGGCGGCATCCTATGTACTACTACAGGTATGGGGGACATGGCTGCAATATGTGGGGGACATACATGGCTGCATCTGTGGGGGACATGGCTGCAATATATGTGGGGGGACATGGCTGCAATATATGTGGGGGGGGACATGGCTGCATTTGGGGACACATTTAAAAAAAGTATCGGTACTTGTACTCGGTCCTAAAAAAGTGGTATCGGGACAATATATATAACATACTATCATAATTTAACATTGTTTTTTCTTGTGGTGTTTTTTTTTTCAAACTCACACAAATATATATATATATATAATGTTTTTTGTGTGTGTTTGAAAAAAAAAAACCACCACAAGAAAAAACAATGTTTTTTTTTTTTTTTTTATTGAAATTTTCAAAATTATGATAGTATGTTAATAGACATTCAAATGGGATAAGTATATCATGAAGATCAACAAGAGAAAGATCATGTACAATTGGGTGAACTTGAATAGAACAATCAAAAATTAGTCGTTACAACTGGAACCCAAAACAACTAAAACATAGGGACTGTAGAAGTCCATAGGAAATGTCACATATGCCTCCCGTCCACCCAACCACACCTACTGGGAACACATTGTGGATGGGTGGGGACACCTCCAATAAATTGCAATTCAAGATTAGTTGATGCAAGTGTGGTACTAGAGGCACCTGGGTACATAATTAATATAGGACCCTCACATCGCAAGTGTCTAATAGAGCACCCCTATATGCGTACTTGCACTCGACAAGTGTGGGTCGAGATGCGAGTGGTTGTGCAGGCGTGCCACAAGTACCATCACATATCGTGTAGCAGTTTATGGTTTAAGGCCGTGTACATACGATCAGTTAAACCGATGACGGTCTGATGGACCGTTTTCATTGGTCCAAACCAATCGTGTGTGGGTGCCATCGGTTATTTATCCATCGGTTAAAAAAAAGCCAACTTGTTTTAAATTTAACCGATGGATACCTAACCGATAGCAAAAAAACGATCGTTTGTATGCAAGACATCGGTTAAAAATCCATGCATGCTCAGAATCAAGTCGACACATGCTTGGAAGCATGCGTCATCAGTCAGCTTCATCGATTAACCGATGAAAAAGGTCCATCAAACCGTTCTCATCGGATGGACCGATCGTGTGTACAGGGCTTAAAAGTTTCAATTGATGGGTAGTCTTTTTTTCAACCATATTAACTATGTAATCCTGGACATGTATGGTTATTGCCTTGGTATGTTTTTTACATACAATTACAAAGGGTCTTGGAGCACTACTGTTCCCATCACTGGCAGCAACTCGCAAGTGACATGATCACTATACAGCGTATAGAAATTCTCACATGTTGTTCCTACGGTTGTCCCGATACCACTTTTTTAGGACCGAGTACAAGTACCGATACTTTTTTTCATGTACTCGCCGATACCGAATACTGATACTTTTTTTAAATGTCATGTGACAGTTTTCAAACCACAATACAGACTAAGGATATTTTCTTTAGAATTATGAAGAACTCTAACTCAAGACAAAAAATGAGTAAAAATGAATAAAAAAAGTGTATTTGCTTGTCACGCAGTAGTAAAAAACTCAAAGAATTTTCACAGAACATGTTGATAAATACAAAAAAAGTATTCTATTTAGGCATCGGGAGCATTTGCACGGTACAAGTACTCCAGCAAATACTCGGTATCGGTCCCGATACCGATACTAGTATCGGTATCTGGACAACCCTAGTTGTTCCTATGCTAAATGTATGAGCAAGGTGTCACTTTGTTGCTGGAGAATACAATTTTTTTTTTTTTTTGTCAGCGAGGGACTGGGTACACATTCTCTCTGTTCTCTTTGGCAAACCTGTTGGTGGTGAGTTGTCACCCTAACAAACTCAAGATCATTTTGGAAACAGGTGCATTTATTTTAAGCTTATGTGATATTTTAATTGCACACAGGTGCTTTCATTCACCTAAGGAAGTGACTTCTAGAGGTAATTGGCTGCACTAGAGCTTTTATATTGCTTAGACCCATTTCACACTGGGGCCCCAACCGCATTATCGATAAAGCACCGCTCATTTTACCTTGGTGCTGTTTAAGCGGCGCTTTTTAGCCACTAGTAGGGAGCTACAGTAGTTTGGCAATTTTTTGTTGGTAATTTATTTGAATAACTATATGTTTAGAATTTTTGGACTTTGATTTATCAAACTTTATAGACGATTTTTGTGAATTATCTTGCTATAAGGGTGTAAATACAAAGATTTGGCAAGGTAGAAACTCTACAGGAATCTATAATATAATACACTGCAGGTGTCTCTTCTTGGTGCTGTAAATGAGCGATTCACCTGCAGTGAATGTTTGAGTCACATTCACTGCTTTACAAATATACTCGTACAGCTTTACCTACAGACAGTTTTTTACAGTGGCAGTAGAACTTTTCCAGTGAGCCTCAAAGCTATAGTAATGTTTTGAAATTCATTTTATAAGCTGGTTTCTACATTTTGTAGTGTTTAGTAGCCAATTACATTGTGTTCTCTTTTAGGAAGCTGTTAAGCAGCCAGCAGTACATGAGATGAACCGAATGACTTCCACTGACAGCCAGAGAAGAGATTCTAGATCTACAATGTTTCGAATTCCGGAGTTTAAATGGTCAATAATGCATCAGCGGCTACTAACGGATCTTTTATTTTCCATAGAAACTGATATTCAAATGTGGCGAAGGTATGTTTTTTTTTTTTTTCTGTATGGGTAGGACATTCCCTTATTTTTCAGTGTAGATGCCTACATTATTAATTAATAATGTATATACATACATTTTGGGTACCACCTAAATAAATAAAAAAAATTGTGACTGTCTATGGGTCCAGTACGGATTCACTGACTTGTAGGTCAGTTGTGTGAGTACATGAAAACACATTTCTGGATTTTTTTGTATTTAGTATTTTTGCAATTTGATACAATCACAAGGATCTGGCTGAGATTTAAGCCATAATGTAACACTTGAACCTTTCAAATTTACATTCTTTGTAAGGAAAGAATGTTAGTATGCTTTGATGAAATAATTCTGCAGTTACTGGCCTCAAAGGTTGCTTTTTTTATTACATGCTCAAGCTATGCTGTGTATATTACATAAGACTTGGTTGTGAATCTCTTTGCCCTTTCTCACGAGACAGTGCCTAGTCAATACAATTGAATGGTCCAAAATTTTCCATCCGGTCTTGTGTTTATGGGCGCTGTCCTGTATAGTGAACTGCCAAAGTCTTAAAGTGGAACTAAACTTTCTCAATCAACATAACTATTTTTATACCTTAGTGCTTGTAAACTCCTAGTTTTTATAAATAACGTTCTATATTCTCAGATCATCCTCTTCTTGGGTCCCTCTTCGGTGCTCCTGGCCCATCCCTCCTGTTAAGTTCCCCCTCAGCAGGCAGCTTGCTTTGGGGGCACCCGAGCCGAGTCACAGCTCCCTGTATCAGACATGGAGCCCCAAATCGGCCCTCCACCTCTCTCTTCTGATTGGCTAACTGACTTTGACAGCCGCGGAAGCCAATGGTGCCGCTGCTGTATCTCAGCCAATCAGGAGGAGAATCTTGGAGGGCCAAGGAACTTGTAGACATTGCTGGAGAGAGATGGGTCTCGGGTAAGTATTAGGTGTTGGGGAGGCTGCTGCACACAGAAGGTTTTATATCTTAATGCATAGAATGCATTAAGATAAACCTTCTGACTTTACAACCCCTTTAAGTGGCTAGCATTAGTAAATCGATAGGGAGGTTTATTATATTTAATTGTTTTGAATGTGTTTTTAATTTTTTTACATTTATTTAGTTGATTCCTGGTCTTTGGCTTAGGCCAATATGATGTCATACATCCCAGGAATCTTCAGGAGGGGGGGGGAGAAGGGATTTCTTGGCTAAGCACACCCTACTGTCTGCATGATTTGAGAAAAGGACAGATGGATTCCAGGAAGTAAATGCTACATGAATTATCTGCCTTTACTCAAGGTGGCCATGGTTAGAAATGCTAGGTGGTTCAAAAGAATCTCTCAACAAAACAAAGCATGAAGACATGGATGGATGGGCGAGTTTGCGTTGAATATTACAAAATAATTGAATTGCCCTTTTTCATTTTGTGATACTGAAATAAAATTTAGTTTTGCTCCAAGTCTCTCGCAGACTAAAAGAAAATCTACTCTACAATTGTCATCAGTACTATAGTTTAGTGATTAAAATTCAGGAAATGGACAGGATAGGTTATCTGTATGGGTCTCTGTTATGTGCCACATCCTTGTGTAATAGACAAGAAAGAGGGATTTGTCCCCTAAATTAGACTTTTGAGGCACTCGCGTATAAACAAGTTTTTCAAAAAAAATATACATTTATTATAAAGTACAACAATTTCATAAAATCGCACAATAATGGAATGTGTACAATTCAGCATATACATTTTATATGAAATGCAAGACATGAATTATTACTGGATCTCCAGGGTGTTGGAATTGTACACATTCCATTAATGCATGATTTTATGAAATTTTCACTGTGTTGTACTTCATAAAAAATGTATATATTTTTTTGAAAAACTTGTTTATACGCGAGTGCCTCTAAAAGTCCAATTTAGGGGACAAATCCCTCTTGAAAATTTAGGAAATGTCCATATTTTCACGGTCCAGTTGTGTAGATCAAGTTATTTGTTTTCTGTATTTGTTCTATTTCTTAAATGTTAAACAAATTCTTTGTAGGTATGTCTTTGGTATCCTTGTGAATATTTTTTTTTGTATGTATCACAAAAGTAAGTCTATAAACTATCTATCTATTATCTTAATTGTACAGTACAGGACACGGCAGAGTATTCATACACCATGGGTTCATGGGAGAGAGAGAAATTACCGCTCCAAGTGGGTGTGCTAGATAATCAGAGACCAGGAGTGCCGGCAATGCACAAGGCAAAATGTAGAGGCTAAAAGAATGGACAGCCACACCTCCAAAAAAAAACTTGGGTTGTCTTTATTTTTTAAAAATGGATGGAAAATGCACTACAAATAACAGCAAAGGGTGGAAAAAACAGCCTACGCGTTTCACACTGCGATCGGTGCTTAGTCATGGCTGAGCACTGATCGCAGTGTGAAACGTGTAGGATGTTTTTTCCATCCTTTGCTGTTTATTTGTAGTGAATTTTCCATCCATTTAAAAATAAATAAAGACAACCCAAGTTTTTTTTTGGAGGTGCAGCTGTCCATTCTTTTAGCCTCTACACCAGGGGTCTTCAAACTATGGCCCTCCAGTTGTTCAGGAATTACAATTCCCATCATGCCTAGTCATGTCTGTGAATGTCAACGTTTTACAATGCCTCATGGGACTTGTAGTTCCGCAACAACTGGAGGGCCATAGTTTGAGGATCCCTGCTCTACACCATGGGTTCATAGGTGTGTACCTTCAGGTGACTGAACAGTGGCAAAAATTTGGTGGACACGTTCCTCTAGGTGCCTCTTCTATAACATTATCCCACTCTGAATCCTACATTTTGTTAATCTCTGAAGATGATAGACTTTTTCTGCTTAATGGAGAAAATCACCCTCTGATTAAAGCAGATTTCCTTGTTCCAGTGAACATTTAATAGTTTGTTTTGGAGCAAGTTTGTCCAAACAAACATTCCTTTACCTCCCTAACCGATGCAGCGACTGTGCACTCGTAGAATTTGTATGCAGCCTTGGCTATATACAAAATACAGCGCCATGTTCCGACAGTGGAACGTAAAAACATTCTATCCTGCTCTTGGAATAAAATTGAGTTGGGATGAGCACTACTCTGCTTTTTATTTTAAGAATCGTGATGTCATTATACTCACCTCTTTGCCTTTGCTTTCATGCATAGTACAAAGTTCCTTGTGTATAGCCCAACTTGTTATCCCCTGAAGGTGGTTTTAGCATTCCACTTCAATTAGGACATTGTCCTACCATCCTTATTTCTTGCTCCTAAAGCCTGGTGTACACTAATAGTATTTATTTCTTATTAACCTGAAAAATAAAATTCTCTACATTGCCTTGGAGGTAGTCGGAGCAATGAGAGTATACCTCAAAGCCACTGCTCCAGTCAGACAGAAGGATTCCCTGTTTGTCCCCTCTTTGGGACCCATTGCATGATGGATAAGAAATATGATCGAAAGAGCTTACATTCTGTAATATAAATCTTCTCCTGCACTTTTATGTGCCCATTCTACCAGATCAGTGGGAGTTTCCTAGGCATTTCATTACCAAGTCTCTGTAGCCCGGTTGTGTAAGAAGACAGTCATCAGGTCTTCTGTTCATACTTTTTCTAAATTCTTCCAGGTGGTTGTCCAGTTATCAGCAGATGCAGCTTTTGACCACACTGTTTTCTCAGCAGCACTCAAGGTTGAGACTTCTGACCCCTATTTGTGCTTGTCAGCACCGTTTTGTTTGCCTTCATTGTTGCCCACCATTCATAATCCTTACTTGAGGACCTCCTATGGTGAACTCTCTGTGTCAATGTGCATGTATGATTAAGATAAGGGTGCAGGCCACTCTCCCTTCTATTCCTCAGTATACTTTTAATTGCTTGCTACAAAACTGCAGACTAGGCGTGGTAGTGTTATAGTGAAGTCGCACAGGGGACATTTCCACCTAAAGCTTTATCAGTGTCCAATTCCCTGAAGGCACTTGCCTATAACCCATGATGTATGAATGCTCTGCTTGTGTACTGTACTGTGCTCCAAGACATAGAATTTACGGGCAAGTCAAAATTCTTTTTTTCCTTTCCCGTGAGACATTGTTTACTGAATGTCCCAAATATTTTTTTCAGGCCAATTTCAGTCTCTTCGACTACATTCACATGGGTGTTTAACCACCGTGCAAATGCCAGCAGCAGGAATCTACTGATTTCTGCTGCTGTTTGACTAGCTGTGGCTGCTGAGCTCAAAGTTTGTTCAGCAGTGATCTTCAGAAGTGATCGCTTTCTGTTTGAACTGCAATGAATAGCTACAGCCAGCCACCCACATCATTGCAGTGTACAGGCTTGGCGGCTGCAACTAGCCACTCAGTTGTCAAACGGAGCCGCAGGAATCAGATTCCTGCTGCTGGCATTTGCATCATGGCAGAACGCCATGAAAATGTAGCTCTAGTGTAGCTTAGGAGAATAGCGGGTACCTTGCAGGTAACCAATTATATCACGGTACGGTGTCCAGAAAAGCGGCTGTTCCTCTTCCTTTTTATTCTTATTGCTAATCATTATCAAGCTAGACCAATTTATTCGCAGAATTAATAATTACTATGAAACTAATTTGCTTTGCTTTTTTTTCTTTGCTACAGTCACTCAACAAAGACAATAATGGACTTTGTGAACAGCAGCGATAATGTTATTTTTGTACATAATACAATCCACCTTCTATCTCAAATAACGGACAACATGATAATGGCGTGTGGTGGTATATTACCATTACTTTCTGCTGCAACCTCTACTACTGTAAGCATGCCATTCTTTTATACATATGTCAAGCTATTGTATGAAATTTTTGTGTACACAATATGGTTTTAAGGAAATCTATAGTCTGTGTGGTAAATAATGTTCACATGAGTCTGTGAATGTGTTGAGCAAAATGTATTAATGTGTGTTATTGTTGGTCATGGCTGTATATTAAGGGTCATTGCTGTAGGGTGACAGTTTCCTATCATGTGTCAAAATGTTCCTTTCGTTCCTTCAAGTCATGCTGCAGTTCCAGGATCCACAAACCTTCTAATTCCTTGGACACAGGGTTCAAAATGTCCATGGCAAACCAAAGGATCTAAGCCCCCAGATAAATTGGCCACCACATGAAGACCAGACCTTACTAGTTTCATCTGAGGTAGTGGGACATCTAATGGCTTTTGAAGAGATTTAAGAAGCTCACATTGCTGACACATGGGTGCAGGAGAAAGTATCATATAGAGCAGGGGTGGCAAACTCAAATTCATCGAGGGCCACATCAGCAGTGTGGTCGCCCTCAAAGGGCCAGTTGTATATGGGTCGCACTACATACAGAATGCAGAGTTCAGGATTACGTCAGGATTATGCTACGTACACAGTGCAGGAAATCAGGGGTGCGCTACATACACAGTGCAGGGATTCAGGAGTCCGCACAGACCCCCATTACATCGGAGTCCGCACAGAGACCCCCATTACATCGGAGTCCGCACAGAGACCCCCATTACATCGGAGTCCGCACAGAGACCCCCATTACATCGGAGTCCGCACAGAGACCCCCATTACATCGGAGTCCGCACAGAGACCCCCATTACATCGGAGTCCGCACAGAGACCCCCATTACATCGGAGTCCGCACAGAGACCCCCATTACATCGGAGTCCGCACAGAGACCCCCATTACATCGGAGTCCGCACAGAGACCCCCATTACATCGGAGTCCGCACAGAGACCCCCATTACATCGGAGTCCGCACAGAGACCCCCATTACATCGGAGTCCGCACAGAGACCCCCATTACATCGGAGTCCGCACAGACCCCCATTATGGATGTAAAGGGGCAACTCTGCCCACCAAAGCCCCCCTCTTGCACCAGAGTCCACAGAGCACCTCTTAAATTAATTTAATATATACACTGGGAGGTGGGAGAGGGTGAGCTTACTCACCCCAGATGGAGGGTCAGGTGCGGGCTGCCTGCATCTTCCTTCACATTTCCCCGGGGATGTGTGAGCGGGGAAAACACGGGGTGTGGGCGTGCCACACAGTGTAGAGAGGCGGGAAGAGGAGGGGCAGTGTCCGAGCAGCCGAACTGTCAGCGTGGATTCTGAGCTCTGTGTGAGAGAGACACACAGCTCAGCCAATCAGCCGCGCCGGAGCCCGGAGATGAAACAGGCACGGCCGCATTTCGGCCGCGACCTGTGTTAACCCTATCCTGGCCACGGGCGCCGCTTACCTCCCGCTGTGCGGCCTGAGCGGGCAGCACTGGAACAAGTGGTGGAGGCTGGCGGGCCACATAACAAAGGCTTGGCGGGCCGGATTCGGCCCGCGGGCCTTGTGTTTGCCACCCCTGATATAGAGTTTCACCTTCATCATCCTCCTCCCTTGATTTTTTGCTTTTTGGCTTGGCACCTTTTAGACCCCAGCCATTAAAGGATTGTTGTATTGGGGTTCTTGTTCCTGTTCTTCCCTTTCCTGAACAGTTTCAAGCTTTTTATTCTAACCTATCTACAGCCCTGAAACCCAAAAGACGTTCATCCCACCTTGGACTTAAAGGCCATGAGTGTATTTATATGTGCTCAAAAATTTCTTATGGAATCTATTGACTCAGTTATTGCCTCCCTTCATCAAAGAACCTTTTTGCCAATTATTGACATAAGGAACAAGTGTTTACATATTCCTATCTTTCCAGGTCGTCCTTGTTTTCTTGATTTTGCTATGGGTGGCATTCACTATTTAGTTTGTGGCTCTTTCCTTTTTAGTTTTGTCTTGGCCCCGGGACAATTCTCGCACTACCTCTGGGCTTTCTTTACCTCAGAAGTATTTCAGTTATTAGATACCTGGATTGTCTACTGCTGTGAGAGAAGACCTCCTTGACTTTGGACTCCAATGTGGCATCTCTGATTTCATCACATCACTTGGGGGTCTTTTTAAAAAGGTTTTAACTTCACTTTCTCCAAGAATTTTCTAATTTTTCCAGTTAAATCCGATTAGAAAAATAAGATAATGCCGTGAGTTGCTTGTGTGAAAACCTTTTATAAATTGGTCCCATAGAGTACTTGGACCTTCTCCTGGATGCCCTTCAGGCTCAGGTCTTTCTGCCCTGGAAGTTAAATCCTGACATTCTCTGCAAAGTAGCATGCAATTTCTTGCACTGGCGTTATCCACCTTTCAAGCAATTCTATTTGCTCAATTGAACTTGCGAACCTTGTAAAGAAATTTTTTATAATGTGGGAAAAATATCCATGGAAAACATTAATTGGTTGCATCCTCAAGCCATTATGTTTTTGTCATGTTTTTTTTACACATTGATGAAGGGAAGTTTTTTTTTACACATTGATGAAGGGAAGATTTAGTTTCTTCCCTTGCACGGAAGATTTCCATGATGCATGTCAGTGTTCTAGGTTGGGGGAGATTCTAGGCCCTCTGTTTTTAGGTTGCTGTTCCCATAAGGAATTTACATTTCTGATCAACATCCTGGTCTTATAACAAGTCGTCTGTCTGTCATTCTTCCCCTCGATTTCTGACTAATTATCCAGAATGTCCATTGGACAGTACTACAGCTATGGCCTACATCATAATTAATAATCTGTTTATTATGAAAATAAACAAACAAATGCAACCCCAATGCCCCAAAAGTTGGAATACTGCATAAAATCTACATAACAGAATGCAATGTTTTGCAAATCTCCTAAACCCATATTTTATTCACCACAGAAAATATATCCAGTGTTTAAACGGAGGAATTGTAAAATTTTTAGGAAAAATAATGTAATTTTGAAGATGATAAAACGTAAAAAATAAAAAAAATAAAAAGTTGGGACAGGGCCATGTTTACCAGGGTTTTAACGTACGTAGTCTCTTCTAATGTCTGGGAGCTGCAGGAGTTTTAGGAGAGGAATGGGAGGTTTTTCTAGATCCTGATTAGAATGGCTTCTTCTTTGCGTGATAGATCTTTATCTTACATTTTTGGATGTCACGGCCAACTGTGTTCACAGTTGGTTATTTTTGGAGGTATTCTTAAGCCCATCCAGTGATGTCAAGCACAGCATTATGCCAGTTTTTAATACAGTTCAGTCTTAGGGGCCCCAAGATAATGGGCTTTTAGTTTTGCGTTTCGGCCTTTTCTTTTGTACAGTGATTTCTCCAGAATCAGAATCTTTTCATATCATGTACTGTAGATGATATATTAGGTTGAGGAACATTATTCTGAAATTGTCCAACAATCTTTAGATGCAGCTTTTCACCGATTAATTAACCTCTGCCCATCTTTACTTCTGTGACACGCTGACTCTCTAGGATGCCCTTTTTTATACCCAACAATGTTACTGACCTTTTGCCAATTAGCCTACCGTATTTATCGGGGTATAGCGCGCTCCCGCGTATAGCGCGCACCCCTAAAGTTGCCACCATTCCCGTGGAAAAAAAGTTTTTTTTACTTACAGTTTTGGTGTCTTGCGCGGCGTCCATCGGCGGCTTCGGGTGTCCTCTTCGTCCGGTCCGGCGTCCGTCTGCGGCTTCGGGTGTCCTCTTCGTCGGGTCCGGTGTCCTGTTCGGCGTGTCCGGTGTCCTTTTCGGCGGGTCCGGCGTTCTCGCGGCATCCTCCTCGCTTTCCCGCACCGAGTTTCAAATACTCTGCTGGCATATACCGAGCGCAGTACACTCGGGTATAGTCGGGCAGACTCGGCTTCTCTCGCGCTGACGTCCTGGACGTACAGGACGTGAGCGCGAAAGGAGCCGAGCCTGCCCGACTATACGCGAGTGTACTGCACTCGGTATATGCAGGCGCAGTACACTCGTGAATAGTCGGGCAGGCTCGGCTACTCTCGCGCTCACGTCCTGTACGTCCAGGACGTCAGCGCGAGAGGAGCCGAGTCTGCCCGACTATACCCGAGTGTACTGCGCTCGGTATATGCCGGCGCAGTATTTGAAACTCGGCGCGGGAAAGCGGCTATCGGCGTATACCGCGCACCCACGATTTTGCCCTGATTTTCAGGGCAAAAAAGTGCGCGGTATACGCCGATTAAATACGGTAGTTATCAAAATTTTCCTCTAAAGGGAGCTGTGGTGGCTCAACGTGATTGGCACTGCGCTGACAAGCCATTCACCTCTGCAGCCAAGGGTTCGGATCCCGGTCTCGGCTACATGTGAATTGAGTTTGGTGGTCTCAGCCCGGCTCCCGGTGGGTGTGCTATGCAAGGTACGCCTGTGCTTAGTACGCCCACCCCCCCCCCACAAAAACCACCACACTTGCACGCACACGAAAATTGGTTTAAAACACATGCACTTTGGCCATGCGGTCTCTTAAAATAAAGAGAGGCGAAGGACCTACGGGGCTGGCTGGGTGGGCTAGGCCCCCTCACTCCCTCATAGGGGGAGTCCCTCTGCCCCATTGGGGTCCCGTTGGGCCCCAGTTGGGCTCCCAAGAGGAGCAGGTAGGGCGGGGTGAGTGGGAGGCCCGCCTTCACACCCGCCATTGCCACCAGGGGCATGGAGAAGGATGGCGATTGCCTCCGGGGGGAGGGTCTGCCTACTCCCAACTCCTGCAGTCCGGCTCCTCTCTCTCGAGTTCACGCACAAAAATACACTAAAAAAAAAAAAAAATTTTTTTTTCCTCTAGCTCGTTGATACCGCTTACTTTACCAGCTTTTTGTTGCCCTATTCCAGGGGTGGCCAACCAGTGAACCGGGGGCCACATGTGGCCCGCGGAGCCCTCTGATGTGGCCCTTGACCTCCTGCTCTGGAATGGTGGTTTGTCAAGCCCAGGTGGCAGGTTGCCAACCCGCCATACCACAGCATCAGTTTTGTGAATGAAGATGGTGGTAGAAGAAGAAAGTGGCTGTGGAGTAGAGCCCCATAAGCTGATGCTTGCTCTACAGCGCCGGCTTTTGCTATAGGTGGAGTCTATGGCAAAGTTCAGCTAATCCACAGGATAGATACAGGTGCACTACGCTGCACCCACGTTGTGGGTAAACCGCAGCACATCAGTGTGAAAGCAGTCTTAGGCCCTTTTCACATGATCAACCCAACCAAATGGGACCCTCAATTCACCTCTAGAGCGACAGATGTCTACCTCCAATCTGAAAAACATAAGAGAATTGGGGGGGGGGGATTGATAATCCCTGAATGTATTTTCCCAGCCAGTAGCTTTCCAGAGATTAAAGAGGTGCTCCAGCCCTCCACCAAAAGCCTTTTAATATTAGGAGAAGACTTGTTCAGGGATCCTGTGATGTCAGCACCCCATCCGTTTTTTTTTGTTTGTTTTTTTAATCGGCTCACGGCTGCTGCTGCTGCCATTCATAGTAAGGCTTCACAGCTGGTTCCCTACTGAGCATGTGAATTTGCGATTTTGTGAATGGCCCATTGGCGGGGGAAGGAAGAGAGGGGCTGAACTTCAGAGGGACCCTGCTGCAGCGAGGTCTCCTGGAAATGGGAAATGGTACCTGTCAAACGGGTCCCGTGGTGGGAGGGCCCGGGCCGGCTCAGTCTGCCCCTGGAGGTGCCCGCAGGTTAATAAGCAGGAAAAAAAAATCTGCAAAACGATACCTCAGAGGAATCAGTTAAACCCTTCAAATCCTGGTTGATGCGGCTATATGAGAGCTGGGCCGGGGTGGATCATCAATCAGAGGCGAGCCGAGCAGTCATCCGTGCCGGGATGGTTTTAGTAACAGGCGCTCAGGCCACCTCTCCCCCTTGGGGAATTCAGCCGAGAGGCGGGGCCATTCGTCACTGCCGCGGAGGACAGCTGATAATGGTGCTGGAGGCTGCAGAGGGCACGCAGAGGCTGAGCAGAGTCATCTTGGAATTTCCCTTCCCCTACGGCACCCACACTGACCTGCCTTGTGTGAAGCAGCAGGTCAGTGTGATACAAATACAGCAGTAATTAATGTCTGTGTTGTAATAAAAAATAAATTGCCATGTGCTGAGTGTTCCTTCTTGCCCTATGCTGTGCCTCATTACTAGGTGGCAGGTGCTATTCACTAGTGCACACTGACATCTGGTACACTGAATGTTACTCAGTGTATAGATATCAGTGTTATATATAGGGAATAGCACTTAGCCCTGGTTCACATTGGAGCGATTTGACTTGTCAAATCGCATGGCAAATCAGTGGCAAATGCCGGCAATTGCACTACCCAAATCAGTGCGATGTCACATTTGTGGCATCGCACTGATTCCCAAAATAAGTTTCTGTACAGCTTTTGGCGACTTCTGGGTACGATTTCCATAGACATCTGTGCAGCGACCCGCACAGATGTCTCTGAAATTCGCCTACCAAACTCGCACTGACATGCGGGTATGAAATCGTGCAAGTTTAGCTGAACTCGCAAGCTTTCATTCCCACGGTCAGTGTGAACCTAGGCTAAGTGAGTTTATTATATATATATATATCACTGAAATGTATACACTGAGTGCTTTTCCCTAACACTGTCATCTGTAAACTAAGAATGTTCCTTACTGATCATCAATGTAAGGGACATTCTTCTTACTGATCACCAATGTAAGGGACATTCTTCCCACTGATCACCAATGTAAGGGACATTCTTCCCACTGATCACCAATGTAAGGGACATTCTTCCCACTGATCACCAATGTAAGGGACATTCTTCCCACTGATCACCAATGTAAGGGACATTCTTCCCACTGATCACCAATGTAAGGGACATTCTTCCCACTGATCACCAATGTAAGGAACATTCTTCCCACTGATCACCAATGTAAGGGACATTCTTCCCACTGATCACCAATATAAGGTACATTCTTCTCACTGATCACCAATGTAAGGGACATTCTTCTCACTGATCACCAATGTAAGGGACATTCTTCTCACTGATCACCAATGTAAGGGACATTCTTCTCACTGATCACCAATGTAAGGGACATTCTTCCCACTGATCACCAATGTAAGGGACATTCTTCCCACTGATCACCAACGTAAGGGACATTCTTCCCACTGATCACCAATGTAAGGGACATTCTTCCCACTGATCACCAATGTAAGGGACATTCTTCCCACTGATCACCAATGTAAGGGACATTCTTCTCACTGATCACCAATTTAAGGGGCATTCTTCCCACTGATTACCAATGTAAGGGACATTCTTCCCACTGATCACCAATGTAAGGGACATTCTTCCCACTGATCACCAATGTAAGGGACATTCTTCCCACTGATCACTGATGTTCCTTACTGTACATTGGTGATCAGTGAGAAGAATGTCCCTTACATTGGTGATCAGTGGGATGAATGTCCCTTACATTGGGGAGCTGTGGTGGCTCAACGTGATTGGCACTGCGCTGACAAGCCATGCACCTCTGCAGCCAAGGGTTCGGATCCCGGTCTCGGCTACATGTGAATTGAGTTTGGTGGTCTCAGCCCGGCTCCCGGTGGGGTGTGCTATGCAAGGTACGCCTGTGCTTAGTACGCCCACCCCCCCCCCACACAAAAACCACCACACTTGCACGCACACGAAATTGGTTTAAAAACACATGCACTTTGGCCATGCGGTCTCTTAAAATAAAGAGAGGCGAAGGACCTATGGGGCTGGCTGGGTGGGCTAGGCCCCCTCACTCCCTCATAGGGGGAGTCCCTCTGCCCCATTGGGGTCCCATTGGGCCCCAGTTGGGCTCCCAAGAGGAGCAGGTAGGGCGGGGTGAGTGGGAGGCCCCCCTTCACACCCGCCATTGCCACCAGGGGCATGGAGAAGGATGGCGATTGCCTCCGGGGGGAGGGTCTGCCTACTCCCAACTCCTGCAGTCCGGCTCCTCTCTCTCGAGTTCACGCACAAAAATACACTTTAAAAAAAAAAACATTGGTGATCAGTGAGAAGAATGTCCCTTACATTGGTGATCAGTGGGGAAAACAGGGGGGCCCCAGGATCTCCTATTCCCCGTGAGTTGTCAGTCCGCCCCTGGATGTACCCCCCTTTTTGACCCATATCTTTGGTACAAAATTTGTAAGGGCGTGATTTCCGATAAGCCAGGCCACAATGACCTCAAGTAGTGGAAAGATTAAGGTAAAATCGTGCCCAATGTGATGCAGCCCCTTATCAAACCATCACTTAAATGCCCTTGTGTCCAAACCTGGGGGGAAAAGAGGATTATTGAACAAATGAGCTAGCAGAGAGAATGAGAAGATTTGATTCCTATGACCTCATAACCGATCCCAAAAGCTAATGAGTGTGACAATGGCAGGGCCTAATGTGGCTTTTTAGGAGTCCTCCACATTATAAAATCTATAGTAAAAGGCTGAGTGGCTTGCCGTTCTATAGCCAACCCATTCAGGTTTTTCCCTTCTAGACTAAATGAGAGAGAATTGTGTTAACTGGGCTGCTTGGTAATTAAGAAAAGGGTTGGGAACCCCTAAACACCTACAGTACAGACCAAAAGTTTGGACACACCTTCTCATTCAAAGAGTTTTCTTTATTTTCATGACTATGAAAATTGTAGATTCACACTGAAGGCATCAAAACTATGAATTAACACATGTGGAATTATATACATAACAAAAAAGTGTGAAACAACTGAAAAGATGTCATATTCTAGGTTCTTCAAAGTAGCCACGTTTTCCTTTGATTACTGCTTTGCACACTCTTGGCATTCTCTTGATGAGCTTCAAGAGGTAGTCACCTGAAATGGTCTTCCAACAGTCTTGAAGGAGTTCCCAGAGATGCTTAGCACTTGTTGGCCCTTTTGCCTTCACTCTGTGGTCCAGCTCACCCCAAACCATCTCGATTGGGTTCAGGTCCGGTGACTGTGGAGGCCAGGTCATCTGGCGCAGCACCCCATCACTCTCCTTCTTGGTCAAATTGCCCTTACACAGCCTGGAGGTGTGTTTGGGGTCATTGTGCTGTTGAAAAATAAATGATGGTCCAGCTAAACGCAAACCGGATGGAATAGCATGCCGCTGCAAGATGCTGTGGTAGCCATGCTGGTGCAGTATGCCTTCAATTTTAAAATAAATCCCCAACAGTGTCACCAGCAAAGCACCCCCACGCCATCACACCTCCTCGCCTCACGGTGGGAACCAGAAATGTAGAGTCCATCCGTTCACCTTTTCTGCGTCGCACAAAGACACAGTGGTTGGAACCAAAGATCTCAAGTTTGGACTCATCAGACCAAAGCACAGATTTCCACTGGTCTAATGTCCATTCCTTGTGTTCTTTACCCCAAACAAGTCTCTTCTGCTTGTTGCATTTCTTTAGCAGTGGTTTCCTAGCAGATATTCTACCATGAAGGCCTGATTCACACAGTCTCCTCTTAACAGTTGTTCTAGAGATGTGTCTGCTGCAAAAGGTGGCTACTTTGAAGAACCTAGAATATGACATATATTTTCAGTTGTTTTACATTTTTTTGTTATGTATATAATTCCACACGTGTTAATTCATAGTTTTGATGGCTTCAGTGTGACTCTACAATTTTCATAGTCATGAAAATAAAGAAAACTCTTGGAATGAGAAGGTGTGTCCAAACTTTTGGTCTGTACTATACGTAAAAAGGGGAAACCTTTTAGGTGGAGACTTTTTAACCCCTGTCCCAAAAGGCACCAAACGATTTGCTGAACTAGCTAAAAGGATACCTTTTTATAACATGGTACATGTTCCACTCTATTTAGGGTGGAACCAGCTCCTGCAGCCTCTTCCCCCCACTCCTAGCTGTTTGACAGTGGGTGGGAGATTTTCTCTCTACACACGCTGTCAGAATTCAAAACCGGGAGACAGTTTTCTGTGCAGGAATAGACTGAAACTGTCAGCCACCGTGGCTAATGGTTTGTAGTTCTGAAATTAAAGATTTAGGGTAGATTAGAGTCCTGTGGGTGATTAATTTTGAATTGTCATATTGGTGAGAGAGACTGGGAGGTGGGCCACACAGTCTCAAACAGATAGTCAAATGGAATGGATCTCAGATTAGCTTCTTGTGAAATAATGCCCATTCTTCCCAGTAGATCCTCACCCACTGGGAAGGAAGCCATGGAACAGATTTTGTTAGAAAATATGAGATTCTATGGAAAAGCTTATATGTATTTAATCTCCTTGTGGGTGAGTGCCAGAAGCAAGGGTTTGAGGTCCCTGCCCTCCCGAATAGTGAGCTATCAGCAAACACTTGTGTAACATGTCCCATGATAGATAAGTTGGATGATTCTCTAGATTTGTTTATCACTTGTTCTTTGCTCCTGTAGTAATAAGGCTTTACAGTTATGTCCCTGGGTGGGCCATTTGCGTTGACTGATTGCAGGGCTCGATGGGCCCTATCTAACTCCAAGTGATGATCCAGGAGCTCTTGGAGAAAGAAATGTGCTATAATGTTCATAACCTTGAGAGATTCAGGGAGGCCACCAATTTTAAAGTTGCTACATCTGCCTTTTCAAGATCATCCAGCTTTGCCAGACCTTGATTTAATTTCTTGTGCAAGTCCTCAATGCTCTGCATGTTTTGACTAATTGAGAAATGGTAGCGTCCAGTTTAGATTCTGTATTCTCAATCTGGATGCCAAACTCTCTATCGGCTTTAATGTTGGTTGTAATCTGCATTGGTGTTTTGGACAGGCCCTTCTCAAGGGAATAGAAGATTTTATGAAACTGATGATATGGGATACCAACTGAGTGAGAAGGACTCGCTCTGGGATAGCAGGCCTGCTAGGAAGTTGAGTGTACCAATAGATAAATCATCCAAAGTCCTCTTCTGTCAGAGCTTTAGTTGAAGCCAGGGACTTTGTCAGGAGAGGATTCACTTATTGGGGATGCGCACCCAGGATGGAGGGTCAGTGCTGCTGTGCTGTCCTACATTTCCGTTCACTACCTCTGAGCCATGTGGCTGTGGCTGGGTTGCGACTGCCAACCTTCCTTCCGCAGCTGAGGAATGGGATATCCTGCGGTCTGGTTTGGGCTTGTCTCTCGGTCCCTTTAGCTATCAGGTAATACAGAAGCAGATATGGGAGCTACTCTACTCTCAGGCATTTTGTCCTAACGGCAGCATTATAAATGTCCATTGTGCATGAGGCCTTTCTTGTATATTAGTGCAGACTTCTGGTAAAATCAATGAGCCAATCGCACAAGTGAAAAATTATATATTTGTTATTTTTCCTGGGAAAGTGGGGTTGCCTTTTAGCCTAGGTTCACACTTGTGCGATGCAGGAACCAGCGCGATAACAGCGCCGGTTCCCGCATCGCATCTCTCCAGCAGGCAGTTCACTCTGCCCTCTGCGAACCACTGCGGGTGTCAATACATTGTTAATGAAGACCTCAGATTGGTTCACAGATCGCAGTGCGAACTGTGAACTTGTACAGGAATCGAATTGCATAGGTGAGAACACCCATGCAATCTGATTTCAGTGTGTGTGTGTGTGTGTTTTGGGGGGGGGGGGGGTGTGATGATTTCTGATTTCAGTGTGCGGATTCAATGCAAGTTTTCAGCCATAAAACTGGCTGAACTTGCATTGCACAGACCTCACATGGGATCGGCCCCGCAGTGTGGGTTTTACATGGAATTACATGCGATGTCTGTGTTCTCACAAATGTGAACCTAGGCTTAATGTTAACATTTTGCTACATTTATATACAAATTAGGAAACGTCTGCTTATTTTCTTGAATGCATATAAGGATGCAGCTCTTCAGATAACCTGCTAGCTTGCTGATCACAAGAGGCTTCTTGAAGCTGCATTAAAAGAATTCAAAAGCTGCATTTGGTTTGAAATCTACTGGTTAGGGACTGTTGCATTTGTTTTTGTACATGTTTGATGCTATTCATAATGTACAGTTAATAATTGTATATAGTTTGTTTCTCCTCTCTTGGAGCAGTCTAGAATTTCTGTTTGCAAGTAAAGCCCAACCATAAAAAGCTGTTTTGGATTTATTTTTTTGTTTCAGCATGAACTGGAAAATATTGAACCTACCCAAGGTCTTTCTATAGAAACAGCTATAACATTCCTTCAGAGAGCAATAAGTCTTGTAGATGTCCTTATTTTTGCAAGTTCATTGGGCTTTACAGATATTGAAGCTGAAAAAAATATGTCATCTGGGGGCATCTTACGGCAGTGCCTTCGATTAGGTAAGCTCATCATAAAGCATATGTATTCATATATTAAACCTTTCTAGCAATGATCTTAGAGTATACTTTGTGGCTATGAAATGTTGCTAACTGAGAGTTGCCTGCATTTTCTGCTGCTGTAGATTTGCCTGCATGTCAACAATGCAATTGATATTCATGACATATGGTTAACCAGCAAGGAAGCAGATTAACAGTTTGTAACCATTCAGACCTGTCCAAGGTCTCCTAAGCACTTCAAGTGATTGTAAACCACCTTCTTTTTAAATAATATACATATTATACTTGCCTGCTTTGTGCAATGGTTTAGCACAGAACAGCTTAGTTCCTCCTATTCTGCCCCCCCCCCCCCCCCAGCGCTCCTGGCTTCACCTCTTTAGCAAGTGCCCCCATAGGGAGCCCCTTCATACGGGGGTACTCGTGCAGGCTCGATCCTAAGTTGCACTGCTTGCTTTTATAAACAAAGACAGTTCGGCCTACCCCCTACTTTATCTAAACCAGTGGCCAATTGCTCCTGTTTCTATCAATCTGCCCTATGAGGAGAGAGATGGCAAAGACAGCTGCTGGGCTCAGATAAGTATAAGGAAAGGGATCGTTTCAGTGGCACAGAAGGTTTACTTTAATGCAGAACGTGCATTGGGGTAATAACGCCTTAAGCCTGTAGAAGCACTTTCACCTTTCTATGCCAGAGGACAAATAGAATGGACAGACTGTGTAAATGAACCCTGAGAAAAGGTTTTGGTAAAATTGCACACTACTTTAGTTTACTGACTGTTTTAAACAAAGCAATACCACTTATAGAACATGCAAATAAAGTGTATTTGACACTTTTTGAACATGTATTAGTGTATTTAACCCTTTTTGCTGCCAGGCCCTAAACTCTACTCCAGGCATACATTTTAGTACAACGCAGTGCGTTACAATGTGCGGTAACATGATACAATGCGCCTCTACACGGTGTTGAATGAATGTAATTTGAAAGAACATAATATAATAATAAAAAATAAATTAAAAATCGGGTACTGCAACACTTTGCATTGACGGACTGCAATATTTGTGTGCAAAGGTTACATGCACCATAAAGTGGTCTATCGCTGTGTTTATACACTGCAGTGCACCAATGCATATAAAGTGTATTACCGCAATATTTGTAGTGCACATGTTTATTGTGTGTGTGTGTGTGTGTTTTGGAGGATGTTTTTTTTAAGCCTCATTCACATGACCAAAAAGGGCTGTAAGTAGAGACTGCAATGTTCTGCTATAAGTCCATGATCGCTGAAGTGACCATGAACTTCGAAGGAGGAATGCAGCCCACGTCTGGCATGCTGAAAGCCTTTCTCTGTCACTGTAATGCCATATATCGGTTGCTGCAAAAGGCTTGAGATGTCACAAATGTACAGAAACTGAGATATTGGATATATGCATACTGTAAATCATCACAGCTTGTTGCATTATGTTCACTGCCATTTTAGGCAAAATGAGGTGCAAAATAAACAGTTCTTTGTTAATGGGGTTTTTAAACAGTCGGTGTCTGACCTCTATGCCACCCCATAATTTCTTCTTCTGATTGCCAAGAATGTTTAATTTTCCATAAAGCCGTTTTTTTTTATAGAATATATTGATATGAATCAGTTCATAAAAATTATGTATTTTGTTTTGCTGTCTATTAGAAGTAGCAGAAAATGCTGGTTATTTCACTGTAAGTCATAAGTTATTTAGAGGCTTTTGTGAGCGGAGAATTATTTATTTATTTTTTATTTTAGTTTGTGCGATTGCTGTTAGAAATTGTCTGGAGTGTCAGCAGCACTTGCAATTAAAATCCACAGGAGAAAATATGAAAAACCAGAAGGCAATTCATGGCCTGGTGGGAACAGCAAAGTCTGCTGCAAAGGTAATGTCTCTGTGCAAGGCATGGCACGGTACTGTGTGTTTCTCATTAAGGTCCAAACAAAAAGGACTATGTGTGCTCAGATAATTCATTGATCCCAGAAACTTGCTTAGCCATAAAACCCCATGTTGAGCAAACCTGTTTCATAGTGCCACTGAAAGTATTGTCGACTAATCATAACATTAAATTGGCGGCTTGCTTTTTATAATCATTCCTATTATTGGCAGCTTGCTTTTATAGTAATTTGGATTGTGTGAGGAAACTGGTGCACCCACAGGAAATTGACACAAATATAAAAAGGACATAAAACCTCCCTGGAAAAAAAACTGTCCTTAGTTGAAATGTATTTACCAGACCTTTTCTCTTTGCAAGGTTTGGCTACTAATCACTAAGTCACAGAGATAAATAAAAGTATCAGTTTATGCTAAAAATTAGCAAATGATGTTGCATTGTGGTTGTGTGGGGTTATCATAATGCAGCAAGCACATAGCACATACAGAGCATTGCAGCATGCAACACATGATTTGCACTGCAATAAAATAAGACGTAGAGCAAAAGTATTCCCAAACCCTCTTCCAGCACAGTATGAGAGTGAAGCTCAACCTACCTAAAATAGGAAACCTATCATCCCCAATCAATAAAAGTCACATAGAGTCCTTGTTTCCTCTGGACTAACAGAAACATCAAAATGCATTATTTTCCTTTAGGCTTTCAGGGTGGTTGCAGGAGCCTCCCAGTGTATGCACCCCCCATGATTTCAGGGAGAGTGGACCTAGAGAGGATGCATCTATTGGCTTTTCTGAGCTACAATTGTTAGTATCCTAGTTGTGGAACCTTTCCTCTCTATTACCACATTGGTTTTCCCCAAGGTTTCTTGTTAGCCTGAGGAGAAGCAACTGTCCTTGTGTAGACAGAGGCTCTGGTAGCCCTCCCTTGCTCACATTTGGTCAAGCCACAAGTTCCCCACTATGTTGCTTCAGGAAATGTGGTGTAGGGGGAGTCCTCTTAGCCAGCTAATCCCCTGATGTAGGTTGCTGATTGTTGTGGATGCACCATGGTCACTGGCATCCCTGAATCTTTTTGGGTGGGGGGGGGATGTAACCCGGGTCTGCTGAACCAAGTGGTGCACTTACACTGTGAGGGCAAGGGTGGCGTTTGGTAACATGGTGTGGGTTTTCCTGAATGAGCAACAATGATTTAGTACGCCAGGGCCCAGTCCTACACGAACAAGTACCAATGCACGGTTAAGTGATTGGTGGCAATCTAGTAATTTTTGAGATAGCCTTTATCCATAGTGAATGTATAACTCATTTATTCACCTTTTTGTACACCCAGAGCTCATATAGTCACCCTTTTTGTACTCTGTTGTACAGTGACATTATTTTTAAGACCATGTTGCAAGTAGAAGTTTGGCCATATCAGGAGCTGCAGTGAAAATCCTGGTTTAGCTATCACAGGATCTGACTGTAGTTTTTTTCCAAGCTATAGTTCTTATAGTAGATTGTTGGGTCTGAATAAAATTCAGCTAAGCTAAGGTTTAGGAACTGGTGATTCCTTCCCTTTTTTCAACCCTATCCTAAGATAGTAAGTAACGTTTTAGATTAGCTCAGAGCAAACCTATTTTATCTTAAGAAATCCAAACGATGGAAAGTAGCCTTTTGGTTGCTAGGAACAAGAACACAATAAGCAGGTGGATTCGATTCAACTTTTTGGTGAATAGTGTACATAATTTTAAGTTCCAGTGAATCTCCCTCTGCATTGACAAAATAATTAGTGGTTTGTCTCTACAGTGCTGTCACCAGTGTTGTAAGTAACAGAGTTACAATAAACGCAGTTACCTAACGCAGCCCCTTTTGAGGGTAACAAGTAATCTACCCGATTACTCTTCCCCTCATGGTAACGCAGTTCCCATTACTTGGGCGGCATTACCACAATTACATCTACCACCACTAGATGGCAGCAGAGTAATTGCTTCTGCCGGCGCTGTGAATATGTATATGTGTGGAACTCCGCTTTAGAATCATGTGACCGCTGTGATGGCCTGTCACAGCGGTCTGAAAACTCCCAATCGCAAGGAGCCCTGGATACAATGAGCCCCATCCGCCTCACACTGACTTTTCACCGGGGAACAACTCACATCGATCACACACACTGTGTGCGCAACCTGATCAATGATCTAGGGAACACATGGCCGGAAAAAAATGTTCCACAGAACAAACGTTCCCTATACAACACAGTGTACACAGCGACATCTAGTGGTCAACATGGTAAGTGCAGGACACCTATACAGACCAATGATCAGCAGGTTATTTTTGGTCAGTGATTTCATCTCTTCATCAGACAACAAAGAAAAATCTGACATCCCCATTCCAGATCCCTTGCATCTAATAAAGCTTATTTAACCACTTAAGGACCGCCTACTGCACATTTACGTCGGCAGAATGGCACGGCTGGGCACATCAACGTATATATACGTTGATTTTAGTACCCAGCCGTGGGTCACGGGCGCGCGCCCGCGGCGCGCTCCCGTGACCCGGTCCGAAGCTCCAGGAACGGGACCGCGGGATTCGCGGACCCGATCGCCGCTGCAGTGCGGCGATCCGTCCCTGGAGCTGAAGAACGGGGCGAACGCAGCTTCCCCGTGCTTCACTGTGGCCGCAGCATCGATCGCGTCATCCCTGTAATAGGGGGACACGATCGATGACGTCACACCTACAGCCACACCCCCCTACAGTTGTAAACACACACACACACAGGGTACACTCAAATTCACAGCGCCCCCTGTGGTTAACTCCCAAACTGCAACTATCATTTCCACAGTAAACAATGCAATTTAAATGCATTTTTTGCTGTGAAAATGACAATTGTCCCAAAAATGTGTCAAAATTGTCCGAAGTGTCCGCCATAATGTCGCAGTCACGAAAAAAATCGCTGATCGACGCTATTAGTAGTAAAAAAATATTAATAAAAATGCAATAAAACTATCCCTTATTTCTTTCTCGTACATCACGGGACACAGAGCGGCATATTCATTACTATGTGGGTTATATGGAGTACCTTCAGGTGTGGACACTGGCAATCTTCAAACAGGAAGTCCCCTCCCTATATAACCCCCTCCCCTAGAGGGAGTCCCTCAGTTTTTTCGCCAGTGTCTTAGGTGTTGGTCACGGAATAGCTTTGCTCCACATCCTTGGGATTAAGGGCGGGCTAACCGGATCTGTCCAAGGAGCCTCAGTGCCAAAGTGGACAGTACCCGGGCCCCAAACCGTGGGGTTTTGCCTATAATGTTCCTCTTTGGAGGGCTGGACCCTGGGCCCAGGACTTGGAGTTTGCAAAACCATAAAGTTCCTGTTTGCCAGGGTGCTATATAGGTCCAGGACAGTGGGTACCTTCATAGGACCCCAGGGCCTGAAGGTCTACTACGCTACCCACGGAGATGGGAGAAGATTGGATCAGTTTGCTGGTCAAACATCCTGCAGCATGGAGCAGGTAAGGGGGAGCCTGCGGGACTTGGTTCGACAGCAGGCTCCCCGGGGTAACCTAAAGGGGGGATAGCCTAAGTATGCTCTGCATGGGCAACCGTGATCACTATGTCTAAGAGAGACAGGATGACACCCCTTCTCCCCCCATCACTAGGCCCCCCTGTCTAAATATGTGTTGCTAGCTAACCTGCTGTTTCTTCCTAGGGCTAGTAAGGATCCCTAGGGGCCTTGAGAGAGTCCTACCTGGCCGGGGGTTTGAATCTGCCGCCTGTTTCTGCGTGCCTGGATCTCCAGCAGCGCGGCTCCTCCATGTTTCTCCTGTTTTCCGGCATACGCGCGCGCGCGCGTGCGCGCGTCTTATTGACATTTTTCGCGCCGTCCAGACAGGAGGGCGGGACAGGGGCGCGCCTTTGTGCTGTTATAGACAGCAGGCTTTGTCAGTACTCAGTCTGAGGCTGATCTTTCAAGGAGAGGACGCAGAGCGGCAGAACAGTGACTCCCGGTGGCGGAAGAGGGGTAGTACATGTGGACTTTGTTCCAATGCCTTTATTGTTAAGCCAAGAATCCCCCTTATTTTGCAGCAGGTTGGAGGCTGGCAAACTTAAATTAGGGTCACTGTATGTTGTCAAAGAAAATATATAATATATAATATATAATTATTTAAAAAAAAAAAAAAAAAAAAAAACCCAACATACGGGCCCATCAGTTTTTGGGACACTAGTGATCTATTCTCCCCTAAACTCTGAAATTTGTACTCCTGGCCACTACAGTCTGTTGTGTGGGCGGAGTCCCTCGATTTTGTATTATGGCTTCCAAGGGTTCGGGGTCAAAGGGTACAAAAAAGACCAAAAAACAAAAGGGTTCCCTTTCTGATTCTGATATGCCGATTCTTTCCCCGCAGCTTATTAATTTAAGAAGCGCCTTGGATGAGCCATTAGGGGGATCTGGTGCGGAGGCTGGCCCAGATCAGCCCAGCCCTGTGTTTATCACAGAGGAGATGCTAGCCGTATCCCTAGGGGGGCTAGAAGAAAGAATAGCGGCATTGATCGCTAGAGCTATTCCTGGTAAGAAACGGGTTAGATCCCCATCACCAGGGGGTGTATCCTCAGATGCTGAGATTCTCTCTCCGGAGGAATTAGAATCACAGGAGGATCAACTGGACCTGAACCAAGAGGGTTCAGGGATGGAGGGGTCTACCTCTGAGGAACCATTTTCAGACTCCCAGACAGAGAGACTGTGGGTACAGTCTTTGGCGGACATGGTCCGCTCGGCATTTAGTTTGCCATTGCCAGAACCTCAGGTTCCTCCGGTATCCTCTCTGGGCTCTTTGAAAGCCCCGTTAAGCAACGCAGTTTTTCCGGTCCATCCTCTCTTGGAGGAATTGATCTTTCGGGATTGGGTACGGCCGGACAGGATTTTTCTGCCACCGAAAAGATTTGCGGTCATTTATCCCATGGAGGAAAAATTCTCCAAGAAGTGGAGGCTCCCAATAGTGGATGCAGCCATCTCATGTGTGAATAAATCACTAACTTGTCCGGTGGAAAACATACATATGTTTAAAGATCCGGTTGATAAAAGATTAGAGACACTTTTAAAAGCATCCTTTGCTACGGCAGGAGCAGTGGTGCAGCCAGCGGTAGCTGCAATTGGAGTTTGTCAGGCATTAAAAGACCAGACAAAAGAGATGTTAAAGGACATGCCTACCCAACAAGCAGAGGAGTTTGCTGACATTCCCAGAGCTCTGTGTTTCGCGGTAGATGCTATAAAAGATTCCATCCAGCAGGCTTCTCGTTTATCACTATGTTTGGTGCACATGAGAAGGCTCTTATGGTTGAAGAACTGGGCGGCGGAGCCCCCATGCAAAAAGCTTCTGGCAGGATTTCCCTTCCATGGAGGGCGACTCTTCGGAGAAGATCTGGATAAATATATTCAGACTATTTCAAATGGCAAGAGTACCCTTTTACCGGTCAAAAAGACATTCCGGGCTCCTACATTTAAGAGGCAGCTTTTTCCTGTCTCGGGGCCCTCTAATTCCAGGCAGTATCGACGGCCGCCTGCACGATCCAACGTTATCAGTAGATCGCAAGGACAGACCCCTGGGGGTAAGAAGCCGTGGTATCGCAAGCCGTCAAAGACAGCCCCTAAGTCTGCATTATGAAGGGGCGCCCCCACTCTCACGGGTGGGGGGAAGGCTTCGTCTCTTCTCAGAAGTTTGGGAAGCCAAGATCCCCGACAATTGGGTCCGGGCATCTGTAACCACAGGTTACAGACTGGAGTTTCTAAAATATCCTCCGCCTCATTTTCAAGAATCAAGGCTACCAAGGGATCCAGCAAGGAAGGCCTCAATGCTGGCAGCTTTGGATCACCTGCTTTGCCAGGACGTAATTATAGAAGTGCCAGCCCAAGAGCAAGGCCTAGGTTTCTATTCCAATCTCTTTGTCATACCAAAGCCCAACGGCGATGTCAGGCCAATCTTGGACCTAAAGAGGTTAAACGGTTATCTAAGGGTGCGTTCCTTCCGGATGGAATCCATCCGGTCAGCAGCCGCCGCGCTTCAGAAAGACGATTTTCTGGCCTCCATAGACATAAAAGATGCTTACCTTCATGTACCAATCTTTCAGGCGCATCAAAGGTTTTTACGCTTCGCGGTGGGGCAGCGACACTTCCAATTCAGGGCGCTCCCTTTCGGGCTGGCCACGGCCCCCCGGGTATTCACGAAGATTCTAGCCCCAGTTCTGGCCAATTTAAGGATCCAAGGAGTCACAGTCCTAGCATACTTGGACGACCTTTTAATCATAGATCACTCACGGACGGGTCTGCAAAAGGCAGTAAACCTCACGGTTCGGTACCTCGAAGAATTCGGCTGGGTCCTAAACCAGGGAAAGTCAGCATTCCAGCCTACAAAGCAGTTGGAATACCTCGGCATGAGGTTAGACACAGAACATCAAAAGGTGTTCCTGCCCCTTGTAAAGATCAAGGCGATCAAGGGGTTGGTTCAGTTGGTTATAAACAAGAAAAGACCAACTATTCGCCTGTGTATGCGATTACTAGGCAAGCTAGTGGCCACATTCGAGGCAGTACCATACGCTCAGATCCACACTCGCGTCCTACAGGCAGCCATTCTAGCAGCCTGGGGCAAGAGGGCATATGCCTTAGAGTCCCCTTTGACGCTATCATCAAGGGTCCGACAAAGCCTGACCTGGTGGTTGAACCCTCAGAACCTTCTAAAGGGAAGATCCTTCAGCCCTGTCGTCTGGAAGGTAGTTACCACAGACGCCAGCCTGGCAGGCTGGGGGGCGGTCTTCGAGGGGTTCTCCCGCCAGGGAACTTGGGTGAAAGCAGAGAGGCAGCTCCCCATCAATATCTTGGAAATCAGAGCTGCTCGCCTAGCCCTGTTGGCGTGGACCTCCAGATTAAAGGGGTTCCCGGTGAGAATCCAGTCAGACAATGCCACGGCGGTGGCATACATAAACCACCAAGGGGGAACCAGGAGCCAGGCCGCTCAAAGGGAAGTGAACTTGATTTTTCAATGGGCAGAGGTTCATGTACCCTGCATTTCAGCGATATTCATTCCCGGAGTGGACAACCTGCAGGCAGACTTCTTAAGTCGCCAGAGTCTGTTGCCAGGGGAGTGGTCTCTGCATCCCCAGGTCTTTCAGACAATCTGCCAGAGGTGGGGAACGCCAGACGTAGATATAATGGCATCCAGGTTCAACAAGAAACTAGACAGGTTCGTGTCGCGAGCGAGGGATCCTATGGCCTGCGGAACCGATGCGTTGGTTTGCCCTTGGCATCAATTCAAACTTCTATATGCATTCCCTCCACTACAGTTACTCCCCCGCCTGTTGCGCAAGATCAGAGTGGAGCACAAGCCAGTCATTCTAATAGCTCCAGCTTGGCCCCGGAGGGCTTGGTACTCACTAGTCCTGAATATGGCAGTGGGAGACCCTTGGACTCTTCCTCTACAACCAGACCTACTCTCACAAGGTCCGATCCTCCACCCTACATTACAGCGTCTAAATTTGACGGCCTGGAGGCTGAATCCCTGATTCTCAGGGGTAGGGGTCTGTCTAGGCAGGTAATCCCTACCCTGATTAAGGCTAGAAAGCCGGTCTCCAGGGTAATTTATTACAGGGTGTGGAGGAACTATATAGGCTGGTGTGAATCCAAAAGATGGAATTGCCGCAAATATACTATTGATAGGGTGTTAAGTTTTCTCCAGCTAGGAGTGGATAAAGGCCTGGCACTAAGCACAATCAAAGGACAGATCTCAGCTCTGTCAGTGTGGTTTCAGAGGCCGCTGGCCACCCACTCGCTGGTAAAGACCTTCTTACAGGGGGTCTTGCGTATTAATCCTCCTGTCAAGTCACCAGTTTGTCCTTGGGACCTAAATCTTGTCCTGTCCACTCTACAGAAACAGCCTTTTGAGCCTTTGGCTGAGATTCCTTTACTCTTACTGACAAGAAAATTGGTTTTCTTGGTCGCCATAGTTTCGGCCAGGAGAGTGTCAGAATTAGCAGCCTTATCATGTAAGGAACCATATCTTGTTCTGCATAAGGACAGGGCAGTTCTCCGGCCCCATCCTTCCTTTCTACCAAAGGTTATATCCAAATTTCACTTAAACCAGGATTTGGTACTTCCATCCTTCTTTCCAAAACCTACATCTAGAAAGGAGGGGTTACTGCATACCTTGGATATTGTCCGGGCCATGAAGGCCTATCTTAAAGCTACGGAAAAGATCCGGAAAACAGAGGTGTTATTCGTTCTACCAGATGGCCCCAAGAAGGGGCAGGCAGCTGCAAAATCCACCATCTCAAGATGGATTAGACAATTAATCATTCAAGCCTACGGATTGAAGAGGTTGCCCCCTCCGTTGTCGGTAAAGGCCCATTCTACCAGGGCCATGGGCGCCTCTTGGGCAGCACACCATCAGATCTCTATGGCTCAGATATGCAAAGCGGCAACGTGGTCATCAGTCCACACGTTTACAAGGTTTTATCAAATAGACGTGAGAAGGAATGCGGATTCGGCCTTTGGACAGGCAGTACTACAGGCTGCAGTTTGAAATCCTCGGGATCAGAAACACCCTTGGTTATATAAAAAAAAAAAAAAAAAAAAAAGAAAAAAGGTTCTTCTTTCTTGACTAATTTGGAATTATTATTATGATTTGAGTTTATCTCTAAATTGTATCCTTCTTTGGAAGATGTCTCCCTCCCCTCATTAAAGCATTGCTTTCGGACATCCCACATAGTAATGAATATGCCGCTCTGTGTCCCGTGATGTACGAGAAAGAAAAAGGGATTTTTAAATACAGCTTACCTGTAAAATCCTTTTCTTGGAGTACATCACGGGACACAGAGCTCCCACCCCTCTTTTGGGTGACCATTTTGGGAGGCATACTGCTTGCTACAAAACTGAGGGACTCCCTCTAGGGGAGGGGGTTATATAGGGAGGGGACTTCCTGTTTGAAGATTGCCAGTGTCCACACCTGAAGGTACTCCATATAACCCACATAGTAATGAATATGCCGCTCTGTGTCCCGTGATGTACTCCAAGAAAAGGATTTTACAGGTAAGCTGTATTTAAAAATCCCTTTTTTGTAAACACTATACATTTTGCGAAAACCAACCGATAAACGCATATTGCGATTTTTTTGACCAAAAATATGTAGAAGAATACGTATCGGCCTAAACTGAGGAAAAAAAATGTTTTTTTTTATATATTTTTGGGGGATATTTATTATAGCAAAAAGTAAAAAATATTGATTTTTTTTTAAAATTGTCGCTCTATTTTTGTTTATAGCGCAAAAAATAAAAACCGCAGCGGTGATCAAAGACCACCAAAAGAAAGCTCTATTTGTGGGGAAAAAAGGACGCCAATTTTGTTTAGGAGCCACGTCGCACGACCGCGCAATTGTCAGTTAAAACGACGCAGTGCCGAATCGCAAAAAGGGGCAAGATCCTCTACCTGCATTTTGGTCCGGGTCTTAAGTGGATAAGATAAATAAAATAATAAACCATAAACTATAGAAAATTCTAAAAAAGCCTAATATAAGATTTTAAATTACAGACTCTGTAAACGTCAAGGGAATGTATATTATTTAAGTCCTATTTAAGTCCTATTAGCTGGTGTGACGGATGCACCTAGGCTGGGATATACACGAGATCACCATTTGTTTCCGGTTTTCTTCTCTCAAGGATCTGGCATTCTTTTGTCTTGGAGTATTAACTCACTGCTCCCTGGCAAGCGCCCGTCATCTGCTTCTCAACAAAGCATTGTAGAATATTAAAAAAAAATTCAGTTACTTTGCTGAGTAACTAATTACTTTTTCAATGTAGTAACTGAGTCACTAACTCAATTACTTTTTCGGAGAAGCAATTTGTAACTGTAACTAATTACTTTTTTAAAGTAAGATGAGCAACACTGGCTGTCACCTGGTCCAATTTTCATATGGTGGTTTGAAACATCACAAGTGTCCTGCTCTCCTGTCAGCACTAAAGTTGGCCATAGACCGTTTTTCTTCAGCCAGGTGGGCCGAATGGGAAAAATAAAAATTAAACGAATTAATCGAAATTTGTTTTTTTTCCGTTCGGACGTGGTGTATTTTGATCAGTCTATGGCCATCTTAAGGCTTGAGGAATAGATCCTACAAGCAGTAACCCCACCCTAATGGGTATTTCTAACTTGTCCTTTCATACGCTGTCCTGGAAGATGATTTGGGAAAACAGTTGATTGCCTGGTAACTCACTAATGGGAATCTTCTAGGACAACAGGGATTTCCTTCCTATATTCTGTGTTGTACTGTGCTATTATATTATTCCATTGGTTGCCTTTTGGTTCTTGCTTAATACTGGAAAGACTAGGTGATTACGCTCTCTTAATTGTGGGTGATGCTTTTCCTGTTTTCGGTAGGCAGAGCCTCTTATGCTGTCCTGGAAGATCCCAGGAAATTGAACTCGCTGTTTTCTCCTGCATTGAGGGGGAGGTGCACTAGAAGCCCAACTTCGGACAAAACAGTTTTCCCTACTTTGGGGCTGTGCATGCACTGCACAGGTTACCTGCTTGTTTTTGTCTAGGGTAGAGGAGAAAGGAGGTTTACTAACCTAATCCTCCAAACCTCCCAGCACAAGATGGGTCCAGCACTCCCCTGCACTATTGGTCACGAATTGTGGACTGTTCCTGAGTTTGTCAAGCAAGGAGTAGGCTCCATAGACCAGGAACAATCCGCTGGACCGTGGGGGAGCACCATGGCGTGAAAAATTTGGACGGGCTAAAGCTTTCTCCTCACCCCTTTGGGCACAGTCCAACTGCATTGGAAAACATTTTTTTTTTGCCCAGAGTTGAGCAGTAAAACCTGTTATGACGCATTCGGTACTGCGAATCACGATGATATGAATGACTCCTAATGAGCATTTATAGAACTTTGTGCAAGTTTTTGCAGTCTGCTATAAAATATCAGGGCCGGTTGAGCATGTGTGTTTATGGGAAAGATACAATTTCTTACAGGATAAGTTCACCTTTAGTAAAAAATAAATACATGAGCATGATTTTGCAGGTTAAGGTACATTTTATAATTGTTTTTTTTACACTGGAGCCAGCAAAGCATTGCACCTGTAATCAATGGATCACAGTTGCAGACTCTTCTGACAGCTCTCTGCCCATTCCTCTGTACGGGAAGACAGTTATTAAGCTGCAGCAAATGTTGGTGACCTACAAGGACACTGATCGGCGTTCTTGTAATTCATTAGTAACTACAAGCCTTCTGCCCCAGTAGCAGACCAGACTTCTAGTTCATTCACAGATCTCTGTGAATGAATGGTGTATGTGGGGGATGTTGTGAACACGTTGCCCTCTAAATAAGGGTGTAAACCTGTTCAAAGGTGTGAACTTGGCCTTTAAGAATAAGATTTTGTCAGTCCTGGCCAGAACGCTATCTGCATGCTCTCCGTGTGCTTGCATGGTTTTTCTCCCACACCCCAAAGACATGCTGGTAGGTTAAATGGTTTCTGCTTAAATTCACTCCAGTGTTTGTGTATGTATGCATATGAGATACAAAACAGAGGTTGTTAGATCCTTGAACAGGGGCCGATGTAAATGCACAGTATGCAAAGTGCTGCATACATTATTGGCGCGATATAGAGGCCTGTAAAAATTAAGTTAAATATTTCTTCACCCACTTTAGTATTTGGAAAGTTTTTTTTTCTAAAAAAGATTAAATGCAGTCAGTTTTTGTACATGGTTGCACTACAGATCTATTAACTGGAGTGAAAAGAGAAACTTCAACTTAATATTGGTATTAATGGTGGGGGGTTACTAAGGCATGTCAATGAATTTAACAACACTGCTGTGTTTTTTTTTTTTTTTGTATATATGTTTTCAGAGTCCAGTTGACATACTGACAAGTGGAATTTCTCCCGTCCGAGACTATGACCGGCTACTACAAGACATGGATATAAACAGATTGCGAGCTGTGGTCTTCAGAGATGTGGTGAGTGGAAGATCAATACCTGAGTTCTATATTACCTTTGAAATGTGTTTCTTATGTTTGTGTTACAGGAATTTTCTTAGTTTATTCACTTTAACATGTTCTTGCTTCATATATTACCTTCTTTTTTTGTTTTCTGTTTTTTTGTAAGCTGACCATATAGAAAAAAGGGTAATCATATTTACATGCAAAACTCCCTCAGGTTTGTGCACCTTCCACAAAGACCCTAAAACAAGCTGTTACCCTAATAAGCCTCCATTCACACCTGAGCATTTTGTAGAGTGTTTCCCTATTCACTCTTCCGATCCTCTGTGCTCCTAGACTGGTCCCGGCAGTGTCGCCTACCCTAGGCTCCAGCGGTCGAAGGTCTGACATCATCAAGACCAGTGCAGGCTCCATAGCCCTTCATTGCATATGATGAAGCTGAGGATTGGGTAATAGACTGAATGAGCAATTAACCCTTGTAGTGAGGATGCAGTCCAACTGCAAACATGTATTTTCAAGTTTTCTGGAGCTGGGCTTTAGGACTCTGAGTAAGTCTTTGATGCATAGCACTTTGTACTGTTAAGCCTCGTACACACGATCGGATATCTGATGGAATCTAATGCGATGGATTTTTTTCGTCGGATATCCGTCGAAGCTGACTTTCATCAGTCTTGCCTACACACCATCAGTCAAAAATCCGACAGTGCCAAAACGCGGTGACGTAAAACACTACGACATGCTGAAAAAATGAAGTTTAATGCTTCTGAGCATGCGTCGACTTGAGTCATACTTCATATCGCACACTTTCCTGGATCCGAGCTTGGGTTTGGGTGCTCGTAGCAACAACCAGCTGGGTACTGGTACATGTTACAGTAGAAATAGTAGAAGCATAGATTATATTTTAACAATATATTGGTATTTTCCATAACTTAAATTGTACTTAATTATGTTATAGAAGGAAGGAACAACGCTGCAATAGGTCACAATGTGTTTATTTATAGTATTGATGCTCTTTACAGATCTATTATTTTTTTTAAAGATATTTTTGTTAAGACCTGAATATTAACATGTAACTCCTCCCTTTCATTGTGTAGGAGGACAGTAAGCAGGCCCAATTTCTAGCACTGGCTGTTGTCTACTTCATCTCTGTGCTCATGGTATCTAAATATCGGGACATCCTGGAGCCTCAGAATGAAAGAAAGCAGTTTCATGCCAGCACCCCTTCCGAGCATGTGGAAAATGGCAGTGCTGATGCTGGAACATCAGGTAGTTATAGCCATGTGGCCATAAAAATCTAGGCATCACCAGCTTGTCTGCTTACAACACCAGTACATATAGGTTTATGAGTTGTCATATTGCAGAATTTACAGGGCAATTTGTTTCATACATGTTTTCCTTTCCTTATACAGCTGATCCTTATTCATTTTTCCAGCACTCCTTTTTTGTTTTTACCATTTTGTCTATTTTGCTTGCTCAAATAAGTTAAATTATTCAGCGCTAGAAAATAAACACAACACGATAAACACTAATGCAAGCCAGCACTTAAGGTTAATTCAAAATAAAACACCCCAACAGTAATAAATAAATGAATAGTGCAGCGCAGAAAATTAATTAATAAATGACATAGGGTAAAAACAAAAAACCAAAAACAAATTGTCCATAAGTGCAGTAATAATCCAATGTGAATACGAGGAACCAAATCCAAAGTGTGATTGATGAAGACAGAAGAAACCTCCACCGAGAAAGCTAAGAATGGCCTCTCACCTTGTTGCCTAGACCAAAAAGGTCAAACAGCATGTAGTAACAAGGACCTCCTCATTCATCAGGTCAATCCAGCAGCGGATCACTCATTAAGGCATCAGTGGACTCAACGCCAATTACGATTATGCAAAAAAATGAAAGGAATCTAGTGCTCTCTGAAGCATACTAAGAATTTATTGCATAGATAAAATACACTTAAATAAAAAGCACTCGTTCCTGAGTGCTAGGTAAAAGACAAAACCGGGATCCACCAGCAAGCTGTTAGGACACACGGTGTGCAGTCGCGGGTGACATCACACGTGTAACTCCCCCCTCGTACGTCGTTACGTCCTCTGGGCGGGACTTCATCAGCGTGGGGTAGGAAGGAACAACGCGGACGTCCCGCTGATTGTATTATATAGCTATCGGTTGTCAGAGCAACCGAAAACAAGTTAGACTCAACGCCTCCCTTACAACAATGCAGAGCTAACATAGCGTCAAGCGCAGCAAAAAGTGTATACAGCAGTAATCATACATAATAAAAAATGTAGATATTACAATATAGATTAAGTAATTAAGAATATATACACAGATATAGATACTAGACACAATAATATTAGAAATGTTAAAAATAAAAATAATAATAAAAATATTAATACAAATTCTGGGGCATTGAAAAAGTGAATAAGCACTGGCGGGGTGGGCATTATATCCGTCGCATAAGCCAACGTGAATCTTTTTGGATATATGAGACGAAGGTTTCCTCACCTTCTGGTCTCAATGTTGAGTTTGATCTTAATTGCTTTATATCCAATAGGTAATATTAATTTTTAATATCGATTTGAGTTATGCAGCTTTTATCTATGGTTTTATGATATTTTTATTTTTAATATTTCTAATATTATTGTGTCTAGTATCTATATCTGTGTATATATTCTTAATTAATCTATATTGTAATATCTACATTTTTTATTATGTATGATTACTGCTGTATACACTTTTTGAGTGGGTGGTATGTGCAATCGTGGGTGACGTCTCTTTAATCGAGATCACATTTGAGATCTTCTTAATTGAGATCTCTTATAGGCCATTTAAGTTTTAAATGTATTTTTCTCCATGTCATTCTTTTCGCCTGTTGTTCCGTCTGCCCTGGCTGCGCCATTGCGCTTGCTGCGCTTGAAGCTATGTTAGCTCTGCATTGTTGTAAGGGAGGCGTGTCCATCATGAAGAGGCGTTGAGTCTAACTTGTTTTCGGTTGCTCTGACAACCGATAGCTATATAATACAATCAGCGGGACGTCCGCGTTGTTCCTTCCTACCCCACGCTGATGAAGTCCCGCCCAGAGGACGTAACGACGTACGAGGGGGGAGTTACATGCGTGACGTCACCCGCGACTGCACACAGTGTGTCCTTACAGCTTGCTGGTGGATCCCGGTTTTGTCTTTTACCTAGAACTCAGGAAGGAGTGCTTTTTATGTAAGTGTATTTTATCTATGCAATAAATTCTTAGTATGCTTCAGAGAGCACTAGATTCCTTTCATTTTTTTGCATAATCGTAATTGGCGTTGAGTCCACTGATGCCTTAATGAGTGATCCGCTGCTGGATTGACCTGATGAATGAGGAGGTCCTTGTTACTACATGCTGTTTGACCTTTTTGGTCTAGGCAACAAGTTGAGAGGCCATTCTTGCCTTTCTCGGTGGAGGTTTCTTCTGTCTTCATCAATCACACTTTGGATTTGGTTCCTCGTATTCACATTGGATTATTACTGCACTTATGGACAATTTGTTTTTGGTTTTTCGTTTTTACCCTATGTAATTAATTAATTTTCTGCGCTGCACTATTCATTTATTTATTTTGCTTGCTCTCTTGGTTTATTTGCAAAAGTTTAAATAAGAGTTGCACAAAAAGATTACTTGAACTATGGAAAGTTTTCTACTTTGGGCCCTTTCACACGTACAGATCCTGTGAGGATCCGTACCTTTCTCATCTGCTTGTTCATCAGTGATCGCTCCGTTGATCCCCGCTGTGCCGGCAGATGACAGGGCGGTGTGCAGGGACCGCCCTGTCAGATCTCCGCTCTCCTCTGATAGGATTTTCCTCTGTCTGCAGAAACGGACCATAGCGGGGACCGATGAGATCTGGTGTCAGCGGATGTTCATCCGCTGACACCCGCTATCCCATAGGGATACATGTATGTCCGTATTTAATCCGAAAATGGATGGATGAAATACAGATATGGTTCGCACGTGCGAAAGGGGCCTAACAGTGTTTAATTTGTGCTTTTTTTGTTAATGACATGGTTATGTAATTTGTGGCAAATATTACATAAATCATGGTACTAAACTGTATTTGTAGCTACAGATTTAAAATATCTATTGTCCTAGATTGTGCTGCTTGTTTTATCTTAACGGGCAAACATGTTCTCTTGTATAAATTCCATTTATCATAGATTACTTTTACGACTCAGCCATCATGTACTGTACATGAGCGCTTCTCTCACTGCTTTGCTTAACTTTAAATTCTCGTTGGCAATTCATTCAGTGCTGGTGCAAGGATTTTTGTCTACACGAGAGAAGCTGCATTTTGGTGTCCGTGGCAACAGTAATAACCTCCAACTATGGTGTCAGTGGCTGCAATAATTCTCCCCAGCATTGGTGTTAGTGGCTGCAATAGTAGTCCCCAGCAGTGGTGTCAGTGGCTGTAATAATAACCCCCAATACTATGGTGTCAGGGGCTGCAATAATAACCCCCAATACTATGGTGTCAGGGGCTGCAAAAATAATCCCCTTCTATGGTGTCAGTGGCTGCAATAATAATCCCCTACTATGATGTCAGTGGCTGCAATAGAAATCCCTAGCTTTGGTGTCAGTGGCTGCAATAACCCCCAGCACTGGTGTCAACTACACCCTCGCCCCTCAATTATAAACCCCCCCCCCTCCAGCATTGGTGTTGGTGGCTTCATTAATACCCCCCCCCCCCCAACTATTTTAGTGGCTGCAACATTAACCACCTATATTGGGTCAGTGGCTGCAATAATATCACCCTACTATTGTGTCAGCGGCTGCAATAATAACCTCCAGCACTGGTGTCATTGGCTGCAATAATAACCCCCCAGCACTGGTGTACACTACACCCCCCCAACCCCACATTAGTGGCAGTGCCATTCTCCCCCTCCCTCCATACATGCTGGTGGTCTGTAGATGTGGCTATTTAACAGCCTTCTCCTTACCTGATGACACGGTCTCCTGAGCGATTCTCCCTCCGAGGGACAGACTTTCAGTAGTGGGTGCTGGAAGACATCGAATAGAATCCCGGATCTAGCTGAGTAGGAGTTCTGAGCCCTCGCAGCCAGTGATAAGTGTGATCTGCCTGCTCACCACCCTCCTGATCCCCATCCCCACCAACCACCAAGGTGAATGTATACTGGGGCCCTGCCACCTCCACACACACGGTTGGGCACAGCAGCCTCCACTCACATTGCTCAGGCAGTTGCACAGGACTTCTAGTGCTGTAATCTAGGGATCTCTGGAGGGACTCTCTAATTATCCGGATTTTGAGGGTAGGGAGTATATTTACACCATGTTGTGTGTTACACCGTAAATATGGATGTAACCTGGTCTTGAGGTGGAGTTGGCTTTTAATAACAATCTTTACTTTCGTGGCATTTGATATTATACTTTAAATGAACATTCAGCACCTACATTTTAGTTCTCAATGCATGCACTTTTTTTTGTTACTTTTCTCTTTTTAAATATACGTTCCCTTTCCATAAAATTAGCGGTATAGTAAATAAGCTTTAAGGTCTTCTCAATGCCGATGCCAGCCCAAATTCCCTCTTCACACTGAGTCAGTTCTTTAAGTGCAAACATTTTTTTTTTTAAAGTACAGTCAGTGGGATTTTCACAGCATAGTGCCCCAGTAGGTGGTGTTGGTAATATTAGGAGAGGGTTTATTTGCTTGCAGTTGCCAAATTGCTACCCCCTGCAGTTCACTAGTAGCGGGACCTGTTAAACTTTGCTCATTCACCATGGTACTCGGTTAAAAAATTAAATAAAAATGCAAACCAGTTTAGTGCGTTTTAGTACTGTGTCTACTCATTTGTTATCAAGAGGATACCTGGTAAGCAGTGGATGAAGATTAAAGATCGGCAATTGCAATCTTAATAATTTTTATAATTAAAATGATACCTGAGCTTGGGGGGATTTATTTCAGATTAAACATATGTCCATTTTTTTTTATTTTTTGTCTTTGTGTTCTGTGATGAATAGCACTCCAGGGGCTGGTTTATACCAATCATTTTCTAAATTTCTTAATTTCCTTTTAGTGAAATTAGGGCCCAAAGACTGGTAACCATTCGTAAGGCCATGTTCACACGGGCTATGCATACACCCGTGGGAAGAGCTGTGTTCGCCCACACGGTATGCACAGCTGTGCTATCCGTTTGCCCGCAGGCATTCCCAATCATGTCTATTGGGACCTAGAGGACCATTTTTGCATTTTATGACATATACCTGCACAGCGCTCAAATTGGGACCTCCAGCTGTGTTTGTCCCATTAGACACAAACAGAACTATGTGGATACACAGAACACACGCACTGATTTGCCATCTGAACAAGGCCTAAGTTGTCTTCATGGTTAGGTTCTTTGGTTTCCAAAGTCGCGTAAATAACACATTTAACACATTTTATTTAAATGTTTTTGTATTTCTGTTTTTTAAAATGCCTGATCTGGTTTGCAAATCCGTTTCAGATTCTCTACCCAGTGCCATGCCAGCAGCTTCAGATGATTTGGAGAGCTCTATATCTGTAAGAAGAAGAGACTCTGGTATTGGTGAAGAACCAATTTTGGTGTCCGGTTGTAATTCAGAGACGGAAGCTGGAACTGATCCCGTGAGTTCAGGACCAGATGCAATTAGTGAAGTATTGCATACCCTGTCTTCGGAAGTCAGAAAACCTAATGATACTGTAGGTGATGGGAATGGAGAACAGTCCACTACCAAGAATGTGAATGTAAAAGACATTCTTCGGAGCCTGGTGAGCTCTTCAGCTGAAGAATCCCTTGTTGACCCAACTTTATTACCCCCCACGTTCCTAGGAGCACTTGGTGACCCTGCTGCTGAGCATTCAGTACAGTTCCGATCATTTGACAGGTATGGTTGCTATCATATGGTTTGGACTAGAAAAATATTACCTCTGTAATGTTATAAATGTCTTTATCACACAAGAATAGGGGTGGGAAATAACCTACCAAATGGTTAGAGTATATGTCTTTAAAAAATCTAATTAGTAAGCATGTCTAATATCCATAATCAATTGTGAAACAAAAACATTTAATTCTTTTTTTTTTCTTTCTATATATATATATATATATAATGTCTGACTTTCCCTGAATTTCCCACTATACTGTACATACATGCTCGTTTTTAGCTTAGTAGCTCCCAAATTAAAGCTGTATACAGCAAGTCAGTAAACTTTTTTTTAAGCTTCATCCACAAGGTACTGACGACCATGTGGGTGCTGGTCAGCGGCTCCCAATGCACGCTGTCAAAATAGAGTGGATGTGTCTATGCAGTCAATATATCTCCATAGGCATGCAATGGGCTGCCTGCACACAGCACCTGGCTGCTCAGTCTGCATAAACGCATGGGCCATTCATGGACTACTAACTCAGATGTTTCTTTTATGAAAGGTATACTTGAGGTATACCTGAGTGGTGTTACTTTTACTTTGTTCTGATTGGTCAGTAATGGGAAAGAGAATTGCTCGGTTTTCAGCATTATTATACCGGAGCATTGTAATTTTGTAGTTTGTGCGTTTGTGCGTTTGTGTGTGTGTATATATACAGTAGTTCTGCCTATGGACATAACTTGTCTTTTTGAATCTGTAGGTTGTCAAGTATAGTTAAAAGAAATCTGGGCTAAGAAAAACTAGCTGCAATTGCTGATGTTGACAAGCTTTCTTGACAAATCTTTAACTTAAGCACTGTCTGAGCTCCTGACTTGGGACAAGTATGCAGATCAGGAGTTCTAACTTCGCTCTGACTTTACTTGCTACTTACTTGTACAAATACCATACAGCTAACAGCACTTTAGTCTCAACTCCTCTTGCCATAACTATTGGTTCTCAACAAAATGCCTGCATACAGCAATGTCTCCACCTGGGAACCAACCTTCTTTGACATATTTCACCATTCCTGATTTGCTAATAAGGAATATGCTGCTCACAAGGATTGTGGTTGCAGACTTAGAGAATCTCTAGGCTGGGGGGGGGGGGGGGGGGGGGGTCACCAAACTATGGCCCTCCAGTTTAGGAACAATTTCCATCATGCCTAGCCATGTCTTTGAATGTCAGAGTTTTATGATGCCTCATGGGATGTCTAGTTTCGCAACAGCTGGAGGGCGTAGTTTGAAGATCCCTGATCTAGGCTCTAGATCTATTTTTGAGATTATTAGCAGCCAAAAACTGCTTTATCACTCTTATGCAGATGACACGCAACTGTATTTCCGCATCTGCAACAGACAGGATCACCACCTCAATCTAGAGACATGTCTCTCTTTGATAGAGGACTGGATGACAAAGAGTAATCTTAAACTCAATGGAGCGAAAACAGAACTTCTTCTGTTTCACGCCAAGCGTAGGAATCAACTTTCAACAGCGTGGACCCCCCCGCCTATTTTGGGCAAACTCATCACCCCTAGCGCCAAAGTCAAAAGCCTAGGGGTCATTTTTGACTCCTTTATGACAATGGACGCACAAATAGGGTCAGTGGTCAGCGGATCTCACCATCTACTGCGCCTACTACGCAGACTCACTCCGTTCATCCCTAAAGAAGACCTAGCGGTCGTGGTGGGAGCTATTGTAAACTCCAGGTTGGATTATGCAAATGCCCTTTACCTCGGCCTCCCCAAGTACCAAATCGCTCATCTGCAAGTCGTTCAGAATACGGCCGCCAGATTGTGACTGGGAAAAAACCCTGGGAATCCATCTCACCTTCACTGAGATCCCTTCATTGGCTGCCGCATAGATGTGTCTTACGCATAGATGTGTCCATGAGAGTGCCCCCCTTTACTTATGCGAATTAATAAAAGCGCATAATCCAAATCGCGTTTTGCGATCCACGAATCAGAACCTGCTCCAGGTTCCGAAAGCCAACTTCAAGTCCAAAGGAGAGAGAAGATTTGCGATCCAGGGTCCCAGACTATGGAACGCTTTACCAACCAGCATTCGGTTGGAGGAGAACCACCTAGCATTTAGGAAAAAGGTCAAGACTTTTCTCTTTTGATATCAAAGGAGACAGGAACAACAAGCGCCCAGAGGCGATTCAGTTCGCATGTGCCGCGCTATATAAGTTTTCTTTCATTCATTCACCATTGTGACATATGTCTGCCTCTTCATTCATAGAATACAAAGTTTTCATTGAATGGCTGAGCAATGCTTAGCCCAACTTGATTTTGTACAAGGAGCAGGGACTTTCCATCCTACTGTTAGAAGACAGTGCTGTATATTGTATGTAGCTGAGGCTATATACATTTCATACAGCATGCAGAATTGCTGTATCTGTTGGTGAAGTAAAATAGTTTGTTTTGGACTGGCTTTGTTCAAATGAACTGCCTAAATTTCACTAAAAGATGGAGATCAGCTTTAAAATAGAACTGCAAGCAACTCCTTATTTTGTTTTGAATAGATTGGGGAAGATTTAAAACGACTGTCCCTTTTTATATTGCCATGTGTTTCAGCTTGACAGATTTTCTCTCCTTTCTGTCCTGGTGATATCTCCCTAACAGGGACCCCAGGCAGCAGTAAAAGATCCACAGAGGTTCAGTTCTCCAAAACAAAACTTGCAAATCATTTTATTGGTCTGAACTCATGTTTTAAATCAATGTGTTTGGGAACATAGAAATTGTTTAAATATAGACCCTGTCGGGTAGGAAGTTTTGGAGGCGTTCTGTCCATGAACCGTTTTTGCCTGTTAATCAGTAAGCTGCTCGACCTTAGTCATGGAACAGCACTCATAATGGAGATTTAATAAGCTTTTCCTAGAGATGTAGTGACTGAGTGTCAGTGTTGTGAATGTTTATACAACATACACTGGATCGACAATATCGGGGCATTAATTTGGGCAAAGATTGCCATATACTTGTCCAATAGACACCAGAGGACAAACGTGTGAAAACAATCTATATGAACGGCTCTGTTTTAGAAAATTGTATGCGTCTAAGAATGACATTTACCAATTTAGATTGCCAATCTTCCCAATCATTACGATTTGGTTTTAGGCCTGTGATTCTTGTTTTGAGATTTGTCTTATGATTCACTAAATCAAAGAATACTGATAAATTATGCAGGGGTACACACACATACAGGGGTATTATTTATGTAAACATCCCTTGTGCCAGTAATAGGTGGTGACAGGTACTCTTTATGGAGAGATCGGGCGTCTTAAAGACCCCAAATCCCTCCTTTGCACTTCAAAGTATTCAGATCGCCAGAATGACGATTCTGAATACTGTCTTTTTATTTTTTGTTAACTGTGCCATTGGCAGCCAAGTAAGCCGGAAGTGACGATGTGACGTCGCTTCCATGTTTACACATAGGAGACTGGTATGAATCGGTTTCCCCGCTTCCTTCCAGTCTCTCCCTCTAGCTGGTGGAAGTGCCGGATTGCCGATAGAGGCTCCTGGTGGGACAGGATGCCCGGGAACAGCGGCGCCAGGGGGCACATCGCCTCTCGCTCCTTCGGGATAACAGCAGAGCGGCTTTCAGCCCCATCAGTTGTTATCCCTGAAGAGCCAACCATCCGCTCTAAAAAATGGTGCAGCTGCATGCATCATCCTGGTATAACCTCTTCAGGGGTTAACAAGTTTTTACTCCTTTCCAAGGCTCTGTGAAGCCCCTTTTCACACAGGCTGGATCAATCAGCAAGGGATGCTTGAATACTTGAATCTGAGCAGAACAGATGTGGACTTTGTTTTATACTTTTCCTGTGTGCTGAATGAAGCTCTATTTTTGGTTTATTTACAAATAAAAAGCCTTTTTGTTCAAGATCAAACGGTTTATGCACTTGGTCCTGCGGAGCTATAATCCCCAAAAGTTTACAGTACTTGCAGGTAAATTTTAGCAAATATATAGGTGACCCACAAAAACAGATTACCACACTTCGGTGTTGGAATGGGCTAACCAGCCCATGGAGGGATCCTAAATATCCAGGCAAAGATGATCCATATAAAGCATTTTTTATAGTACCAAAAGTATTCTTAAACACTTTTATAAATTCAGCCCTGGTTCACATTACCCTGGACCCCAATGGTCCCAACAACCGTAGGTCCATAACAGCCCTGAATGTCTTCTCCAAGATAATAGAGAAGGAAGTTGTACAACAGTTACAACAGCATTTAGAAACATAAATTACTCGATCAATTTCAATCGGGTTTTCATTCTGGTCACGGAACAGAAACAGCGCTCCTCAAAATTTTGGATGACACCCTCGAGGCAGCCGGCGAAGGAGAATCTTGTCTCCTGGTACTGCTGGACCTAAGCGCTGCGTTCGACACTGTAGACCATGGATTACTTCTGACTCGGCTAGCTGAGGTAGCCAGAGTCTCGGAATGTGATTTATCTTGGTTCTCCTCCTTCTTGGAAAACCAATCACAAATAGTGAAATTGGGCCCTTTCACTTCTGAAAAACGCATGGTGGCATTTAGAGTCCCTCATGGGTCCCCTTTGTCGCCGGTTCTGTTCAATATCTATCTCCGCCCCTTATTTTGAAATCCTCAGTAACCAGAAGTTACTTTACCATTTGTACAAAGATGATACACAGTTGTATTTTCGCATCTGCAATAAAAAGGATCACTCTCTTGGACTAGAGAAATGCCTGTCCTTAACCTCCCTGGCGGTATGATTCTGTCTGGAATTACGTACCAAAAGCGGTACAATTATTTTGCATGGAAATTCTGCATTTTATACTGTAGGCCTGCAATTTTTAGGAATAACTCACTTAAATTTGTCCAAACCAGAGTCTAGTAGACATCCCGGGTATGATAAAGTTTGAAACACAAAATCATAAAATTATAATAAAAATTATTCACTAATGTAATCAAATCAAAATCACTGAAATTTGCTCAGTTGCAGAATTGTCGATGTCATTACTTTTATTTTTTTTATGACGAATTTCCCCACAAATCGCTATCGCTCAATTCTGCAAGTGATTATCATTTATTATCACTGTTTTCTAGCTGCTCTAAAATCACTTTTGACATAAAGGGACACTTTTGGTTGCTATGGACAATCTACAGTTTGCAGGCACAAAAAAAATGTTTTTATTATGTAAAAGTACATGTAGGGCACTGGGCAGACCACTAGGGACATGGGGGGTGTGTACTTTTTACATACAGAATACTGTAATCTTATAGATTACAGTACTGTATGTAATGTGTTTGTTTACTTTTTTGAATTTGCCGCCAGTCTCCGCCCCCGTGCGCCGTTACGTCGCAGGGAACGGAGATCGGCGGCGTGCGGGCACTGTGTGAGTCGAATGGAGGACGCCACTCGCTCACACAGCGGGGATGCATCGCTGGATCCAGGGACAAGGTAAGTACAGTACCCCGCCTGGATAAACAGGTAAGCCAGCGCGCGCTGCAGGCTCTGCATTCACCCCGAGCGCGACTCGGGGATATCGATATTTACATGAAAAATCCATCCCGAGTCGCGCTCGGGGATACCGGCAGGGGGGTTAATAGAAAACTGAATGTCTAAGAGTTATCTCAAACTCAACGACTCTAAAACAGAACTTCTCCTGTTTAACGCCAACCGTAAAATTCAGCCCGCATTAAGATTGACCTACTACGCAGACTCGTTCCTTTTAATCCAAAAGAAGACATTGCAGTCGTGGTCGGAACTATTATTAATTCCAGGCTTGACTATGCAAATGCTCTCTATCTTGGACTCCCCAAATACCAAGTCGCTCGTCTGCAAATCGTTCAAAACACGGCTGCTCGATTAGTGACCGCAAAAAAAACATGGAAATCAATCTCGCCTTCACTGAGATCCCTTCATTGGTTGCCAGTAAAGGACAGAATCACCTTCAAGACACTCTGTCTAATGCATAAATGCATCCACGGAAATGCCCCCCAATATCTATGTGAAAAAATAAAAACACACAACCCCAATCGTATTCTGCGATCCACCAATCAAAACCTTTTCCAGATACCCAAGGCCAAATACAAAAAGGGAGATCGAAGGTTTGCTGTCCAAGGACCTCGACTATTGAACGCGCTGCCAACCACCACCCGACTGGAATTGGACCACCTGGCCTTTAGAAGAGATATTAAAACCCTTCTCTTCTGAGGTCACACGATCCGGACTCAAAGGACGGATCCAGCGCCCAGAGGGGATTCAGTTTGCATGTGCTGCGCTATATAATTTCTCACTCACTCACATTCATACTACTTTAAAATCGTGCTACTTCACTTCAAGTAGCGCAATTTCAAAGTAGTAAGGTCAGCGTGATTTCAGGTGCTTCTTGAAGTCGTACCTGAAATCGGCAAAAGTAGTGCAGGAAATAATTTTGCAAATCGGTGCGAGGCGGCAAAATCGGTGTCACAGCGATTAGAACCGTGTCATTGCCTCCAATAGGCTGCAACTTGTCTTGCAATTTGATCTCTCAAAACGCATGACAAATCGCTCCAATGTGAACCTAGGCTAAATCTCGAACCTACACTTCGGGTTCAAATAATGTTAGCCCTGAATCCCAAAACATTCCTATATGACCAGTGAGTCAAATAATCCTTTATGCATTTCAGACACAGTATATGGCTGGTATTGGTTTTCCATTATATATATAAAGGAACATTTTCCCAATGTAAACTCCTTAAGGACCGCGCACTGTATATATACGTCATTTTTTTTAAAGATGGATATATTGGTAACGGCAGCAGCCACTGCCACAACCGAGATATCCATCTTTTCAGTGAGCGGTCTTTTAAACGATAATGGTGGTCTCCGCGGCGGATTCGCATTTTAGTCTAAATATGAGACCTGAGGTATTTTTGACCCCAGATCTCATATTTAGGAGGACCTGTCATGTTTTTTTCTATTACAAGGGATGTTTACATTCCTTGTAATAGGAATAAAAGTGACCCATTTTCTTTCTCGTACATCACGGGACACAGAGCGGCATATTCATTACTATATGGGTTATATGGAGTACCTTCAGGTGTGGACACTGGCAATCTCAAACAGGAAGTCCCCTCCCTATATAACCCCCTCCCCTAGAGGGAGTCCCTCAGTTTTTTCGCCAGTGTCTTAGGTGTTGGTCACGGAATAGCTTTGCTCCACATCCTTGGGATTAAGGGCGGGCTAACCGGATCTGTCCAAGGAGCCTCAGTGCCAAAGTGGACAGTACTCGGGCCCCAAACCGTGGGGTTTTGCCTATAATGCTCCTCTTTGGAGGGCTGGACCCTGGGCCCAGGACTTGGAGTTTGTAAAAACCATAAGTTCCTGTTTGCCAGGGTGCTATATAGGTCCAGGACAGTGGGTACCTTCATAGGACCCCAGGGCCTGAAGGTCTACTACGCTACCCACGGAGATGGGAGAAGATTGGATCGTTTTGCTGGACAAACATCCTGCAGCATGGAGCAGGTAAGGGGGAGCCTGCGGGACTTGGTTCGACAGCAGGCTGTCCGGGGTAACCTAAAAGGGGGGATAGCCTAAGTATGCTCTGCATTGGCAACCTTGCTCACTATGTCTGAGAAAGACAGGATGACCCCTTTTTTCCCCCATCACTAGGTTCCCCTGTCTAAGAATGTGTTGCTAGCTAACCTGCTGCTTTCTTCCTAGGACTGGTAAGGATCCCTATGGGGCCTTTTGGAGAGTCCTACCTGGCCGGGGGTTTGAATCTGCCGCCTGATACTGCAGTCCTGGGTCTCCAGCAGCGCGGCTCCTCCATGTTCCTCCTGTTCCGGCGTGCGCGCGCACGTCTTATAGACGTTTTTTCGCGCCGTTCAGAGAGGAGGGCGGGGGGGGGCGTGCCTGCGGCGTCATACAGGGGCGCGCCTTGTGCTGTTATAGATCAGCAGGCATTGTCAGTGCTCAGTCTGAGGCTGATTTCAGAAGGAGAGGACGCAGAGCGGCAGAACAGTGACTCCCGGTGGCGGAAGAGGGGTAGTACATGCTGGACTTTGTTCCAATGCCTTTTTTGTTAAGCCAAGAAATTCCCCTTTTTGCAGCAGGTTGGAGGCTGGCAAACTAAGTTTGGGGTCACTGTATGTTTTAAAAAAAAATATATATATATATATATATATATATTTAAAAAAAAAAAAAAAAAAAAAAGCATACGGGGCCCCATCAGTTTTTGGGCATTAGTGATCTATTGTCCCCTAAGCTCTGGTTTTGTACTCCTGGCCACTACAGTCTGTTGTTGTTGGCGGAGTCCCTCGATTTTGTATTATGGCTTCCAAAGGTTCGGGGTCAAAGGGTACAAAAAAGACCAAAAAACAAAGGGGTTCCCCCTCTGATTCTGATGATATGCCGATACTTTCCCCGCAACTTATTAACATAAAGGGCGCCTTGGATGAGCCATTAGGGGGATCTGGTGCGGAGGCTGGCCCAGATCAGCCCAGCCCTGTGTTTATCACAGAGGAGATGCTAGCCGTATCCCTAGGGGGGCTAGAAGAGAGAATAGCAGCATTGATCGCTAGAGCTATTCCTGGTAAGAAACGGGTTAGATCCCCATCACCAAGAGGTGTATCCTCAGATGCTGAGATTCTCTCTCCGGAGGAATTGGAATCACAGGAGGATCAACTAGACCTGAACCAAGAGGGTTCAGGGATTGAGGGATCTGCCTCTGAGGAACCATTTTCAGACTCCCAGACAGAAAGACTGTGGGTACAGTCTTTGACGGACATGGTCCGCTCGGCATTTAGTTTACCATTGCCAGAGCCTCAGGTTCCTCCGGTATCCTCTCTGGGCTCTTTGAAAGCTCCGTTAAGCAACGCAGTTTTTCCGGTCCATCCTCTCTTGGAGGAATTGATCTTTCGGGATTGGGTACGGCCGGACAGGATTTTTCTGCCACCGAAAAGATTTGCGGTCATTTACCCCATGGAGGAAAAATTCTCCAAGAGGTGGAGGCTCCCAGTAGTGGATGCAGCCATCTCATGTGTGAATAAATCACTAACTTGCCCGGTGGAAAACATACATATGTTTAAAGATCCGGTTGATAAACGGTTAGAGACACTTTTAAAAGCATCCTTTGCTACGGCAGGAGCAGTGGTACAGCCAGCTGTGGCTGCAATTGGAGTTTGTCAGGCGTTAAAAGACCAGACAAAAGAAATGTTAAGGGACATGCCTACCCAACAAGCAGAAGAGTTTTCTGACATTCCCAGAGCTCTGTGTTTTGCTGTAGATGCTATAAAAGATTCCATCCAGCAGGCCTCTCGTTTATCACTATTTTTGGTGCACATGAGAAGGCTCTTATGGTTGAAGAACTGGGCGGCGGAGCCCCCATGCAAAAAGCTTCTGGCAGGGTTTCCCTTCCATGGAGGACGACTCTTCGGAGAGGATCTGGATAAATATATTCAGACTATTTCAAGTGGCAAGAGTACCCTTTTACCGGTCAAAAAGACATTCCGGGGTCCTACATTTAAAAGGCAGCTCTTTCCTGTCTCGGGGCCCTCAAATTCCAGGCAGTATCGACGGCCGCCTGCACGATCCAACGTTAACAGTAGATCGCAGGGACAGGCCCCTGGGGGTAAGAGGCCATGGTATCGCAAGCCGACAAAGACAGCCCCTAAGTCTGCCTTATGAAGGGGCGCCCCCACTCTCGCCGGTGGGGGGAAGGCTTTGTTTCTTCTCAGAAGTTTGGGAAGCCAAGATCCCCGACAAATGGGTCCGGGCATCTGTAACCACAGGCTACAGACTGGAGTTTCTAAGGTGTCCTTCGCCTCATTTTCAAGAATCAAGGCTACCAAAGGATCCAGCAAGGAAGGCCTCATTGCTGGCAGCTTTGGATCACCTGCTTTGCCAGGACGTAATAATAGAGGTGCCAGCCCAAGAGCAAGGGCTAGGTTTCTATTCCAATCTCTTTGTCATACCAAAGCCCAACGGCGATGTCAGGCCAATCTTGGACCTAAAAAGGTTAAACGGTTACCTAAGGGTTCGTTCCTTCCGGATGGAATCCATCCGGTCAGCAGCCGCCGCGCTTCAGAGGGACGATTTTCTGGCCTCCATAGACATAAAGGATGCTTACCTTCATGTACCAATCTTTCAGTCGCATCAAAGATTTTTACGCTTCGCGGTGGGGCAGCGACACTTCCAATTCAGGGCGCTCCCCTTCGGGCTGGCCACGGCCCCCCGGGTATTCACGAAGATCCTAGCCCCAGTTCTGGCCAATTTAAGGATCCAAGGGGTCACAGTCCTAGCATACTTGGACGACCTTTTAATCATAGATCACTCACGGCCGGGTCTGCAACAGGCAGTAAGCCTCACGGTTCGGTACCTCGAAGGATTCGGCTGGGTCCTAAACCGGGGAAAGTCAGCGTTCCAGCCTACAAAGCAGTTGGAATACCTCGGCATGAGGTTAGACACAGAACAGCAAAGGGTGTTCCTGCCCCTTGTAAAGATCGAGGCAATCAAGGGGTTGGTTCAGTTGGTTCTAAACAAGAAAAAACCAACTATTCGCCTGTGTATGCGAGTACTAGGCAAGCTAGTGGCCACGTTCGAGGCAGTACCATACGCTCAGATCCACACTCGCGTCCTACAGGCAGCCATTCTAGCAGCCTAGGGCAAGAGGGCACATGCCTTAGAGTCCCCTTTGACGCTATCATCAAGGGTCCGACAAAGCCTGGCCTGGTGGTTGAACCCTCAGAATCTTCTAAAGGGAAAATCCTTCAGCCCTGTTGTCTGGAAGGTAGTTACCACAGACGCCAGCCTGGCAGGCTGGGGGGCGGTCTTCGAGGGGTTCTCTCGCCAGGGAACTTGGGTGAAAGCAGAGAGGCAGCTCCCCATCAATATCTTGGAGATCAGAGCTGCTCGCCTAGCCCTTCTGGCATGGACCTCCAGATTACAGGGGTTCCCGGTGAGAATCCAGTCAGACAATGCCACGGCGGTGGCATACATAAACCACCAAGGGGGAACCAGGAGTCAGGCCGCTCAGAGGGAGGTGAGCTTGATTTTTCAGTGGGCAGAGGTTCATGTACCCTGCATTTCGGCGATATTCATTCCCGGAGTGGACAACCTGCAGGCAGACTTCTTAAGTCGCCAGAGTCTGTTGCCAGGGGAGTGGTCTCTGCATCCCCAGGTCTTTCAGACAATCTGCCAGAGGTGGGGAATGCCGGACGTACATATAATGGCATCCAGGTTCAACAAGAAACTAGACAGGTTCGTGTCTCGAGCGAGGGATCCTATGGCCTGCGGAACCGATGCGTTGGTTTGCCCTTGGCATCAATTCAAACTTCTATATGCATTCCCTCCGCTACAGTTACTCCCTCGCCTGTTGCGCAGGATCAGAGTGGAGCACAAGCCAGTCATTCTAGTAGCTCCGGCTTGGCCCCGGAGGACTTGGTACTCACTAGTCCTGAAGATGGCAGTGGGAGACCCTTGGACTCTTCCTCTACAACCAGACCTACTCTCACAAGGCCCGATCCTCCACCCTACATTACAGCGTCTAAATTTGACGGCCTGGAGGCTGAATCCCTGATTCTCAGGGGTAGAGGTCTGTCTAGGCAGGTAATTCCTACCCTGATTAGGGCTAGAAAGCCGGTCTCCAGGGTGATTTATTACAGGGTGTGGAGGAACTACGTAGGCTGGTGTGAATCCAAAAGATGGAATTCCCGCAAATATACTATTGATAGGGTGTTAAGTTTTCTCCAGCTAGGAGTGGATAAAGGCCTGGCACTAAGCACAATCAAGGGACAGATCTCAGCTCTGTCAGTGTGGTTTCAGAGGCCGCTGGCCACCCACTCGCTGGTAAAGACCTTCTTACAGGGGGTCTTGCGTATTAATCCTCCTGTCAAGTCACCAATTTGTCCATGGGACTTAAATCTTGTCCTGTCCACTCTACAGAAACAACCCTTTGAGCTGTTGGCTGAGATTCCTTTAGTCTTACTGACAAGAAAGTTGGTTTTCTTGGTCGCCATAGTTTCGGCCAGGAGAGTGTCAGAATTAGCAGCCTTATCGTGTAAGGAACCATATCTCGTTCTGCATAAGGACAGGGCAGTTCTCCGGCCCCATCCTTCCTTTCTACCAAAGGTTATATCCAAATTTCACTTGAACCAGGATTTGGTACTTCCATCCTTCTTTCCAAAACCCACATCTAGAAAGGAGGGGTTGCTGCATACCTTGGATATTGTCCGGGCCATGAAGGCCTATCTTAAAGCTACAGAAAAGATCCGGAAGACAGATGTGTTATTCGTTCTACCAGATGGCCCCAAGAAGGGGCAGGCAGCTGCAAAATCCACCATCTCGAGATGGATTAGACAATTAATCATTCAAGCCTACGGTTTGAAGAGGTTGCCTCCTCCTTTGTCGGTAAAGGCCCATTCTACCAGGGCCATGGGCGCCTCCTGGGCAGCACACCATCAGATCTCTATGGCTCAGATATGCAAGGCGGCGACGTGGTCATCAGTCCACACGTTTACAAAGTTTTATCAACTAGACGTGAGAAGGAATGCGGATTCTGCCTTTGGACAGGCAGTACTACAGGCTGCAGTTTAAGATCCTCGGGATCAGAAGCACCCTTGGTTGTAAAAAAGAAAAAAAAAAAAAAAAAAAGTTTTTTCTTGACTAAGTTGGAATTATTATTATTATTTGAGTATACCTCTAAATTGAATCCTTCTTTGGAAGAGGTCTCCCTCCCCTCATTAAAGCATTGCTTTCGGACATCCCATATAGTAATGAATATGCCGCTCTGTGTCCCGTGATGTACGAGAAAGAAAAAGGGATTTTTAAATACAGCTTACCTGTAAAATCCTTTTCTTGGAGTACATCACGGGACACAGAGCTCCCACCCCTCTTTTGGGGAAACATTTTGGGAGGCATACTGCTTGCTACAAAACTGAGGGACTCCCTCTAGGGGAGGGGGTTATATAGGGAGGGGACTTCCTGTTTGAGATTGCCAGTGTCCACACCTGAAGGTACTCCATATAACCCATATAGTAATGAATATGCCGCTCTGTGTCCCGTGATGTACTCCAAGAAAAGGATTTTACAGGTAAGCTGTATTTAAAAATCCCTTTTTTATTCAGTATAAAAATTAATAAAATAAAAATAAATAAGAAAACAAAAACAATTTTTTTTTAAAGCGCCCCATCCCGACGAGCATACGTGAGTAGCGCTCGCATATGAAAACGGTGTTCAAACCACACAAGTGAGGTATCACCGCGATCGTTAGAGCGAGAGCAATAATTCTAACCGTAGACAACCTCTGTATCTCAAAAGATGCAACCTATAGAATTTTTTTAAATGTCGCCTATGGAGATTTTTAAGGGTAAAAGTTTGACACCATTCCACGAGCGGGCGCAATTGTGAAGCGTGACACGTTGGGTTTCATTTTACGCGGCGTAACATTATCTTTCACAATATAAAAAAAAATTGGGCTAACTTTACTGTTTTATTTTTTATTTCAAAAAAGTGAATTTTTTTTAAAAAAAAGTGCGCTTGTAAGACCGATGCGCAAATATGGTGTGACAAAAAGTATTGCAATGACTGTTTATTTCTCTAGGGTGTTAGAAAAAAATATATAATGTTTGGGGATTTTAAGTAATTTTCTAGCAAAAAAATATATTTTAATCTTGTAAACACCAAGTCTGAAAAACAGGCGAGGTCCTTAAGTGGTTAAACATAAATTTCATGGATCTATGTGGCAACCAATATAAAAAAACACTCACCGTTTTACCAACCTTAGAAGAACGTAAAAAAAAAAAAACCCCTCTAGTTTTCTGTCCCAGATTTATTTGCAAGGTGGAAGTCACTCCACACTACTCGCTACAATAAAATGATCATTCACTGGCTGCCATGCCTGCCCTTTGTCTGCTTTTTGTATCTGGGCAAAAGACACTCCCTTGAGTTCAAAGGAATGTACAAATTTTCTGAGCTTGTGTCCGGAAGTCAGGTGAAAAACACTTCTGCTGAAATGCAAGACTGTTCTAGGCCCGACCATGAGGCAGGAAAACCCTCCCCAGGTTCAAGCCCAGGAACCCATCAAAAAGGAGTCACAGCTGCTATGAAAATAGGTCAGTGGTTGACTTGCACACAGCCACATACCCCAAAATCGCAACCACAAAAAAAGGAACCACACATCCACCAAAAAGTGGCAGAGGTCAAAGGGTAAAGCGGAGAATGTGTGCTGTAGTGTGTGGCCATGGACTGTTAAACGAAGGCTACACTAGAGGGAAGAAAGACTGGGAAACTCTCTCATAGCTGTAAGGCTTGCACAAAAAATCCTGCTGATAAACATTACCACAAAACATTGTGCAACTTCATTACAATTAACCACATTGTTAAAATGTATGGATTTTCCATGGGCTTTAATATACACACCATAATTGAATCTGTATTGGTACAAGCATGTAATGTTTTCAATGTTTTTTTAATGTATATTTTATGAATTGTGCAATCATATTTTAATGATGTATTAAAAAAACGATCTTAAAGGGTAGATGTGGTATATTATAATTTTGAGATGTTTTTTTTCACATGAGGTACATTTTAAAGTCCATTGCTTGTGCCTGTTTAGGGACAAGCAACATCAGTGGTACTTGGTGTTATAATATGGCACAGATCTCTTTATAGTGATATTAATTTTAAAGACTGAGGTTGGAAAGCTGAGGTGTCTGTATTTGTTTTTATGGGGTCATGTAATGTTAGTTATAGTATACTCATGACTTTGTGTGCGCATGATGCTGGATTTCAGATTTAGCATTTGAAGCAGTGACGGCGCTGGTCCCAACTGCTTCAGTCTGTACACAAAGACCATCGTCTTTAAGTGCTTCTCATGTATCTTTTTTTCACCAGTGGGTTGTCCCTGGGAATTTCAAAGCATCCCTCTGATCTTGCATTTATCTCTGGAATGCTTTGTCAGAAATCAAAACTCTCCTCATATCTTGAGGATTATCATCTATCCATCCAGCTATAGCTGGAAAGTATACACTAACAGCTAACTGAAGGCTGTCCCATTGAAATACTTCCAGAAGAGGGGCTGCTGTAGCCAAGGTGTGCATGTTGGTTCCCATGCTAGTGATGTTCTTGCTATCATATACAAATCCATCCTAGCGATTAGTGGGTGCCAGAAATGTATAGAGATAAAGTTTGTCTGCACTGCTTTCTTGTCTCTGCAAAGAATGAGAATGACTAAAAGACCATTTTTACATATTGCTACTGTTACTAGTTATACTGCTAGTGAAGTCAAATAAAGTTCATACCTTTTTAAACTAGACCTTTATTAAAAACACATCTCCGTTTATATTTTACATCTCAACTATTCAATTAACGATCAATTATTCAATGGCTCAGCAATACCTCAATATTGTCTCTATATACCGTATTCAGTTGGACAAGGCAATGAAAACAAGCATTAAAATAGAATTTCACATTAAAACATGGGCATTATATGTATCTGTAGAGGTTTTTTTTCCATTTGTCATCAACATGGCAAAATGCACACATTTCCCCCCACCACTACACACACCCCTACACATACTTCTCCACCCATTGACCTATAAAGTAAAAAAAAAAAAAGCCGCGTAGACACGATCGGTCAAAACCGATGAATATGGACTGAAGGACCGTTGCATCGGTCCAAACCGATTGTGTGTGAGCCCCATCAGTCAGTTATCCTTCGGTCAAAAAAAAGAGAACTTGCTTTAAAATGGACGCCTGACCCATGGGTCAAAACCGATCGTTAGTATGCAAAAGCATCAGTTAAAAGGCCACGCATGCTCAGAATCAAGTCGACGCATGCTTGGAAGCATTGAACTTCGTTTTTTTTTTCAACACGTCGTTGTGCTAAAACACGCAAACGTCACCGCGTTCTAACACGATAGTTTTTTTAACCGATTGTGTGTAGGCACAGCAGACCATCCGTCAGCTTCATCGATTAACCGATGAAAACGGTCCTTAGGATGGACTGATCGTGTGTACGCAGCCTTAGAAGACCACAACCTTTATTAGGGTTGTACCGATACCACTTTTATAAGACCAAGTACAAGTACTTATTTTTTTCATGTACTCATTGATACCGATTCCTCCTTTTTTTTTTTTTTTTTTTTTTATGTCGTGGCAGTTTGGACATTAAAAGATGGCACTGACTAATGGGCACTGATGGCACTTTTGGACACTGATAGGTGGCGATGATGGATGCCACTGATAGTTGGCACTTATGGACACTGATGGCACTGACAGGTGTCTGGCACTAATGACTGGCACTGACAGGTGGCTGGCACTGATAGGCGGCACTGACATGGGGCTGGCATCGATAGGTGGCACTGATGGTACTTGTGGGCACTGATAAGTGGCACTGACATTATGGGCACTAATGGCACTGACATGTGGCTGACACTGATGGCTGGCACTTATGGGCAGGCACTGAAATTCTGCAATAAATTGCATGAGGAAAGAATTTTGAAATGCTATGCTGCGACACCCATATTGGTACACCCTGCACTCAGTATCAGTAAGTATCAGCAGACATCTTGTTACATCCAGCCTGAACTATATGGGCTGGGTGTAACAAGATGTCTGCTGCTGGCTTACTGTGGCCAAGTGCAGGGTGTACCAAGATGGATGTCAGCGATCGAATGTGATGGCTTTGCCCCACTGATGGATGCGTTCCGCCTGCCCTCTCCGCTCACCGACTCCGCCTGCCGACCAGGTATCGAGTCAGACATCGGGAGCATTTGTGCGAGTACAAATACTTGCACAAATGCTCTGTATCGGTCCCAGGCAACCCTATTTATTATTATGATGATTTTTGGAAATCGTGTATTGCAAGGGAATGGTGTAACTTACTGCATACAAAATATAGACCGTAGCAGACTATATAATTTCTGTCAAGCTAACCATCTAATGTACAATTGAGTTTGTTAATTTTATGGTGTCAGTGCTTTAAATGAACAAGTTACAGTTTTCTTCCCTCCTTATTGCTCAAAAGAAACTTGTACTGGGGGATTTTGTGTAGAATGCCTTTATACACTTGACCTTGAAGATTTAAAAAAAGACCAACAATTTTGAAAAACTATATTTTTCTATTACCTGTTTTAAAACACTTTTAATAAACAAAATAAAAAAATCAAATTTCTTTATAGATTTTAGCCAATATGTATTCTGCTACTTGTTTTTGGTAAAAAAATAAATAAAATCTTAAGGAGCGTATATTGTTTTACATGAGATAAATTTTATAGAATTTTCAATTTTTTTTATTTTAAAATCTTTTTATACTAGCCACTTCCCGCCCATAGGACGTCAAATGACAACCTGTAATTGGTAAGGTTGAAAAGACACCAGTCCATCCAGTTAAACCTGTATTACAACACAATGACAAAACTTGTTTAAAAATCTAAATAAGTGCATAAAAACACTGTGATCTATATTGCAACAAATTAGTTCACAATTAAATAGTCCATATATCATAAAGGCAAGTGAGTATAGGTGATATGAAATTCAAGGTGCACCTATAGGAATAGGTGGTAGAAAGTACATCAGGTGAATATCGCAGTGGGTCCGGTGCTCCCCCTTATGGGTCCCCACTCACCAGAGGCACTCACCCCTGCTGGGGTAGAATGCGTGTCAATCAAGCAGGTGCTCCAACGTGTTGTAGCTCCTTTTCCTGGATTCCTAATGGATCTCCTGGGTTCCTGAAGTATATCCTTGGTGTAAGTAATTGGTGGTATAGGGTTCAATTAGTTCTCTGAGTTCCTCCAAAGCAAAGAAAAAAGGCTTCCATAGCGTAGTACGTTAAAGGTATACATTTTTTTTATCGGCACTGCCAAGCATTAACATGGGCACAAGTGCAGAAATACAAAAAATAAAAATGATGACAACAAGCTGAGGAAAGATTCCGGCACAGCCAGCAATCAGAAAAACAAACAAAAAAATAAAATGTATAAAAACAAGTTAGCAGCAGTCTATGTCCTAAAAAGATATAGGCACTGCGGGTACACTGCACTAAAGTTATCCGATTGCTAGTCTCACCAGCATGGGAACGGCGTGCGTTCCATAAAAATTCGCTGGATAGCCCGGAGGTGCGTGTAGGTGTGCGTGTGGCCGATTTACGCACGCTTCGTATTCGTTACGTCTTCGGAAGCGGGTACACGCATACCATAGCTGGCTGCATAAATAAAGGGCGTCACCATGGCAATTTACAGACGCTCAATGGCGTTATCCAATCAGGTGTAGAGTGGCAGATTCGATATCCTATCGTATGTTTAGGCATTACGTCTGGTAGGGGCGTGTGTACGGCTGTTGTTGCCCAATCACGTGGAGAGTAGCAGGTTCGATATCCTGTCGTAAGGCTAAGTCTTACGTCTGGTAAAGGCGTGTGTACAACTACTGTTGCCCAATCCAGCACTACATTTCTAGTTTGATCCAATAGTATGGGGCCAATGTAAACCGGATGGTTATACTGGTTGCCATGTTAACAACCCTAGATGCAGCGATCGTAACAGGAAGTGTAATCGGTCACTAAAATTTTTCAAAAAAAGGGGCTTACATAAAAAAGAGTAAATATTCTGCATGGGACATTAAAATTTCAACATTATAGTATGTAAATAACGTTGACTAATAAGATAGGGAATGACATCCTATCGTATGGTTAAACCTTGCATCTGATAGGGGTGCTGCTGTTACCCAATCCAGCAGAGAGTGACTAGGTTTTAATCCAAACATATGGGGTCAGTGTAACCCAAATGGCTATACTGGTTATATTAACGTCCCTGAGTACAACGGTCCTAGTAGGAAGTATGATCAAACACTAAAATTATTCAAAGAAATTACATATAAGGAGATAACTGTTCTACATGGAACATAGAAATTTGACATTATGACATGTCTACTAAAATATAAACATAAAAAACGTGATGCAGTGTCACATTTGTGAAGGTGAAACACCATGTGGATAATGTAATTCCTGCGCTAAAAACAAGCGCATAAGTAGTGTATTTAATATAGATATCCTCATGAATGGAACTAAGTGTATAATATAAATAATATAACAAAAACTCTGGAGTGAAGTTGGAATGGTCTGTGTAGACATACGCTATAGTGGCATATCTATGCTAATGGTGTATATATATCCCTCTAATCTTAGGGTTAGTAAAAATTACTAACTAAATTATTTATAAAGAAAACATTAATACAAATAAGTGTCCCCATTGGATAGACAGTTAGTGAAGAGTGCTCTATGGGGCTAGTAACTAGTGCCCCTAATAGGTGTCAGTACAGGGGATGGAAGTCCCTATATAGTGGAAAAAAAAATATTGAAAAGAAGAAGTATACCTTAGATGTCTCTGTATAACGTAAAATAATGTACCATGAATATATTTCCATTGGTACTGGGTAGTATCCTGACCCCTAGTATAAAGCTATATATAGTGAGAAGGGGGTTTGTCAATTGAGTAAATCATGGGTTCGCCAAAAAACAGTTAAGATCTATGTCCGCATTTAATCCATGCGGCTTTAAGGATCCTAGACAATAAATCCAGCTAGTTTCGTTCTGGGAAATAGCTATGGTCTTATTACCGCCCCTCCAGTTATCTTTCACAAGATCTATGCCATAAAAAATAAGTCCCGTCGGATCCTGCTGGTGGAATTTTTTTAAATGGCGTGAAAGGTTGTGTTTAGTAGATCCCTTTTTTATCCGATTGATATGCTCCCGAATTCTCACTTTTAGAGGTTGTGTGGTACGGCCTACATATTGTAGGTGGCAGGGGCATTCGATGACGTAAGTCACATGGGTGGAATGGCATGTAATGAGATCCTTGATTTTATATTCTTTAAAGTCAACCCTCGACTTAAAGTTCATTTTTCTCCTGGGTTGCTTCTTACTCACTCTACATGGCAGGCATTTTTGGCATTTGAAGAAGCCCTTAAGCTCAGGGCACAGGCTGATAGATTTTGGTGGATCAATAACATTGTGTACAAGGTGGTGGCGTAGAGAGGGGGCACGTCTATAAATGAAAGTAGGTTTTTTCTTTAGAATTTTATTCAAAGTGTGATCTTCTTGCAAGATGGGCCAATATTTTTTGACTATATGTTCAAGGTCCTTATATTGTGAGTTGAACCCAGTGATAAAGGCTGTATCTGATGCGCTGGATTTATTCTTTTCTTTGGGTTTCAGCATGCTGTTCCTGTCCATTTCCTGGACTTCCTCTTTCAGTTTAATCAGGTTGCTTTCTTTATACCCTTTCTCTTTAAATCTCTCAATGATAACATCAGCTTGGTTCCTATAGTCTAGGATAGAGTTGCAGTTTCTGCGTAATCGCATGAGTTGGCCTTTGGGTACATTTGCCTTCCACTGATGACAGCTGGTGGACGGGATGTACCCATTGCGGTCTGTGGATTTGAAGAATGTTTTTGTGTGTAATTGAGACCCTTCTTGAAAGATTTGAAGATCCAAGAAATCTATGCTCTGCATATCACACTTGCCTGTAAACGTGAGACCATGTTTATTGGTATTACGTTTTTGTAAAAACTCCTGAAATGAGTCAGTGGATCCATCCCAGAGGATAACGAGATCATCAATGTATCTTCGATACAATTAGATCTGGGGGATATTGCGATTGTACACGTACTCTTCCTCCCAACAGTCCATCAACAAGTTAGCGACACTGGGGGCATAACGTGCCCCCATTGCCACGCCCTTGCTTTGAACATAGTAATTTTTCTTGTACCAAAAATAATTGCAACTCATCGCCATTTGTAATCCTTCAACAATGTAATTGATCTGTTCTTGTTTAAGCCTAGTGTTTTGATGAAGGGCTTTTTTCTACTCCATATATGCCATCTATTTGCGAGATGCTGGTGTACAGTAAATTGACATCGATTGTAGCCAACAGTAGATTGTCTGCTCCTTCCACGTGTTTGAGTTTGTTGATTAGCTGTACACTGTCACGAAGGTACGACCTCCCCTTTTTAACAATGGGTTTAAGAAATGTGTCCAAGTATTCTCCTAACCTGGAGAACACAGAGTTAATTCCACTTATGGGTCTTCCTGGGGGTTTAATGAGTCTCTTGTGTATCAGGGGTGTGTAATAGATCACCGGTGTTCTGGTAGAGTTTGACACCAAGTATTCGGCCTCGCTGGGGCTCAGTATGCCCATGGTTTTACCCTTCTTGACATATTTAGCCAGTTTCTTATTGAACCTCACTTTGGGATTACCCTTTAACTTTTTATATGTATTGGGGACCTTAAGTAAGTTGTCCATTTCTTCTTCGTAATCCATCTTATTAAGAATAACAAGCCCTCCCCCCTTGTCTGCTGGCCTGATGATGACTTAATTTTTCTTCCCAATAGCTTTGATGGTTTCCCAGATATTCTTATTTTTATTTTTGAACTTTCTCTGTAATTTCCTTAGGTCGCTTTCCACCATCTTTTTGAAAGCTCCTATGCACTGATTGCCTGGAATGTTGGGATTGCATACAGAGTTGTTTCTAAGATCAGTTTGTATATATTGTGAGGGTTCTGTGCTACGTTCTTCTGTGTTATTCGCAAAGAATTTGCGTAGATTGAGTTTCCCAAGAAATTTTTGGAAGTCAATGTACTACTAAGGTTGAAGATGCCTCTTCCTAATACTGGAAACAGCAGGGGGCGCTAATATTACAAACAAATTAAATTATACCACAAGATAATCAAATAAATGCATCTGCATCAAAGGAGATGCCTATCAAAGTGAAAATATGTGCAATAATTAATAAATAAATAATTAATACATATAAATGTCCATAGGTTGTGCAGAAACAAAAAGTCCATATACTGTGCAAAAAATCCTTGTAAGTTTCACTCTAATGAATAAGTGAATATAGATGATCAAAGAATGAGGATTTCCACCTTCACCGACTAAAACACCAACAGTGTGTGTAAAGGATGGCTCCTTACCGCAACCAATTGACCTTTCTCGTTAGAAAAGAGGTCAAAAAAGCTTTGTGTCTCCACGGACACTGGATTCTCTTTGGTTGGATACGTTAACCATCATAGGGCAAAAAAACACAGAGAAATGCCGCCATAGCATAATAACGTTTTGTTTGAATAACATAAATAAAACAGAGTGCCGAGTGGATCCTTACTATTTAGGGTGCCCCACGTCCCGGCACTGAGGCTGATGGCTTTGGGTCTATGAAAAGATGTGTCCTTAGCTGGGGAGACGATCGCGTGCGCTCCACCTCACTTGAGTTGAGAACCAGCTGGACCGGAAGATGCTGTGCGTGGTCACGTGCTGCCTTGACGTACGTTTCAATATGTCGTCATCAGGAAGCGCTGGAGCGTTTTCTTCTTCCCTCCCCTGCACCCTCTAGCACGTTTTCTCTTTGGGTGGGTTCCTCTTCTCTCTCCTAATTGTATGTACGATTGCCCCATTGGCTGGAGTGAGGTCCTTGTTCCTGCTGACTTTGATTCCTTTGGTAGTCGTCTCTTCCTGTGGGTCTTCCATGGGTATCCCGACGGTTGCCGTTCATCCCTCTCCATCCACCGTTCCCTTGTCCAATCCGTGGTCTCCATCTTCCTAGTGGTCTGGTGTTGTGACCACCCCTGTGAAAACCCCTATTGTCCCTCATATTTCGCCCCTGTGGGGGGTATTGGTCGTAGGTGTAATAGTCTCTACTTGGGGATGATCTGTTTCTACTCAGTGACCTCCATCTAGGTTGATTGGGACTTCTAAAGTTGCCTGTATCTTGATATTGTGAACTAATTTGTTGCAATATAGATCAGTGTTTTTATGCACTTACCGTATTTAGATTTTTAAACAAGTTTTGTCATTGTGTTGTAGTACAGTGTGGCCAGTCAGACCAGTTATACTGTAGAATATATATTCACATATCACTTTTACATCTGTGACATCATCACCACTGGTGGCCCATAGAGGTACTACCACTCTTGTACACACAAACTCACTCTTTATTCAATTGGGCAAACACTGCCACTTTCCTATTTATTAAATAGTTAAAAATACCCAATGATCCTGCTTTTTTCCTACTTCACCTATCCGAGATCCCAGTTCAGACTTATCGGAACTCAGTACTGTGACATTGGTGAATGCAGCTAAAGCAGGTATACCCCTACGGTGGAGGGATACTACGTCACCAACAGTTTTAGAGTGGATAAATAGAGTTAGAGATATAGAAGCTATGGAAGACCTAGTTCTCTCAGCTAAGGGGAAAAATAAACAATATAAAGAAACGTGGAAGAGCTGGAATTTATTTAAAAATTCAGACGAGGGGAAAAGATTAATGACTGAACCTGATTAACGAAAAATCGGATACGCGCAGGGAATTATAATGTAAAATATAATATGAATGATAAACTGACTTTCCTGTTACGATTTGTGGTTTAAGGGAGGGAGAGGATGGGGTCTCCCTTCTCTCTCCCCCTTTTTTTTTTTCATCTTTTTTTCTTTTATTCATTTGCATTTTTGTAAGATTTCTATATCCTGCACTGAAGTTATTGCCCTGCTTAACTTTGTATCATCTGCAAATATTGAGATTGAGCTGTTTATCCCATCCTCTATATTGTTTATGAATACATTGAATAGAATTGGACCCAGGACAGATCCTTGGGGGACCCCACTTACACCAGACCATACGGAGTACTTGCGATTTATGACCACCCTTTGGCCTACCCCATTAGCCAGTTTTCAATCCAGATACTCACCCTATGGTCCATGCCAAAGGAACCTTAGTTTGCAAACGTTTGTGGGGAATGGTTTCAAATGCCTTTGCAAAACCCAGATACACCATATAAACAGACCTACCTCTATCTAGGTGGCAGCTTACTTCTTCATAGAACGTTATTGGATTGCTCTGGCAGGAATGATTCTAAATAAATCCGTGCCGATTACCACTACCAATTTTGGATATAGTCCCTTATCATTCACTCCATTAGCTTACATACTATTGATGTTGGGCTGACTGACCTGTAGTTTCCATGGTTATATCTTAGCCCTTTTTTAAAATATAGGAATCACATTGGCTTTTCTCCAATCAGCCGGTACCATTCCGGACTCTAAACTGTCCATAAAAATTAGACAAAATGGTCTAGCTATCACCTGACTGATTCCTTAAGGACACTGGGGTTTTAGCCATCTGGTTCTGGTGATTTTATGTTGGATTTTTCAAGTCTATTCCTGAAAATGTCTTCTGTTGGCCATGAGGGTACATCCTGTGACGTGTATTTAACATTACAGTCTTGGTTACTATACCCCCCCCCCCCACTTTCCTTTGCGAAAAGTAAAAAAAATGCAATTAAGACATTTGCCATACCTCTTTCCTTTCTATCCAATTTCCCTTCATCATCCTTTATGGGGCCAATATGTTCTGGCCTCAGTTTCTTCCTGTCTTGCACTTTCTTTCTGTTTATAAGATCAAGCGCTGCATTATTATAGTGCTGGCTGTGGACTGGATGGTCCCCGGCCATCTCTATGACCGTGAGAGGCCAGAAGCGACGTCATGTCGTCACTTCCGACATTTCCTTAAGAGCCGAGATCTATTTTTGTTTTTAAAGATCGCATGCTTTCCTGGGTAGAGGAGATATCTGGGGTCTAGTTGACCCCAGATGTCTCCATAAAGAGGGAACAGTCATGCCTTATTCCTTTTGCAAGGAATATTTACATTTCTTGTAATGGGAATAAAAGTGATCAGAAAAAAGATAATTAAAAAGGACTGTGTAAAAAATAAAATAAAGAGCCTCCATCCTCTTGTGCTCACACGCAGAAGTGACCGCATACATAGGTTGCACATGCATATGTAAATTTCTTTCAAACCCTCATACGAGGTATCACTGCAAGTGTTAAGGTGAGAAAAATAATTCTAGCACAAGGCTTCCTCTGCAACTTTAAATTGGTAACTTGTAAAAAAATTTAAAGCGTTGCATATGGAGATTAAGTATCAAAGTTTTCCGCCATTCCACGACTGTGCGCAATTTTAAAATGTGGCATGTTGGGTATCTATTTACTCGCTGTAACATCATCTTTCACGCTATACAAAAAAGTGTGTAAATATTGTGTTCGAGGGTTCTGAGTAATTTTTGGCAAAACAATTATGATTTTTACATGTAGGAGAGGATTGCCAGAATTGGCCCAGTATAGAAGTGGCTACTAATGGAGACGATGTAAAGAAGGACTGCGATATTGCGGCAGAAAATGTTACACGACACTTTTGACACTTTGCGGAAAAAAAGGGCACTAAAACAGTGATCAGTGCTACAAATATGCACGGTCACTGTACTAATACTAGTTCTAATGACACTGGCTGGGAAGGGGTTAAACGTATAGGGCGATCAAAGGGTTTACTGTGTGCCTAGACAGTTTTTTTGTGCACACCATGTGCTGCTTTTACGAGGGAAAAAGGTTGATTCTAGTCCCTGCTTTGCAGAGGCAGAATACATCCCTTTTCCCCTGTCGAAAGTATTAGGACTTCTGCCTTTACACACACATGAACTTGAATGGAATCCCAGTCTTAGTCTATAGGGTTCAATATTGAGTTGGCCCACCCTTTGCAGCTATATCCAGCTTCAACTCTTCTGGAAAGGCTGTCCACAAAGTTTAGGATTGTGTCTATTAGAATGTTTGACCATTCTTCCAGCAGTACGTTTGTGAGGTCAGGCACTTTCTTGAATGAGAAGGCCTGGCTCGCAGTCTCAATTCTAATTCATCCCAAAGGTTTTCTATCGGTTGAGATCAGGACTCTGTGCAATCTAGTCAACTTCCTCCATCCCAAACTCGCTTGTCCATGTCTTTATGGACCTTGGTTTCTTCACTAGTGCATAATTATGTTGGAACAGGAAAGGACCATCCCCAAACTATTCCACCCTAAGTTGGGAGCGTGAATTTGTCCAAAATGTATTGGTATGCTGACACCTTAAGAGTTCCCGTCACTAGAACTAAGGGTCCAACCCCACACCATAATTCCTTTTCCAACAAATGATTTGGAGGGGTAGCCCAATACTTTTGGCAATATAGTGTGGATGAGCGAGTTTGGAGTGGAGGAACTTGACTGGCCTGCACAGAGTCCTGACCTCAACCTTATAGAACACCTTTGGGATCAATTGGAGCAGAGACTGTGAGCCAGGCCTTCTTGTCCAACGTTGGTGCCTGCACAAATGCGCTTCTGGAAGAATGGTCAAACATTCCCATAGATGCAGTCCTAAACATTGTGGACAGCCTTTCCAGAAGATTTGAAGGTGATATAGCTGAAAGGGTCAATTCCATATTGAACCCTACAAACTAAGACTGGGGGGCCATTAAAGTTCACGGTGCATGTGCCCTCTGCAAATAGAAGTTAAGCATCCCATTTATATATGTGATTCTGCACCCTGTAGGGTGTACGTCAATTGGTATTGACTTGCTGTCCGTTGTTGGTTGCCTGGCTGCATTTGACTTCAATAGTTTGAGCCATGAAGCAACCATGAAGCAAGCAAAATCTTCACTGCAAGTCTGCATGTTAGTTTCTGTTTAGTGTTGTGCTTGGTAGTGAAGCTACGTCCAGGATGGCAGCCCTTGAACCTGCACTCCTAAAGCTAAATTGGCAACGGCAGCTTATTTGCTTATGTCCTTAAAGATTCCAATAAAAAGTTCCCCATAGAACTGCTCTGATACTTATTGCATCCAGAGCTTTTCGATGAGTGTTGCTGCAAGGGTCTTTGCTGCTAATTGGTCAGCATTAATTCAAAAGTGTTTACTCCATCACCCAATTAGGTCATAGAAGGGAATCAAAGCGAGCTGAGCTAGAGGTAGTGAAAAGCCTCTCATGGTAAAAGTTGGCATGTTCAGAGATAGCCTTATGAAGTAAGGCTGAATATCTAGTGTTAGAGAACATGCATATGATATTTGTGCTAGACTCCTAGGCTTCTGAATTCTGTTGTGCGTTTACAAAAAATATATATTTTTGAAATGGAGTAGAATACAGTGGCAAGTAAAAGTATGTGAACCCCCTAGAATTAACTGGTTTTCTGCAGTAATTTGCCATAAAATATGATCCGATCCCCATCTAAGTCACCATAGACAAAAGGAAAAATCCTAAGTGGCAAGTGCTATGCTAGGTATACTTTTTTTTTTTCTTTTTTTTCCTCCACCTCCGAGAACTCTATTAGGAGACTTAATCAATTGTGCGTTCATACGCTGTCTCCTTTTTAGTTTGCATCATAGGTGAGAAAGCTACTATGCTTGATTATCTTCAGAATAAATATAGTTAATAATTGTAAATATAAAGAGTGAATGCATAAGGGAAGGAAACCAGTTCCAGACGTTAAAAATAGAACACCCCAATACAAAAATTACTTAGTGGTAGAGAATTTCCCCTTGCCCGGCCCCCCATCCGAAACCCCTTCCCCCGCCCAACCTCACCCCCCCATTCTCCGATCAACAACTTTTGTCTTTTCAATCTCTTTTCTTTATGGCTGTTGCGTTACCTGCTCTAAAGCATCTTGTCTAAATACTTCTGTGATATTTTATAGTTTATCCAATCCTGCCATTTCAGCTTAAAACCCCTTTCTCCTTCCTCCCCCATGAACCTAAGCTGTTCGTGATAATAGGTATCATTTATTTTGTGTAGGCAACTCCTCATAGTTGGTTTCTCGGGGGCCTTTCCAATGTTTAGGGATCAGACTCTTGGCAGAGTTTAAAATATACGGGAGTAAGGTACCTAGATATTGTTTAATGGGCATGTTTGTCCCATGGAACAGACATACCCACAGATCAACTGGAATCACAATTCCTGTAATCTCTTGGATTAACGCTACGACATTTATCCAATACGTTTTAATTTTCGTACATGTCCACCATATGTGTGACATGGTTCCGGTTTCCGTGCAACCCCTCCAGCAAACTTTGGAGGTCTCCTCTTGATAGTGGTGTGCAATGTCCGGGGTTATATACCAACGTGCCAAACATTTAACGTTCATTTCTACCACCCTGCATTCATTTGATGTAATATGTACCATCTTTAATATTTTCCCTAGGTCTTTCTCGGTATTCCCAGTTGCCAATTCATCTTCCCATTTTTTAATATATGATGGCGGTGTCTTAAAATTTAAGCCTATCAAGATTTTGTGGATCTTAGAGATCCTTCCCCCACTACCGTGCGCTGAACACACTCTCTCCAAAGGGAGCAAGTTCTCCTCCGTCCTGATTGGTCGGGGAAGGTATACTTAAGACAACCACAAATTTCTATAAAACCTGTGCAATAAATCAATATGTTATAGTGTAATATTAATGTTGGGCTCTAAATATTAAGCATCAAAATAAAAGTAAATAGTCCCCAAGTGAAAACGAATGGAGTCCCCAGTAAAAGATAATGCTGAGAATTCTTCTTGTCACAGATCAAAGTATGGGCCACATCAAACTCCCTTCACCTCAAACGCCAACCACCACCACAAAAGGGATCAGGTGTGCCCTTAACATGTGGCATGAAATTCCCCCCCATAGATTAGACGCCATTTTGTTTCCTGCCGAATTTGTTTGGTGATATGCACATTCTTATTTTACATATGTGAGTGCGATTTTAGCTTAATAAATTAGTGTTCGTGTTTTACACTATGCAGTGCTTTCCTTTTTGTACAGGTGTTTGCAGGAGTATTGGATGTCTACCTCAAGGCTGTTGACCTGAATGCTGATCTATAGGGGGAATTTCCCTAAAGCCTGCCAGACCTGCCTTTTTAACGCTGTAGTAATCTGCATAAAAAAAAAAGTAGGATGACGTTTTATCACAGCTGGTTTTCTGTTGTCTCTGGTAACCCTAAATAGTTTTTTGGGATTCAGCTGAATATCTTCTGTTGTCCATGGGTTTCTAAAGACTGTAAATGCAACTAGAATCATGGGCAATGTCTGAACTTTCATATTTTACCATACACCAAACTAGTTCTTATAATGTGTATCATGGCTTTAAATGTTCGTATCTTGTGTTATAAACACATAGTCCTGAGTGAGGAAGTGGCCTGACCAGGTCTGGTGATCTGTACTCATTCAACAGGTAATAATTATCTGCACCACAAAGCCTCCTTACGGTCCAGGATAATTGGGACTAATAACACACTGACCTTATGCCTCTGAATATTTATGGTTGCTGGTCTTTTCACCCTTGTTCTGTCAGAAGTGATGTAAGCCCCTCTTTGAAATCACTGCCGTTCTCACATTGGCTACTTAAAAGATACATTGCTTTTAAATATGACAGTGAGCTGTTAAAGTGTAGCTTAATTTTGAATTTTGCAGTTTGGTGGAACTTGCAATTGACATTGTATAGAAAGAGCTATCTGATTTATGGGATTAGGTTCCTAATGGCCAAGAAGGTTTCTGCTGAATAATTGGCTATTGCTTTATTCACTTGTCATGGTACGATGACTTGTGTATTAAGGAAATGGAGTTTGTTAGAGGGAAGGAAGCCTTGCATGTCATCAAGAATCAAGGTGTCTCAGAGGACAACGTTATAATCAGCTTTGCTGGCCTTGAGAACAGATTTGATTTGTGATGGTTAGTGATGCAACCTAGTTATAGTTTAACCCAAAAATAATGAACAATGTGTTTAAAGAGAGAAGTGAATATCAGATGTGCTTCTTTGTATTAATGCAAAGAGGTCTTTATTTATATTGGGTATATTTATTGTGTGTGTTTTATTCAAAATAGTTCAAATTGCTGTGTTATTTATACTTGTAACCAAATCTCAGATCCTCTTATTTTCATTTGCATTAACAAAGTGTAATTGTTCTTGTGATGATGTCACAATTATGTGTGTTCTGTCATTATTTGTGTAACAATGTTCAAACTGTTCATTATTCTAAAGTCTTTGTGCTGAATGCTTCAGAATTGGCATTTAATAGCAGTTTATCTTTTTCATCTTTTTCTCAGGAGTGTCGTTATAGCACAGAAGAAAACTGCTCCTGTTGCGGCTACTGTTGGGCCTGTCCCTCAAGCAGTCAGTGTGGTGTCATCCTTAGAAGCCTCTCAGTCTGCAGAAGCTGACAAAGACTCATCAGGTATATATATTGCAAGTGCATTTATAGAATGTGTGTGTATATGTAAAGAATAATAATGGCTATATATAATATCATTTTTTTATTTTTTTGTGTGTTCAAAAAATTACAATACCCTGGCAGAAATTGTGAAATGTTGGCATTTATATTGAAAATATGACTAAGCATGCCAACAAACTGTCTTGGTATCAAGAGCCCCGATTGGAATATTCAAGGCTTTGGATATGTTTTTATATCCTTTTACATCTTTATAAAGTTCCATTACTTTGTTACTTTGTTACGCAAGTCTTTTGACTGTTCTTTTCTACCTCTTCATGGCTCAGTGTCTCACCTGCTTAGGGCATCCATGTGAGAGCCAACACACTTATTGACAATTTTACACAGACACTAATTGTGATTTAAAAAATGTGAGAAATTAACCTTTTCATAGCCATTTTTACCTGTGTGTGCCACCTTCTGTGTCTGTACCAAGGCCAAACATTCCAGGGTATGTTAACTTTTTATCTGGGCCATTTGGGTTGATTGCTGTTTATGATTTAAAAAGGATCCAAAAAACTGTGTGAATAATGCTTCATGAGATCACTATCCTTAAATTAAAGACAGTTTTTTGGCATGCTCAGACGTATTTTTAATATTAATGCCAAAATTTCACAATCTCTGCAAGGGTATGCAAACTTTTGAGCATACATTTATATACTCCAATATTTGGAGTGTGGTCCCTTTAAGGAAATGGTATAGTGTTCAGGAGGTCACCCAGTGGGGATGAGAAATTCCAGGCAATAAAAGTTGATCCAGAGAGGACGGGCCTGCCGTCCTCTCTGTCCTCGTTAGTGCCATTTGTGGTCTGGAATTTCGGAGGCTCTAAAGTGACGTTCGGGAGGCTAGGAGCCTCCTCTCCTGACCACTTGCCGTCGAGCACACAGGGGGTTAAGAACTTCCAGGAAAACAGCTTAAAAGGCAGGAAGTGCTGATAGATGGCGTTGAGGAGTATGGGAGTGCACCTTTCTGAAGAAGCTGTGTACCTCTGAGAAGCTGATAAAGGGTCAGAAAGGACAGGAAGTTCTGGGGGTGAAGACCTGCCTAAAACCGTATGTGCCTTTGCTTTAATTCATTGCTGTGCTGAAGAAAAACAGACTTTTTTTGTTTATGCTGGAGACAAGCAGACTAATATTTTTCCCTGTGTGCTGAATAAAGCGTTTTTTTGGTTTGGTCACAAATAAAAACCCTTTTTGGTTCAACGTTAACGGTTTACGCACTTAATCCCGCAGAGCTAAACTACCCCCAAAGTTCACAATAAATAAATAAATTATATATAATATAAATAAATTATATATTGCACATACACACACGTTTTCTTGAAGTGGCAACTCCCTGCATTTACTTTCCCCGCTAGGGATTGGTGGATTGGCAAATTCCACCAGTCTTGAATTTTTTCTTTCTTTGACCGCTAGCGGGGGTTAAAACCGCACCCCCCACCTTAAAATGTAAAAACACCCCACTGTGCCCCCTGCATCTTTCAATATCTCTTTGTCACTACTGTGTACCCATCTCCACAACTGCACCTCTGGACGCCTTTACATTATACACCACCTCACAGCTCTGGACCCCTTTACATTACACAGCACCCCACAGCTCTGGCCCTCTTTACACTACACAGCACCCTGCACCTCTGGCCCTCTTTACACTGCACAGCACCCTGCATCTCTGGACCCCTTTACATTACACAGCACCCTGCACCTCTGGATCCCTTTACACTACACAGCACCTTGCACCACTGGGCCCCGTTACATTACACAGCACCTCTTTCCCTTGACTGAAACACTACACTATATTGACAGTATATTTATTTCAGGTCTAAAAGAGGAACCTTTTGGAATGAGGGACAAATGGATTTGATTCCAGAAGAGGGACAGGCACTCTAAATTAGGGACAACTAGAGGGTAGGGAAGCGCTGCAGTCACCACTTAAATCGGCACCAGGGCCAGTTCGGCTCTGCTCCTGGCTCTCCCTGGCAATTCCAGGGGGGGGCAAACGACCCCCCTTGCCCTATGGAGCGGACGCCAATGCATGAAGGCCTGATTCACACAGTCTCCTCTTAACAGTTGTTCTAGAGATGTGTCTGCTGCAAAAGGTGGCTACTTTGAAGAACCTAGAGTATGACATATTTTCAGTTGTTTCACACTTTTTTGTTATGTATATAATTCCACATGTGTTAATGCCTTCAGTGTGACTCTACAATTTTCATAGTCATGAAAATAAAGAAAACTCTTGGAATGAGAAGGTGTGTCCAAACTTTTGGTCTGTACTGTACATGGAGGTAGAAGGTTTACAAATATATAGTATCCCAAAGACTCTTCGTTCTTTTCGCCAAAAATATAGATCCTGCTTTTTGCCTTACAGTATTTAATGATACCGGTGTGACTATGGTTGCCGCTTTGTAAGTGGTGTCCGTGTTCATCAAAATTCCAAATAAAAATCATTAGAAAATAAAAAGTTATACAGGTGTGCTATAATGCTATGACATACAGTGCCTTGAAAAAGTTTTAGTACCCCTTGAAATTTTCCAAATTTTGACATGTTCCAATCAAAAATATAAATGTCTTTTAATGGAATTGTATCTGATAGACCAACACGAAGTGGCACATAATTATTAAGTGGAATGAAAATATCAATGGTTTTCTTAATATTTTACAAATATCGGAAAATTGGGGCGTGCATTTGTATTCAGCCCCCATGAGTCAATACTTTGTAGAACCACCTTTCGCTGCAATTACAGCTACAAGTCTATTTGGGGATGTATCTAGTAGCTTTGCACATCTAGAGTGACACTTTTGCCCATTCTTCCTTGCAAAAATAACTCAAGCTTTGTCAAATTGGATGGAGAGCGTCTGTGAACAGCAATTTTCAAGTTTTGCCACAGATTCTCAATTTGATTTAAGTCTGGACTTTGACTGGGCCATTCTAACACATGAACATGCTTTGATCTAAACAATTTATTGTAACTCTGGCTGTGTGTTTAGGATCGTTTTTCCTGCTGGAAGGTGAACTTCCGCCCCAGTCTCAAGTATTTTGCAGACTCTAATGCCACATACACGCAATCAGTTCATCCGATGAAAACGTATCAATGGATTTTTTCATCAGATATCCGATGAAGCTGACTTTCATCAGTCTTGCCTACACGCCATCAGTCCAACGTGGTAACGTAAAACACGATGATGTGCAGAGAAAAATGAAGTTCAATGCTTCTGAGCATGCGTCGACTTGATTCTGAGCATGCATGGATTTTTGACCGATGGATTTCCCCACAGACGATCATTTTTTTTTTCTATCAGTTTTTTAACTATCCGAAAATTTTAAAACGGGTTCTATTTTTTTTTTTCACAAAAAAAAAAAAAAAAAAAACGACCGTGTGTACAGGGCATAACAGGTTTTCTTGTAAGATTGCCCTGTATTTGGTTCCATCCATCTTCCCATCAGCTCTGACCAGCTTCCCTGTCCCTGCTGAAGAAAAGCATCCCCACAACATGATGCTGCTACCACCATGTTTAAGGATGGGGATGGTGTGATTAGGGTAATGTGCAGTGTTGGTTTTCCTCCACGTTTTGCTTTTAGGCCAACAAGTTAAACTTTGGTCTCATCTGACCAGAGCACCTTGAATTGTTTTTATACAATGAAATTATGTAATTTAAATAAAACTTTTGTATTTTGTACTACTGCAGTCGTACTACTGCACTAATGCAGTTGTACTACTGCAGTCTTTTTTTGGTTTCTACTAGAAAAATATTTTTTGGGCACCGCAATAATCCCTCACTTCCAACATTTCTCTATTTCTACTTTGGGGATGAGGTGCCGTATAATGAGGAGGACTCCTGATCACTAATTCCACTTTTTTTGCACCTTCTTCCACATGTTTGCTGTACCCCCCAAATGTTTTTTTTGCAAACAGAACCTCTTGTGGCTTTCTTTCAACAATGGCTTACTTCTTGCCACTCTTCTATAAAGTCCAGGTTTTTGGAGTGCATGGCTTAGGCCCCATGCCCACGAGATGCTGGTGAACTCGAGTTCAGAGGCGTTTGGGCATTTTTTTCAACTGCCCCTGAACACATTTAATGTTATCCTATGTGTCCATGCACACAATCACGTTTTTTGGCGTTTTAAAGCAGTTGGGTTTAGGGCCGTTTTTTCAAACACAAAATTTTGGGTTCAGACGCTTTTGGCGTTTTCGTGTTTTCGCATTTCAGACGCAAATCGCGGCAAAACGTTTATAGGCGTTTTTAAAGGTGACCTATTTTTTTACATTAGAAATCTCAAAAATGATGGCAAATGATGAAAAACCATTAAAAAAACTTAAACAACTGTAATTGCTTCAATTGCATTGTGGACAATCCACAACTTGTGGCAGGTGAGGTGGCCAGGTGACATGGCAGCTGACGTGGCCAGGTGACGTGGCCAGTGGACAATCCACAACTTGTGCCAGGTGACGTGGCCAGGTGACATGGCAAGTGGACAATCCACAACTTGTGGCAGGTGACGTGGTCAGGTGACGTGGCCAGTGGACAATCCACAACTTGTGGCAGGTGACATGGCCAGGTGACGTGGCAGGTGACGTGGCAGGTGACGTGGCAGGCGACGTGGCAGGCCACGTGGCAGGCGACATGGCAAGTGGACAATCCACAACTTGTGGCAGGTGACGTGGCCAGGTGACGTGGCCAGGTGACGTGGCAAGTGGACAATCCACAACTTGTAGCAGGTGACGTGGTCAGGTGACGTGGCAAGTTGACAATCCACAACTTGTGGCAGGTGAAGTGGCCAATTGACGTGACCAGTGGACAATCCACAACTTGTGGCCAGGTGACATGGCAAGTGGAAAATCCACAACTTGTGGCAGGTGACGTGGCCAGGTGACATGGCAAGTGGACAATCCACAACTTGTGGCAGGTGACGTGGTCAGGTGACGTGGCCAGTGGACAATCCACAACTTGTGGCAGGTGACATGGCCAGGTGACGTGGCAGGTGACATGGCAGGTGACGTGGCAGGCGACATGGCAAGTGGACAATCCACAACTTGTGGCAGGTGACGTGGTCAGGTGACGTGGCCAGTGGACAATCCACAACTTGTGGCAGGTGACGTGGCCAGGTGACGTGGCAAGTGGACAATCCACAACTTGTAGCAGGTGACGTGGTCAGGTGATGTGGCAAGTTGACAATCCACAACTTGTGGCAGGTGAAGTGGCCAATTGACGTGACCAGTGGACAATCCACAACTTGTGGCCAGGTGACATGGCAAGTGGAAAATCCACAGCTTGTGGCAGGTGACGTGGCCAGGTGACGTGGCCAGTGGACAATCCGCAACTTGTGGCAGGTGACGTGGCCAGTGGACAATCCACAACTTGTGGCAGGTGAGGTGGCCAGGTGATGTGGCAGGTGACATGGCCAGGTGACATGGCAAGTGGAAAATCCACAACTTGTGGCAGGTGACGTGGCCAGGTGACATGGCAGCTGACGTGGCCAGGTGACGTGGCCAGTGGACAATCCACAACTTGTGGCAGGTGACGTGGCCAGGTGATTTGGCAGGTGACGTGGCCAGGTGATTTGGCAGCTGACGTGGCCAGGTGATTTGGCAGCTGACGTGGCCGGGTGATTTGGCAGCTGACGTGGCCAGGTGATTTGGCAGCTGACGTGGCCAGGTGATTTGGCAGCTGACGTGGCCAGGTGATTTGGCAGCTGACGTGGCCAGGTGATTTGGCAGCTGACGTGGCCAGGTGATTTGGCAGCTGACGTGGCCAGGTGACGTGGCAGCTGACGTGGCCAGGTGACGTGGCAGCTGACGTGGCCAGGTGACGTGGCAGGTGACGTGGCCAGGTGACGTGGCAGCTGACGTGGCCAGGTGACGTGGCAGCTGACGTGGCCAGGTGACGTGGCAGCTGACGTGGCCAGGTGACGTGGCAGCTGACGTGGCCAGGTGACGTGGCAGCTGACGTGGCCAGGTGACGTGGCAGCTGACGTGGCCAGGTGACGTGGCAGCTGACGTGGCCAGGTGACGTGGCAGCTGACGTGGCCAGGTGACGTGGCAGCTGAGGGCCAGGTGACGTGGCAGCTGAGGGCCAGGTGACGTGGCAGCTGAGTGGAGGTGACAATCCACAACTGGCCAGGTGTGGCAGGTGACGTAGTCAGGTGACGTGACAGGTGACGTGGCCAGTGGACAATCCACAACTTGTGGCAGGTGACGTGTCCAGGTGACGTGGCAAGTGGACAATCCACAACTTGTGGCAGGTGACGTGTCCAGGTGACGATGTGACGTGGCAAGTGGACAATCCACAACTTGTGGCCAGGTGACATGGCAGGTGACGTGGCCAGGTGACATGGCAGGTGACGTGGCCAGGTGGTATAGCCAGGTGACGTGGCAGATGATGTAGCAAGTGGACAATCCACAGCTTGTGGCAAGTGACACGCTAAATACAAGTATACTGCTGCCTTTTCAGCTGCTAATCACTTTGGTCTCACAAAATGGCTGAAATGGTTAAATAATATTGTTTTTTGAGCTTAGGGAGGGTCTTATGATGTTTCTTAACTAAACGCTTATAAACGTAAACGCGGCAAAGCGCGGCAAAAGGCTGCGAAATTTGCGGCAAAAACTGGCGTTTTAAACACCGGTTTTTGCCTTTGAAAACGTGTGTTTAGATGTGTTTGCATTTGCATCTCGTGTGCATGGGGCCTAATAGTTGTCCTGTGGACAGATTCTCCCACCTGGGCTGTGGATCTCTGCAGCTCCTCCAGAGTTACCACGGGCCTCTTGGCTGCTTCTCTGATAAATGCTCTCCTTGCCCAGCCTGTCAGTTTATCTGGATGACCATGTCTTAGTAGGTTGGCAGTTGTGCCATACTCTTTCCATTTTTGAATGCTGCATTAAACAGTGCTTTGTGAGATGTTAAAAGCTTGATTTTTTTTTTTTTTTTGTATAACCAAATCCTGCTTTAAACGTCAACACAACTTTATCCCTGACCTGTCTGGTGTGTTCCTTGGCCTTCATGATGCGGTTTGTTCACTAAGGTTCTCTATCAAACCTCCTGAGGGCTTCACAGAACAGCGGCATTTATACTGAGATTAAATTAAACACAGATTGCCTCTTTAACTAATTAGGTGTCTTCTAAAGGCAGTTGGTTCCACTAGATTTTTGTTAAAGGTATCAGAGTAAAGAGGGCTGAATACAAATGCACTGCACACTTTTCAGATATCGCATACAATTCCAATAAAATAAATGTTATGTTTTTGGTTGTAACATGATAAAATATGCAAAATTTCAAGGGGTATGAATATTGTTTTAAGGCACTGTATGTATGGTGTTATAGCAGAATTCCTAATGAACAGTCCAACACTTATACTTTGTTACAATATGGTGTTAGCATTTACATGATAGCAGTGATCTTTTTAAAATCCACTTGGTGTAATTTTTTGCATCTTGTAAAAAAGTCTAATACTTGCACAACATTTTTTTAATTGTGGTGTTTTAATATAACCTGAAATGCTGAAGTGAGGTGGTTGGTTTAGAATAAGAGAGAAAATCGGGCAATATGGTAACATACAAAAGTGTGATCATTGCAGAAGGAGAAGAACAGCTTTGTAGAATAAATTAAAATGTTTAAGACCATTCAAGGTTAAACGTTTAATTTGTCTGCACCGCAGAAATAACACAATTATAGTAATTATTCTAATAATCATATCAATGCAAATTCATTTTTTAATGCAGTCATAGTCCAAAGAAAACATTCCATTCTATTTATGATCACAGTTCACATAGATTCTGTGCTTTCTCTGAATAGAGGACTGGCCCAAAAAATGATTGGTCTGAAAACGAAACAGATTTTTAGCATTTTCTTCTTTTCCCCTTATGTATTGATTAGTGGCCTTTTGTGGCTGGTTTACTGTGTCAGAATTTACCCATTTGTTAAGACTGCACCCATCGTGAAACCAGGGGTTGACACATTATATGACCTGGGTAAAATATTTCTACATTTTTGGATACTTTTCTCTTTGCTGTTAATGACACCCATGACACACATGATTGCTCGATCTTAAATTAGAGTAACACTATCAGAGAGTGGTAAGATGTGGACCACCAGCGTGCCATATTGTGCCAAATCGTTAAAACATTTCAAAGCTCTGCAGAAATTGGCTAAGTTTGCTCTGCCTGCTTGTTCTACTTTAAAGCTCTTGGCAAATGGGCATCTGTCACCAATCGGTGTGTGTTGCAAAGAAGCGGCGTGTGTATATATATATATATATATATATATATATATATATATATATATATATGTGTGTGTGTGTGTGTGTGTGTGTGTATATATATATATATATATATATATATATATATATATATACATGTGTGTGTGTGTGTGTGTGTGTGTGTGTATATGTATATGTATATATATATATATATATATACACACATACACACATACACACACACACACGTGTGTGTGTATATATATATATATATACACACACATTATATATATATATATATATATATATATATATATATATATATATATATATATATATATATAATAACGATTGACTTATGTCAAACGGAACAGGGCTATTCACTAAACTAATTTGGTCTAAATCAGGGGTCTCAAACTCCCGGCCCGCGGGCCAGTTGCGGCCCGCAGACCAAGATTTTGCGGCCCGCTAACAAGCCCTCCCCCCGGACAGTGTCATACTTTGCAGCGCAGCACGGTACCCTTTCCCTGCAGCCCCCCCCCCCGTACTCATCTTTGTTCCGGCAAAGCAGGGGTGTGCGTCATGTGACGTCAGCAGCGTAGGGTGGCGCTGCCGTCACGCGCCCGTCCGCACTGAAGCGAAGTTGCTCAGAAGCGCTGAGCGCCCTCGCCGGCAGCGTCCTTCAAAGTAAGCTGCTGCTACTGTAATGCCAGATGTGCAATGACAAAAGCTGATGCTAAAAAGGGGTGCTGGGGGGGATGGTTAGCAGATGCTATCACAGGGTGGTAGGGGGAATAGGGGGTGCTACTGCTGGGGGGGGGGGGGCGGTTGTTGTTGGATGATTGGGAGGCTAGCACCCTCATGTTATTACCACAGGGGGGGGGGGGGTGTTGCTGGTGAATGATTAGGGTGCTACTGTTCATCAACACCCCCCAACCCCCCAGCAGTAGTACCCCCATAATCTTTCAGCTGATGCTATTATCACAGGGTGGTAGGGGGACTGGGGGGTGTTGCTTGTGGATGATGGGGGTGCTACTGCTGGGGGGTTGGGGGGTGTTGATGAACAGTAGCACCCTAATCATTCACCAGCAACACCCCCCCCCCCCCGTGGTAATAACATGAGGGTGCTACTGCCCTGGCAATAGCATCCCAATCATCCAACACCCCCCCCCCTCAGCAGTAGCACCCCCATCATCCGTCAGCTCATGCTATTACCACAGGGGGGTAGGGCGATTTGGGGTGTTGCTGGTGGATGGTGGCAGTGCTACTGCCCTGGCAATAGCATCCCAATCATCCAACACCCCCCCCCCCCTCAGCAGTAGCACCCCCATCATCCGTCAGCTCATGCTATTACCACAGGGGGGTAGGGCGATTTGGGGTGTTGCTGGTGGATGGTGGCAGTGCTACTGCCCTGGCAATAGCATCCCAATCATCCAACAACACCCCCCCCTACCCCAGCAGTAGCACCCCCATCATCCGTCAGCTCATGCTATTACCACAGGGGGGTAGGGCGATTGGGGGTGTTGCTGGTGGATGGTGGCAGTGCTACTGCCCTGGCAATAGGCAGTAGGTCAGCTCATGCTAGGGCGATTTGGGGTGTTGCTGGTGGATGGTGGCAGTGCTACTGCCCTGGCAATAGCATCCCAATCATCCAACAACACCCCCCCCACCCCAGCAGTAGTACCCCCATCATCCATCAGCTCATTCTATTACCACAGGGGGGTAGGGTGGATGGGGGGGGGTGTTGCTGGTGGATCTCAATCATCCAAACCCCCCCCTTCAGCAGTAGCACCCCCCAACATCTGTCAGCTAGGGGGAATGGGAGTGTTGCTGGTGGATGATGGCGGTGCTACTGCTGGTGGGGGGTGTTGTTGGTGGATGGTGAGGGGCGCATGATGGGGCATTATATGTGAGGGGCACATGATGGGGGCATTATATGTATGTGAAACCATATTCGCTCAGCCCTGATAGGAAATTTCTGTGGGTGGAACAAGAGCTCAGCCTATCAGGGCTGAGCGAATATTGGCTCACTGCCCTAATAGACTGAGCGCTAATCTATGTGATTGGCTGGCAGTGCTGAAAGAAGAATGTTGTACATTTTAAAATTTTGGTCCAATACTTGATGCGGCCCAGCCTCACCCAGCTTATACCTCCAGTGGCCCCCAGATAATTTGAGTTTGAGACCCCTGGTCTAAATGATACTTGCACAGTGTATAGCCAGCTGGATATCACAGAAATACAGCAGTTAATACACATAGGAGGATCACCTGAGATGGACTCAGGATTGCCAACTGTCAGTAAATTTCAGTTTGTAAAATTGGTGATTTTTGCATCTGTTCATTAATGTCAGTTATGGACATGCAGTTTTTTTGAAAATGTATTGTCAGTTGGCAACCCTGGGTGGGCTGACATTTAGAAATTACTCATTGCTTGGCCCAATTGAGAAGCCTTTCTGATTCTAATGGAGAGATTTGTATCTCTTTTGTGTTTGATGGGGAGTAACTGTTAACAGTTAACCACTTGCTTACTGGGCACTTAAACACTCCTCCTGCCCAGACCAATTTTCAGCTTTCAGCGCTCTCACACTTTGAATGACAATTACTCAGTCATGCAACACTGTACCCAAATTATTTTTTTTCCTTTTTTTTTCATACAAATAGAGCTTTCTTTTGGTGGTATTTGATCACCTTCTGGGTTTTTTATTTTTTGCGCTATTAATGAAAAAATACTGAAAATTTTGCAAATTAAATGATTTTTTCTTAGTTTCTGTGATAAAATTTTGCAAATTATTAATTTTTCTTCATAAATTTTGGCCACAATTTATACTGCTACATGTCTTTGATAAAAAAAAATAAAAAAATAACCCCAAATTTCTGGAAAATATTTCGTCTTTGTGAAAGTTTGCGTCTAAAAGCTATAGTGCAAATCATAAAAAATGAGGCGGCACAGATGTACACTGACTAATTGCACAGCTGTGCACTGATGAGGCGGCAAAGATGGGCACTGATTGGCACAGGTGGGCACTGAGGTGGCACTGATTGGCGGCAAAGATGGGCACTGATTGGCACAGGTGGGCACTGAGGTGGCACTGATTGGCGGCACAGTTGGGCACTGATTGGCGGCACAGTTGGGCACTGAGGTGGCACAGGTGGGCACCGATTGACACAGGTGGGCACTGATGAGGTGGCACAGTTGGGCACTGCACAGATCACTGACGGCACAGGTGGTCCCAGACTGGCACAGGTGGATGCAGATTAGCACAGGTGGGCACAGACTGGCCCTGGTGGACACAGATCCCTATGGGCACTGTGGCACTGTATGGGCACTGTGGCACTGTATGGGCACTGTAAAGACTAGGCAACTCTCCCTCCTCACACGCTGTCTCTGTGTGAGGAGGGAGAGCCGGCAATGAGATGATCTTGTATGTTTACATTTGAGATTATCTCGCATTGGCCGCACAGATCGCATACCAAACGGCCACTCTGATTCGCCGTTCACAGCGATCTGTGATTGGCTGTGTCAAAGGGACACGGCCAGCACAGAATTTCAAGTGCATGCAGGGAACGAGGAAAGAAGCGGACGTCAAATGACGGCGTCCTGGATTTTCAGGTGCGCGCTGAAGCCGTCTTTCGGCTATAGTGTGGGCCTCAAGTAGTTAATACAGCTTATACAGTGGGACGTGCCCTGTAACATTGTCTATTCTGAAGTTGAGACAATAATTCTCAAGACCTGTTCTCAAGTTGGTTCATTGGAAGTAACTGCCTTTCAACAAAGCCCCCTAGCTACATGGGGTCCATAGTAATTGATGGCAGTTTAGTTGGGCTTTGGCTCATTTGACTGTGGTACGCATGTAGTGTATTGGGCTAGAATAGGTAGTCTCTTCTACTGCCATCCCCTTTTTGTACCTCATTCATAATTTGTGCTCAGGCAACCACAAATATTGTAGCATGTTGCCTAATCGAGTCCAGAAAGGTTTTCCTCCAGAAAGAAAGATCTGACATGGTCAGGTTTACTAGCCATCTGACAAAAACCATGTGAAAAACTGGGTATGAGAGTCCACCCCCGGAACCTCACTCTGTTGACACTTTTTAATCCTTATACTTTTCCTAGCCATTTACTATAGCTAGCTGCATATCAGATTTGCTTGTTTTAAACTCCCTTTTTTTTTTAAGTTAAGCTACTTTCTGGTTTCCAAGCCTAGATAAATGATGGCATACATCTCAAAAGTGGAGGAAGGGCAGATGAATTACAGGAAGTAAATGCTACATAAATCATTTGCCCTTACTCAAGATGGCAATGGCTAGAAATGCTGGGTTTTTGTTCAAAGTGGTTTCTTAGCAAAATGAAGCACGGTGACATTGTTGGATGTGTGGGCTTCAGCCTGCTGTCTGAAAATGGGTCCCAAGAGTGCAGAACATACTGCACTCCTGTGATCCACAGGAGAAGTACGGCCAAATGAGCGTTGGTTGTACTTCTCCTTTTTAAGTCCAGCTTTTCTTCTACCAGCAAAACATCCGATACAATAGCACAATTTTTATTTGAAATGATCTTTGTAAAAACCTGTCAAAAACAGCTATTTCATTGTCAATTTCTTGTACAACATGTGTCTGTTTACAGGCGGTTCCCGGGTTACAAACAAGATGGGTTCTGTGGGTTTGTTCTTAAGTTGAATCTGTTTGTAAGTCAAAATAGGTAAATTTTTTAAGTGTAGCTCCAGCCAAAAAGGTCATCACCCTGTAACATTTGTTTTGCTGTCTGTGCCCCTGGTCAGAAGATTTCACCTCACTTTACAGTAGGTGACTGGGATATTGTGTCAATCTCGCTCCCTTTCTCGGCGAGATTGAGCACTTGCGAGCCCCATCGCGGGAGCCAGCGCCGAGCTGGCTTGCCGCGATGGAGACAAAGCCGTCATAGAAGCGACGGGGATCCGACGCGGATTCCCGCCAATTCTACACGTGGGCGGAGTTGGTTATGAATCCTGAGAAGGAAGTCCCCGCCGGATTTTAAATAAAAATCCGGCATGGGTTCCCCCCTCAGGAGCATAACGGGCCCTTAGGTCTGGTATGGGTTGTAAGGAGACCCCCCTACGCCGAAAAAACGGCGTGGGGGTCCCCCCACAATCCATACCAGACCCGTATCCAAAGCACGCCGGCCGGCCAGTCAGGAGGGGAGTGGGGGGGTGAGCGAGCGCCTCCCCCTCCTGAGCCGTACCGGGCAGCATGCCCTCAACATGGGGGGGTCAGGTGCTCTGGGGCAGGGGGTGCACTGCAGCCCCCCACCCCAGAGCACCCTGTCCCCATGTTGATGAGGACAGGGCCCCTTCCCGACAACCCTGGCCGTTGGTTGTCGGGGTATGCGGGCGGGAGGCTTATCGGAATCTGGAAGCCCCCTTTAATAAGGGGGCCCCCAGATACCGGCCCCCCACCCTAAGTGAATGAGTATGGGGTACATTGTACCCCTACCCATTCACCTGCAAGAAAAGTTTAAACACAAATAAACCACACAGTGTATTGAAATATTTTATCAGTTGGCCGCCGGGGGGGGGGTGTGTATGATCGCTTTTATAAAAGCGCCCCCCTCCGGCGGGCTTCTGCGGGGGGGTGGGTGCCGCTGTTCTTCACCGCCGTCTGGTTCTCTTCTGCCGCCGGGGAGGGGCGCTTTGATAAAAGCGCCCACCACCCGGCGGGCTTCCTTCGACATCTTCGGCGGCGGGGGGGTCTTCTCCGGCTCTCCGGGGGTCTTCTACGGCTCTCCGGGGGTCTTCTCCGCTCTCCGGGGGTCTTTTTCTTCAGGACTCGCCGCCGCTATCTTCGTGTATTAGCTCAATTACTGGCGGCGGCGAGTCCCCTCTTCTGTGACGTCATCTTCTCTTCTTCTTCTCCAGATGTTGACGCAACGCTTCCTTCCGCTGTTATGGCTGGCGCGCGGCTCGCAGCGAGTTATATAGGCCTGTCTTGTGACATCGCAGTCCCATCATGCTCCGGTAGGTAGCACGTGGTACCTACCGGAGCATGATGGGACTGCGACGTCACAAGACAGGCCTATATAACTCGCTGTGAGCCGCGCGCCAGCCATAACAGCGGAAGGAAGCGTCGCGTCAACATCTGGAGAAGAAGAAGAGAAGATGACGTCACAGAAGAGGGGACTCGCCGCCGCCAGTAATTGAGCTAACACACGAAGATAGCGGCGGCGAGTCCTGAAGAAGAAGACCCCCGGAGAGCCGGAGAAGACCCCCGGAGAGCCGGAGAAGACCCCCGGAGAGCCGGAGAAGACCCCGGAGAGTGGGAGAAGACCCCCCCGCCGCCGAAGATGTCGAAGGAAGCCCGCCGGGTGGTGGGCGCTTTTATCAAAGCGCCCCCCCCGGCGGCAGAAGAGAACCAGACGGCGGTGAACAGTGGCACCCACCCCCCCGCAGAAGCCCGCCGGAGGGGGGCGCTTTTATAAAAGCGATCATACACACCCCCCCCCCCCCGGCGGCCAACTAATAAAATATTTCAATACACTGTGTGGTTTATTTGTGTTTAAACTTTTCTTGCAGGTGAATGGGTAGGGGTACAATGTACCCCATACTCATTCACTTAGGGTGGGGGGCCGGTATCTGGGGGCCCCCTTATTAAAGGGGGCTTCCAGATTCCGATAAGCCTCCCGCCCGCATACCCCGACAACCAACGGCCAGGGTTGTCGGGAAGGGGCCCTGTCCTCATCAACATGGGGACAGGGTGCTCTGGGGTGGGGGGCTGCAGTGCGCCCCCTGCCCCAGAGCACCTGACCCCCCCATGTTGAGGGCATGCTGCCCGGTACGGCTCAGGAGGGGGGGGGGGGGGGGGGGGCGCTCGCTCGCCCCCCCACTCCCCTCCTGACCGGCTGGCCGGCGTGCTTTGGATACGGGTCTGGTATGGATTGTGGGGGGACCCCCACGCCGTTTTTTCGGCGTAGGGGGGTCTCCTTACAACCCATACCAGACCTAAGGGCCCGTTATGCTCCTGAGGGGGGAACCCATGCCGGATTTTTATTTAAAATCCGGCGGGGACTTCCTTCTCAGGATTCATAACAAACTCCGCCCACGTGTAGAATTGGCGGGAATCCGCGTCGGATCCCCGTCGCTTCTATGACGCACTCGCTGGAATGTGCTTCTACTATTCCAGCGAGTGCGAGATGTCGGCAGCCTGTCGCCGAGAATCAGCGCGATGCTGTCGTGCTATAAACACATTCTCGGCGGCAGGCACTATGTCCGAATGACGATTGGATTTTGAAAATTTTGGGCTGTTGTGGAAAACAAGTCTTGGTAAAAAAAAAGCTTCAGTGGAGACATATTTTTCCCATAATAACTCTTACAGGAGAGAATTTCCCTTTCTAGGGGTAGATTTCCTCTCACTTCCTGTTGCCTCCCTCCGTAAGTAGGAGTCGTTTGTAAGTCGGATGTTTTTAACTAGGGGACCGCCTGTAATTGCTTACTAACGCAAGCCAACACATTTTGGTGCCTCAAATGTTAGATCTATTACATTTAAGCCTCATACACATGATGAGATTAACGAATAAATGATAGTCTGTTTATTTTTTTGCATGCTAGTTTCATATCGAAAATGAAGGGGTTACTCAACTTATTTTCTATTTATTTTTATTCTCGTACGACAGAATAGAATTTCGGAAGTGATGTTATGTGTTGTATTGTATTGTATTTTTTTGTTTCCGTTTTTTGTTGTATTTTTTTTTTGTCAAACTGTACTGAATGAGCGAAAATCATTCAATCTAGTATCGCACCAGAAAGTTTCATGTATGTCCCTTCGGATAATTTCGGAGGAATTTTCCTGTTCGGCTTTCGAAAAGTACTAAAGCTCAGATTAACTAAATCGAATTGCTTCTAAATCGTGTTTTTTTTTTGTCTGATTTTCTGATTGTGTGTACTAGGCTTGTCTGTTGACAACTTTCATCATGTTTAAATCTATACAATAAATGTATACTTTTTTGACAATATTGGTGTAATGGTCAATTCCAAAGTCCCATTTCCCAAGTGGGTATTGGTATTTTCTTCTTCTGTGCTTTTGATCTTTAGCCCCAATAAATATTTTACAAAATGCAAGGTTTTTAATTTTTATACTACGAGGCATCATTGTTGAACATCTATATCTATTCCACTAGTTCTATTGGGATCAAATAGGAATTGGGTTTCCTCCTCACACGGCATTACTTCATTCTATCTGTCATATCGCATGTACTTCAGTTTCTAGCAAATTTTCATTTAAAATTTGGGAAAGCTTTTTTCCATAGAGAACTAAATGAAAATGTCTACAAGCTGCAAATATCAAAAAAATTCTCTAAAAATCGATAAAGGAAAAGTCTAACCTAGCACATATATTCAGACCCCCTGTTTGAACTATGGTGGCTGTTTCCATAAGAGCCTTTTTTATGTTTTTTTTTTAACAGAAAAAGTTTTTATTGTTTTTTCAAACAAACAACAAACATACACACAAACCAATGACAGTACATAGATAACAGAGGTAACGAAGTGATTGCACCAGGGCATATCAAAAAAGGACATAAATTACACACATAGCCGGTGATACAGAAGCTAAGGGGACACAGACAACTCTACCCCATAGTTATAAATATTAGTCGCCACTCGTGAGGTCCCCCCCCGCAAGGGGGGGATGGAGAACCATCAGGGCAACCCCTCCAGCACCGCCGACCCCCGCCCCCCCAAAAAGGGAGGACGAGGGGGGGAGGAACAGAGGGGGAGGTGACTCCAAGGAGGGGGCGAGGAGAGGGGGGTGAGCGAGGAAGGGGGTGGGGAGCGAGGAGAGGGGGGAGGAGGAGAGGGGGAAGGGGGGGGGGGGGGGGGGGGGGTAAGGGGAAGGAGGAGGGAGGGGGGGGAGGGGGAGAACAGCCACCCACCACACTTTACAAATAGGATGCGCCACAGGGGACCCGTCAATTACTCAGCTAGACGCATCGATCCAGTTTGACCAGATCTTGTCAAATTTTGCCGGGCAGTTTCTGCTTTCATACGTTAGTCTGTATAATGGGAGGACTCTGTTGATCGTCCCCAGCCAGGAGGACACAGTTGGGAGGTCAGTGCCCCGCCAACGGAGTAGGATTTCCCTCCTGGCGTAGAACAGGGCAAAGGTGATGCCCAGTTTGGTATATCTGTCACATTCAATCTCACCCAGGTAGCTAAGGAGGAACAACTTCGGGTCCATCGTGAGCTCCACCCCGTAGCGGTCCGACAGAGTATCCGCCACCTCTCTCCAGTACGCGTCCAATTTGGGACAGGACCAAACCATATGAATGAACGACCCCAGTATCCCCCGAACATCTAGTGCACAAGGAGCTCCTGGAGGGGTAGATCCTCGCCAGTCTCTGCGGGGTGTAATAGGCCCTATGTAAAAATTTTAGTTGGATAAATCGGTCTCTAGAGGCAATCATGGACGGGAGGAATGAAGAGACGCACTCCTCCCAGATCTCCTCGTCCAGGTCAGGTATGTCAGCGTTCCATTTGGCCAGGATTCCCACTGTGTCCGCGTCGTACGCCACCGTAAATCGCAGGTAAAGGGATGAGAGAGGTTTCCCATAACACCCGAAATCAGGAGGCGCTCGACCGAGTCCGACTCGAGCGCAACCGGATCCGGGAATTGGGCCGCAAGCGCGTGTCTCAGTTGTGCATATCTAAATCCCAGGGGGGGGGGAAGCCTGTAGCGAAGGGCTAGGTCCCGGGAGGACAACACCACCCCGTCCGGCATAATATGCCGGAGGGCTAGGATGCCCCTCCGCGCCCAGACCCCCGGGTCAGGGACCATGTTCAGGTGGGGAAGGAAGGGATTCCCCCAAATCGGGGTGTGTGGGGATATATTGGGCCTTCAGCATACGCGCCCTGGAGGACCGCCACACCTGAATCACAGTAGCCATAGGACCCGGGACCGATGGATGTGCCCTACGCCCCCGAAACAGAAGGTTAGATAAAGCAGCGTACGAGCCTAGGATAGCCGCCTCGAGGGACACCGCTGGGTTCCGACGCGCCTGGGAAAACCACCAACGGGCCGTCACCAGGACCGCCGCCCAGTAGTAGGCAAGGAGATTTGGGAAGGCCAGACCCCCCTGGGATAGGGGAGATAGAGGAAGCGCCTGGCGACCCGGGGAGGGCTGTTCGCCCATATGAACGCCGTCACTATGCTGTCAAGTCGTCGGAAGAAGGATTTCGGGATAGTGACAGGGGTCTGGCGAAAGAAATAGAGCAACTTGGGGAGTATCACCATCTTTATGAGGTTACCCCGTCCGTCCGACCGGCGAAAGGTGAAGTGTACGCCAGACCGCACAACGTCCGGACAGGTGTTCTAACGCCGGGAGAACATTTTTCTCCATGTAGGACCTCGGCTCGAGGCCCACTCTAACCCCCAGATACGTGAACTCATCCACCCCAGCGCAGGGAGGTGTGTGAGTCGGAGCGAGGGAGCGATGGGTGGAGAGGAAGGAGCACTGATTTGTCCCAGTTGATTTTCACCCCCGAAAATGATGCAAATTTTTCAAAGTGGGACAGTGCCTCACCAAGTGAGGCAGACGCATCTGCCAGGTACAGAAGGGCGTCATCAGCATAGAGTGATAGTTTCTCCTCTAGGGATCCCACCTTGATCCCTCGGACCCCCGGGTCGCGCCTGATGTGCGCGGCCAGGGCTCCAGGGCCAAGGCAAATAGAGCCGGGGAAAGTGGGCAACCCTGCCTGGTCCCCCGCTCCAAGGAGAAGGGGGGCGACAGGGTCCCATTAGTGCGGATACGTGCCCTTGGGTGAGCATACAGCATTTGTATCCAGGATAAAAACCGGGGCCCAAAACCGAAGCGCGACAAAACCGCCCAGAGGTAGCCCCACTCGACCGAGTCGAAGGCCTTCTCAGCGTCGAGCGAGGCCACCACGCCTGCGCCGTCCGGGACCGCCACCGCGAGGTGGGTGTGTAGACGTCGAAGGTTAATGTCGGTCCCCCGACCCGGCATGAAGCCCGTCTGGTCTGGGTGGACCAGGGCTGTAATAACCGTGTTAAGCCTATTGGCAAGGATCTTCGCAAAGAGCTTCGCGTCAACATTGAGGAGGGAGATAGGACGGTATGAGGAGCATAAAGTGGGATCTTTACCGACCTTGGGGATTACCACAATGACCGCGTCACACATCGAGTCCGGGAGTACACCCAGATCCGAGGCCGACGCAAACAAGGATAACAGCCTGGGGCCAGGTCTTCTCCGTAAGTCTTGTAAAATTCAACCGGGAACCCATCCGGGCCCGGCGTCTTACCCCCTTGCATCGTTTTCAGGGCAGCTTGTATCTCCTCGATCTGAAATGGCGCGTCTAGTTTACGCGCCGCAGAGGACGTGAGGACCGGGATGTCCACCTCCTCCAGATAGCCACTAGGTTCGGGAGGTGATACTTTACTCTAGAGGTGTACAGTTGCTGGTAATACTCCGCAAAACATCGGTTGATTTCCTGCGGAGTTGAGTGTAAGTTCCCCTCCCCATCCCTCACCTGGGCAACAGCAGAGGCACCTGAGTGCTCCCTGGACAGCCAGGCCAATAGCCTCCCCGTCCGCTCCCCTTGTTCGAAAATGCGCTGAGTCTGATGAAGAAGCTTCTTCTGAGTCAAGGCTGTCCGGAGGAGGACTGCCTGTTGCGTTAGGGCTTGCAGGGAGGAGTAGTGTTGCAGGTCTCGGGTGTTGACATACAGGGCCTCCTGTCTAACCGCCTCCCCCTCCACCCTGGTGAGTTCCGCCCTGCGTTCCCTCCGAACCCCGCGATCAGGGACTGATAGTGACCCCGGGAGGAGGCCTTAAAGGCATCCCACACCGTGTTCTCCGCAGCCGTACCCGGGTTTTCCGCCCAATAGGACCGGAGAGTGTCATGAATTTTGGGCTCCACCTCCGGATCCGAGATCCAGAACCTGGAGAGCCGCCAGAGGTTGCTGGCCGGATCCGTCGTCAAAGTCAATGAGAGGAGGAGTGGGGCGTGGTCCGAAATCCCGCGAGGGAGGATAGTAATGTCACGTACCCGGGGTAGTAATGGCGTCCCCACATATGCTAAGTCAATTCGGGAGAAGGATTTATGGGTGGCTGAGTGACAGGTGAAGGCCCGAGTCCCCGGGTTCCTCCAGCGCCAAACGTCCGTGAGCCCGTACGTGTCAGCCCATTCCGCCAGTCCCTGGCGAGTGGTGCCCGATGGGGTGAACCTGTCCATACCAGTGTCTGGGACTAGGTTGAAGTCACCCATTAGGACCACATTTTCACAGGGCAACTGCGCCAACTTGGCCGCGAGTATTCCCAGGACCGCCAGGGAGGCGGGAGGGGGCAGGTACAGGCCCACCAGTACCCAGGGGAGATTGTAGATCATAGCATGGACCAACACAAATCTGCCATCGGGGTCAAGAACTAAATCAAGGAGCTTAAAGGGGAGGGATTTGAGCACTAAAACACTAACCCCTCTGGCATAGTTAGAATAAGTGAATGGTAGTGGTGACCTACCCAGGGCCTTTTAAGGCTGAGGGTTTTGCTACCCATCAGATGTGTCTCCTGTAACACACAAACATGCGGGCTATGTTTTTTAATAAATTGGAACACTAGGGACCTCTTGACTGGGGAGTTCAGGCCCCGTGTGTTCCAGGAGAGGACATCAAGAGCAGCCATTGCAGACCACTAGGCAGGTAACCACAGGGGTAGAGCTACACTGGAGCTTCCAACCGATCACCCGACCCAACACCGGGGCGAGGGAGAGTCGTCGCCCAACTCTAGAGCAATCAATATGCAAGAAATCAACAGTACTGTCATAACGTATAACACAATCAAACATAACAGGGCGCCAACCGGGCTTCCCAACCCCCCCCCACCCCGCCCCCCCCCCTAACATGGAGGAGGACTTGCATCCCAAAACAAACCCCAGCCCTAAGGCCGGACACGAGGGCAGTGTCCAAGCGGTTACCCGCTACTGTAAACAAAACAGTTAGTGGTCCTGAGAATCCACAGGAGGATGAGGTGTGTGGGATCACCCGGATTCCCGGGGGTGCAGTTCTTGAGTACTAGTAACAAGGACATCCAACAGGGAGTCAAAAAATAAAACTAAAAATAAAAAGGGGGGAAAGACATGTGTGAGTCAACTTTCAGGGGGAGGAGGTGGGAGGGGGGGGGGCCCCCCCTCGACATGTCTGCAGGACAGGGGACATGGGGGTGGTGAAGGGGGATGGGGAGGAGGATCAGCTATAGCTTCTGGGTCCACTGCTGGGGAGATGCAGGCGGGGGGGGAAAGGGCGGCAGCCAAACAAGGTGACAGGGTGGGGTCCGGCCCCCCCAACCCCCCAGGAGCAAAGGGGGAATGCCTCCGCGGCGTTAGGCAGGTAGGGGTGTTGTGGTGATGGCAGTCAGTAGGCCTCATATCTGCAGCGGGCCCGCCAGGACCTTAATGAACCCCCAATACCCCAGGGGGGGACCCCTGAATAGTGTACTCACAGTCAGTTGTCAAAGTTGAAGAAGGGGTGAATCACCGGACTCTCAGCCAGGGAGGGATTCGGCCCAGGCCGCTGCATCTCTCGGGGAGGTGAAAAAATGGATTCTCTCACCACCATCTTGAACTCTGAGCCTGGCAGGGAAGAGCATGCTGTACTTGATCCCCCGTTCTCTCAGCATGGCACGGACGTGGTCAAAGGACTTGCGCTGGCGCTGTGTCTCCACCGAGTAGTCTGGGAAAATCAGGAGCCTGGCGTTCTGGTATTTGAGATCTCCTTGCAGACGCGCTGCTCTGAGAAGAGTGTCTCTGTCGCGGTAGTGGAGGAATTTAAAAATAAAGGTGCGCGGCGGCGCTCCTACAGGGCCTCTGGTCGCCGGGATGCGATGGGCCCTCTCAATAGAGAAGTAGTGGGAGAACCGGGCGGCCGGGAGGATAGTGGGAAGGATTTGCTCCATGAAGGCCACAGGATCGGTACCTTCTGCTGCCCCCTCCGGGAGGCCAAGGACACGGAGATTATTGCGGCGATTCCTGTTCTCGGCGTCTTCCGCTCTGTGCTCCAGGACCCTCACCCTGGCCTTCAGGGACTGGATGTCAGTGTGATGGTCCCTCTGGGTGTCCTCCAGTCCGAGACCCGTCTCTCTGCTCCGCCACGCGGTCCCTGAACGCATCCAGGTCGCGGCGTATGAGCGCTGTGTCCGCCTGGACATGATCAATCTTGATTGTTAGGGCTGATTGGCAGGTGGAGATCGCCGCCATAAGTGCCTCAAAGGCCGCCGACCCGGCCTGGATCGCATCGTCCCGCGGAACGTCCGGATGGGATGCCATGTGGACAGGAGGGGGAGGCCGCAGAGGGGCAGGCGTGTGTTTAGGCCCGGACTTCGGCGGGGTAGGTCCTGCGGCGGTGTTGCGGCGCGTCCGACAGCCCCTGCTATTCCGGCGCATTCCCTAGGAGACAGGGGAAGGATTTGTGAGAAGGTGGCCCGGAATCCACACAGGGAACAATGCAGGAAGGATTCTCAGAGCGGGAGCTCGGTCACTACACGTCCTCTCCCGTCGCCATCTTGGACACGCCCCCGCCTTTTTTATGTTTGATGTGTGTTGAAGTTTTTAGTCATTACATCAGCAAAAAATTTAGAAACGAATCCTAGAAAAGGCTTGGTACACAGAATTTCTTCTCTAAACATTCGTGCAATTTAATAGCTCCGAGGCCATAGGTGGCCATAGAAGATGCAATTTTCTTTCCAGTAAGTGTTGATTGGGGTGTCCCCCCCCCCTCCCCAGAGATATTATGTTCTCCTGGTGGGGGGGGGGGGGGGTGGTGTCAATAATTAAATGTAAAAATCCAATATGCTGGTTGTATCCAAGTCGATCGATGGATCAACTTGGTACAATCGTCCTGCCCATAAAAGGTTCAAATCTCATTCAGGCCCTGCTGAAGTGGCTGATATTTGAACCATATATGCCTGGCTTAAGTGAAACAATTTCTGCTGTAGGGTTTAATGTACCTACTACTACTTGGCTTTCTAAAATAGTAGCGAAAAAAGAGCACTGAGGCTCTGAAGGAAGGTTTAATCTTTTGGTGTTCTTTTTTTTTGCCATTGTTAGGATGAACAATATTTTGTGCTAGTCACACTCTACGCAAATTTTTGCTATTTTTTTCTTGTGAATTGGCTGAAATGTGCGCCTTGAGCAGTCCTGTCGGCACCATTCAGCAAGAGAAAATGCGATTTAAAAGCTGTTTAAACCAGTTGGAAAATCCTTGGCCAAACAGCAACTGCATCCTATTCCATGCAGTCACTGTTTGGGCTTTCAGACAGCTGCTGATGCTGACTAAATACAATGGCCAACAACGCAGATTCCTCTATTCAACTTGTTTATCGTGGATGGAGGAATCCAGTTAGATTTCTCATGGGCTAAAAACGAGTGAAAAATCAGCATGTGTGGCTAGCCTTTAATTTGGGGGCTGTGGATAAAAATGCCTATCTTTTGGATATTCTGTGGTCTCATTCTGCATTCCTGCATTCACCCTTTAAGTATCCTTTCTTTAAATGTAAAAAAAGTAGAAATGTGTTTTTAATGGGTGAAATGTAAAACCATTCATTGTAAATAAAAATACATGAACTCCTTTTTTTATGAGGAGGCAGAAAGGAGAGAAGGTCTTAAATGATACTTTATTGCAAAAGACATTATTTGCGTAGAGCCTTGGGGACTGTGAATTTTCAGTAAACTGCACGGAGAAGGGTGCTGGACAGATGATCTATTTGCATTTTCTTTTATGTTCTTGTGAGTGTCTGTAAAACTGTCAGTTTGAAGGAGCCAGTTTATCAGTGAAAGGATAAGAGTGAGATAAGTCAGCTTGATTCCACATGTTTGAAGTGGCTACTGTACTTATTATCCACATGTGCATTTGTAGATTTTATCAGGCTTTGCCTGTGGAGATGCTTTAAACTCACGCTGCAAAATAATCTGTGAATATAGCTATTGGCATGATCAAAACACTTGTTTTTTTCTGTGCGTTTGCTTTCATTGAAACATGATGTCCATAAAATAGTTAAGTGATGCTTTGCAATACTAAAACAGATCCTAAAAAGTTTCTTTTTTTTTTGCTATTTTTGTTTTTTTAGGTAGTGGATCTTCTAATTCAAAACTGCCATCTGTCCAAGCTGTTGCATCTGTTCCAGAAGATTCTGCATCTCACATGAGGTTTGTTCCACTGCTAACTGTAGCTAAGCTGAGCTGGTAACCCTGTCTTTTCTCCTTCTGGTCTGTTTTTTTTCCCCATATAAAACTTAGAAAGGATTATTGCAATGCTTTACAACTGCCACATTTCGAGTGCCTTACGGATGACCATCTATTACTGCAACTACTGTATTTTAACACTTTTTTGCATCTAGACATCATCGATGCCTAGTACAAGTTTATAATGTTGGTTAAAGATGAACTGAAATCCAAAGGGCAAATGATTAGTCATCAGTAATGTCTGTAGTCTCGCTGGGGCTGATACGATGCCTTCAATTGCAGTGTATGTCTCCTGTAGTGGCAGGGTTTTTCTTATTCCTCATGTCAAACTCGAGCAAGGAGTACAGCAGTAAAGTAGTAATATCACCAACTCCCACATTTAAAATCTCCTAAGACTATCACGCCGAGGAAGCAGTGCTATCGATCTCACAATGTTATATGGGTGTAGGCACAGTACTGCCAAGTAAGGATGAGCCGAACACCCCTCGGTTCAGTTTGCAGCAGAACATGCAACAGGCAAAAAATTTTGTTCGAATACCGTTAAAGTCTATTGGGCCACGAACATGAAAAATCATAAGTGCTCATTTTAAAGGTTAGTATGCAAGTTATTGTCAGAAAAGGTGTTTGGTTACCGCGTCCTGCCCCAGGGGACATGTACCCATGCAAAAAAAGGTTTAAAACCTCCCCTTTTTTAGGTGCAGGGATTTTAATAATGCTTAATGTGAAACAATAAAAGTGAAATAAGTCTATAGCATGCCTGTAAGGTAGCGCATGTTTCCTGTGTTTATAACAGTCTCTGCACAAAATTACATTTCTAAAGGAAAAAAGTAATTTAAAACTACTAAAAATTTGTTGGGTCCCAGGTCATTAAAAAATAAAATGCGTGGGGGTCCCCCTAAATTCCATTACCAGGTCCTTTTAGGTCTGGACATCTGGTATGAATATTAAGGGTAACCCTACACCATTTTTTTTTGTGGCGTGGGGTTTCCCCCAATAATCAATACCAGCCCCTTTAGGTCTGGTATGGATTTTAAGAGGTATGGATTTTAAGGAGTACCCGGCGACATAAGTTAAAAAATGTCGTGGGGTTCCACCCAAAAATCCATACCGGACCCTTATCCGAGCATGCAACTTGGCAGTCCCAAGAAGAGGGGGGGATGAAAGAGCGCCCCCCTAAACCATACCAGGCCACGTGCCCTCAACATGGAGAGTATGTCCCCATGTTGATGGGGACAAGGGCCTCATCCTCACAACCCTTGTCCAGTGGTTGTGGGGAGTCTGCGGCGGGGGACGTATTGGAATCTGGAAGCCCCCTTTACAAAGGGAAACTCCAGATCCCGCCCCCCCCCCCCCCCATGTGAATTGGTACCCACCCTACCACTTTCACAAAAAAAGTGTTAAAAACGACAGGAGATGGCTTGGGACAAGACCTTTATTAAAAAACGATTCCAGCGATGTCAGTCTCTATGTCCAGCATTGTAATCCAGTCTCGATGTCCAGCGATGCTCTCTCCTGTTAGAAACGACGCATTATACCGCTTTGGCCGGAGGCACCCAGCCGAATGACGCGCAAGCTCTTTGACAGCTTTTATAACCAAGGACGGGGCCACCTGTAATGTGGACGGGTGTCCCCCACCCCTTTATTTGGCCTGATACTGCCTAGGCACTAACTAGAACTAACACTTCTAACAATCTCTCTAGCAACTTTACTCTTTTTTGTGTTTAGGTCCCTAGAACATTTATTTTAAAGATGTAAGGCTTA